>CM022298.1:20278881-20641381 GCA_011799875.1 Thinopyrum elongatum
GAGGGACCCCGTCAGGGAGTGCGGCGGCTATGGGCTGCCCTAGGTCAATTCGCTCGCCCCTAGAGCCTCGGGATTCGCAGTTCTCAAACTCGAGGAACAGCGAAGAACGAGAGAGAAAAACGATGGAGAGATAAAACGTAGATGAAAAAATAGTATATTGATTTGTTCGATTGTGTGTTGTTCAATCGGCCGTCACCCCCAACATATATAAGAGGCGGCTGGACTTCCCGTACAAGTAAAGTATTCATCTAGGTTTCCCTTACAAGAATATTACATCAATTCACGTCCTAAAAAATCCTAGTCCTAGTCCAACTCGGATTTGGCTCGGATCTGTCCCATACTTCTGTCCTGATTTTGCGTGGGCTGTAGAAATCGCATACTAACTCGGATGGAGTCGAATTCAACATCAAACTTGTCCGTCTCGACGATCTGCATAATACCAGGCGTGCCACTTCTCCTTTTAAGGCCGTCTTTATGACTTTTAGGGCCCATCTCCAACTTCTGGTTGGATCTTCACTAAATCCGGCAAGCCTTCCAAATCAGCAAGCACTTAAGACCGGCAAGCATTCAGAACCGGCAAGCACTCAAGACCAGCGACAATTCATAACCGGCAAGCCTTTTACCCGGACCCGGCAAGCCTCTCGTCAGCAAGCTTCTTGCCGACAAGTTCTTCTTTCAGATCCGGCAAGCCTCAAGATCGGCAAGCATTCATAACCGGTGTGACGACCCCGGCTTAATCGTGCACTAATCATACACGCAAATGCGCACGATCAAGCCTAAGGACTCACTTGAAGATATCACAACACAACTCTAAAACATAAAATAAAGTCATACAAGCTTAATATTACAAGCCAGGGCCTCGAGGGCTCGAATACATAGCTCGATGGCATACAAGCGTCAGCGGAAGCATTAGATATCTGGGTACAGATATATTACATAGAGAGAAATAGGCCTTCACAGAGGCGGGGTAAAAATAAAAAACTACGATCGAAAGGCGTAGGCCTCCTGCCCTGGACCCTCCGATCCTACTCCTGGTCGTCGAACGGCTCCTCGTAGTAGTAGTACTCGCCAGGCGGATAGTAGTACTGGTCGTCGGCTGGGGCTTCTGGCTCAGGGGCTCCGTCGTCTGGTGGCATCAAATGGAAAATGGGGGAAAAAGAAAATAAAGCAAACGTGAGTACTCATCCGAAGTACTCAGCAAGCAAGGATCTACACTACATATGCATCATTGTCAACGGAATGGCTGTATATGTGGACTGGGCTGCAGAAATGCCAGAGTAGAGGGGAAAAAGCCTAGTCCTATCGAAGACTAGCATCTTCAACAATCTTCGACAGTCTTGCAGCATCAGGAGAGAGAGCAGATGAACATAATGTAAAGTAGTAGTAGTAATATCATCAACCTCGACCTGAGATCCTTTCTCGACTCCCTGCGAGAAAGCAATCCCAGAGCCGTACTATCCAATTCTCACCACATGTTCTAGTTGTAACGATCGGGATACAACTCCGAGTGTCCGTTACCGTAGGACAGGCTATCGATAGAAGTTTCTTCCCTGCAGGGGTGCACCAACTTACCCACCACGCTCACTTAACTCTGGCCGGACATGCTTTTCTGGGTCATGCCCGGCCTCGGCTAAGCAACACGCCGCAACCCGACCTAGGCTTATAAGAGAGGTCAGCGCGCCGGACTAAACCTATGCCCCCAGGGGTCTTGGGCCATCGCCCCGGGAACTCCTGCACGTTACGGGGCCACCGAGAGCAGACCTAGCAACCCCTTATACAAGCGCGGTTGCGTTACCAGTCCAACTCGGCGTGCGCCGCTCCTTACTGACGTCAAACAAGCTTCGGCTGATGTGTACGACGCAGAACGCCCATACTATGCCCACGTGATGGTTAGTGCTATCGGGCCAGAGGCCCCTCGGATCAAATATCCAAACCGTAGTGGATTAGGAGCGCGCGGAAACGAGCAGAGACTCACGATCGATGTGACCCCGTCGCCCCGTCTCGAGGACTTGCGGCAAGGGCTAAGAATGCCCGGCCACGCCTCGTAGTTATCTCGCGGGCACCATCCAGGTCGACCCGACTCCACATCACTTCGCGTTAAGCTCGCGCGGGTACCCCTCAGGGCTGACCCGTCTTTAGTATCGTGGTTCATAGTCAAGTCATAATATCCAAGGTAACTGTGTGTCTGACACCGAAGGGAACCCTGAGGAATCACCCTCGAGGGAATTCCCGCTCGATGTTATCATCAAGGTGAACGAAGGAGGAATCACCCTCGAGGTCCACACTTGAGAGGTTGCGCGACGATGTCGTTATCGGGGGTGGTGTAGGAGGAATCACCCTCGCTTACCACGACCGAGTAACTAACCTACAAGGTTAACATCAAAAGTGCTAACGAGGTATCACCCTCGGCACTCGATGGTAACCCAGCAGTGTCGGCAACTAAGGGGAAGTGATGTGCGGTGCCATGGTCTAGTCTTCAATCCCGATGATCGGGTCTTCTGATGTCCAGCAGGGCAGTCGGGATCAAGTGGGGGTCTCTGTCGTGTCTCTACCCATCCTATGCTAAACAGTTTAGGATAACAGGAATGTATCAAAAGTAGGTTACAAGTAAACAGGCTATGCAACAGAGTAGGATAGTAACAGCAGCAGTATCATCTAATGCAAGCATAAGAGGGGAGAGAATAGGCGATATCGGAATGCTCAAAATGGGGGTGCTTGCCTGTTTGCTCGGGGGCAAGGGCAAGGTCTTCAGTAGTATCGTCGGGGACGTAGTCGTACTCCTGTGCGGCGTCTGCCTCGGGAGCTACGTCAACGTCGGGGGCTACCGAGAGAGAAGAGGGGGAAGAAACAGGTAAACATAATGCAAACAAATGCAACACGGTGCGTGTGATGCTATGATGCAGTGTAGGGTTGCCTGAATATGCATCTAAGTCATTTTAGTTATTTTTAGAATTATTCTGGGATTTAATATCCGACGTGTGTGCACTATTCATCTGCCGGATTCGGGTCCGGAGTTACAAGTTCTTCTACGTAGGAGGTTCCGATGGAGAAACAGACGGCACGATCAAACTCGTCTCGTCGTTCTGAGCAACTTTCATGTTTTAACTTTTTCGATCCGAGCTACGGTTTAAAAGTTATTAATTTTTAAAGATTATTTGAATTTCTGGAATTATTTTATTTAACAGAAAATGAATTATGACGTCAGCATGACGCGCTGCTGACGTCAGCAAGTCAACAGGACGGTTGACCAGTCAAACCTGACATGTGGGTCCAGTGGGACCCACATATCAGCCTCTGTTTCTTTATCCAGTGAATTAGTTTAATTACCAGGATTAATTAGGGGGGTGGACCCCACATGTCAGTGAGACATTAGGTTAATTAGTTTATTTTTATTTCTAATTTGTTTTAACTAATTAAACAGGAAGGTGGGGCCCGCCTGTCAGCGGCTGGGCCGGTCCAGTCAGCAAGGCTGACTGGTCAACTGGCCGGCCGGGCCCCTGGGACCCACGGGTCAGTGACCCAGGGGTGGGCCCCGTCTGTGCCACGTCAGCGGGGCCGGCGGCTGGTCGCCGGCGACCAAATCGCGCGGCGGCGCGTCGCCGGAGTTGGCCGGAATCGAGCTATAGGGCTCAGTTCGAGCCGGGCTTGGGTGCGTTCAAAAGCTGGCGTCCTCGCGCATCTAGCTGAGCCAACAGCCGGGCTCGGAGGTGGCCGGAACGTCGCCGGCGTTGAGCGAGGCGGACGTCCGAAGCTCGAGCTCGTCGGGTTCGACGTCCTAGCGCGCGGGCGACCTAACTAGCTAGCTGTGCGGGGCCTACGGCTCACAGGGAACTCGCCGGAGGAGTCAAACGAGCTAGCAACAGCTCGGGAGCTTGGCTGCAGCGGCAATGGCGGCGGTGACTTTCGGGTCTCCGAGGTGCCGCGGCTACAGCGTGCAGACGGGCTACCAGAGAGGCCAGAGAGAGAGGGAGAGTGCTCACCGAGCGGCGCAAGGTGGCCCGTGTGAGGATTAGGAGTTGCAGGGGTCGAGGTCGCCGGAACCGCGCCGGAGATGCAGAAGAGGGGCGCGGCTCGATCCGCGCAACGTGGAGCTCCTCGGCCCCAATCAACGGCGCCCAAGGCCGTGGCAGTCCATGGCGATGGCGCAGGACATGGCAGAGCGGCAGGCAGGGCTCGGTGGCCGCGGGGACGAACGAGAACGGCGGCGGTGGCGCTCGGACGCCTCGGATCTGAGGAGGAAGGAGGCAGAGCGAGCGAGGGAGAGAGATGGGGAATGCCAGGGGAAGCCAGGGGGTCGAGTGGCTCCGGCCTTATCTCCTCCTCCTCCCTGTAGCGTCGGTGGCGCCGCGGTGTCGCCGGCCGACTGGCGCGCGCGCGCGGCCACGGCGGGGACGACACGGGGAGGAGGGAGACGAGGTGGGCCTGCTGGGCCGCGACTCGGGGCACTGTGCACTAAGGCCCAGTGCACCGTGTCCCGCTTTTGATTTTCTGTTTTAGCTTCTCCATTTTCTTTTATCCTTTTCTGTTTCAAAATGTTTAGGGCACTTGTGCACTTTCGAAAAATGTGGGAGTTGGCCCAAATATTGCAATGCAATATTAGCTCTCACCAAAAAGTGGTTTGGACAGTTTTGGAGTTCATTTGAATCTGCAATGATTTTAAATGAATTAATATTGCTGTTTTGGGTGCTGTTTCATCTTGTTTGACTCATCAATCATATTCCAAAAATGTTGGTTATGATTTTGCCATGACCACTGGATTATTTGCTAATTAAATAACATTTCTCCAGCAGAGTTTGATCAACCTTATATTTCACTTATGAATTTAAGTTGATTTTAAAAATGGAGTTGATTTACTTTGGTTAACCACTATGTTTAATCACTGCATATGATATGACTTGGCATTATTAACAGCTGATCATGGTGGCTATTACATAGGGGTGTTACAAGTTCTCCTCCTCTAAAAGAAATTCTCGTCCCGAGAATTTAGGAGGTAGAAGGAAAGAGTCCGGGATATTCTTCCCGAAGATGATCCTCACGTTCCCAAGTGGCTTCATCTTCAGTATGATTCGACCATTGCACTTTTAGGAACTTGGTCGTCTTCTGACGAGTACGACGCTCAGCTTCGTCGAGGATGCGGATCGGATGCTCCTTATAGGAAAGATCATCTTGTAGCTCGAGCATCTCATGATCCACTGCACGGTGTGGGGATTCCTTGAAGCACTTACGGAGTTGCGACACGTGGAAGACATCATGAATATGGGAGAATTGCGGTGGCAACTCCAATTGATATGCCACCTGTCCACGTCTAGCCACGATGCGGAAAGGACCAATATAGCGAGGAGCTAGCTTGCCCTTGATTCCGAAACGACGGGTGCCCTTCATTGGAGTGACACGAAGATAAGCTTGATCACCAGGTTGATAGATCACACCCCATCGCTTGCGATCATAATTACTCTTCTGACGGTCTTGAGCTGCTTTGAGATTCTCCCGGACAATTCGGACTTGTTCTTCGGCATGCTGAATAATGTCCGGTCCAACAAGAGGTCGTTCCCCAGTTTCTGACCAATTCAGAGGGGTTCGACATTTACGTCCATAAAGAACCTCAAATGGGGCCATTTTTAAGCTGGCTTGATAACTGTTGTTATAAGAGAACTCGGCATACGGGAGAGATTCCTCCCATTTCTTATCGAAGGATATAACACAGGCTCAAAGCATGTCTTCAAGCACTTGATTAACGCGCTCAACTTGGCCTTGAGATTGGGGATGATAAGCTGAACTCCAGGTAATATGAGTTCCCATTGCTTTCTGGAAACTTTCCCAGAAATGGCCAGTGAAAATACTGCCACGGTCTGAACTGATTTCCTTGGGAATACCATGGAGTGAAACAATTCTGGCAATGTACAGTTCTGCTAGCTGGCTAGCGGTGATAGTCTCCTTAACAGGTAGGAAATGAGCAACCTTGGAGAGTTGGTCGACGACGACAAGAATGGCATCATGACCCTTCTGAGACTTGGGAAGACCAGTGATGAAGTCCATTTGCACTTTATCCCACTTCCATAGAGGAATAGGGAGCGGTTGCAGAATTCCAGCAGGTTTCTGATGTTCTGCCTTCACGCGACGACAAACGTCACACTCGGCAACATAACGAGCAATATCCTGCTTCATCCTAGACCACCAGTACCTTTGACGAAGATCTCGATACATTTTGGTACTACCCGGATGGATAGACAGCGGTGTATCATGGGCCTCCTTCATGACTTTGTCAGTCATCAGCTCGAAGCGAGGTACTACGATGCGGTCTTTGAAATATAATGTACCATCTTCAGCAACTGAGAAATCCCGATACTTAGCAAGGTGAAGCTCCTTCTTCATCAAGTCAATTTCAGCATCTTTGGCTTGCGCTTCTTTAACAGCCTTCAGAAGGTCTGGCTGTACCACAAGGTTATTAAGAGAACCCTGGGGAAGAATTCGCAGATTCAGCTGAGTCAGTTCTGCGTGAAGACGAGGTTGAGCTTGCCTAACCATGAGGTTGTTGCAATATGACTTGCGACTCAGGGCATCGGCCATTACATTAGCTTTGCCCGGGGTATAAGAAATACCGCAGTCATAATCCGCAATAGCTTCTAACCATCGTTGTTGTCGGAGATTAAGATCCGGTTGAGTGAATAAGTATTTCAGACTTTGGTGATCGGTATAAATTTCACACCGATTACCCAGAAGGTAGTGTCGCCATAACTTCAATGCATACATCACTGCTACAAGTTCAAGATCATGCACTGGATAATTCTCTTCATGTGGACGCAATTGACGTGAAGCATATGCAATTACTCTCCGCTCTTGCATTAGGACGCAGCCTAATCCCTGACGAGAGGCGTCGCAATATATGACAAAGTCCTTGCGAGAATCAGGAGGAGCAAGCACTGGAGCAGAAGTGAGCTTGTCCTTGAGGGTTTGGAAACTTTCCTGACACTTGTCTGTCCACTCAAACTTAACGCCTTTGTGGAGCAGATTAGTCAGGGGCTTGGCGATCTTGGAGAAGTTCTCGACGAATCGGCGACAATAGCTGGCTAGACCGAGAAAGCTTCGGACCTGCTTGGCATTCTTCGGAGGAGTCCAGTCAAGGATAGCCTGAACACGCTCCGGGTTGACGGCAATACCGTCCTTGGAAATCACATGTCCAAGATAGGTCACTTCAGGAAGCTAGAATTCGCATTTAGAGAACTTGGCATATAATTGGTGCTCTCGAAGTCTCTCCAGAACTAGTCGAAGGTGCTCAGCATGTTCTTCTTTGTTCTTCGAATAAACCAGAATATCATCCAGATATACCACGACGAATTTGTCGAGGTAATCCATGAATATATAATTCATTAAGCGGGAGAAGGTAGCGGGAGCATTCGTCAGACCGAATGACATGACGGTGTACTCGTATGAGCCATAACGAGTAACGAATGCAGTCTTCGGAATATCCTCTTCGCGAACACGGATCTGGTGATAACCCAACCTCAAGTCGAGTTTAGAAAACACCGAAGATCCATCAACTCGCTGGATCCTACTCTCCGTGTGCACTCTGATGCAGAATCCGGTCTCATCGAATGACAACTCGGAGTATAATACAACTCGAAGAGAAAGGTTAAACAAAACAATGGAAAGGAAATGATTATCAGACTAATCAGATCAATGACAGGGAAATCGCACTGAATCCAGCTCTCCGGGTGGATAGAATTAACGAGATCCTAAATGTCGGTGTTAGTAAATTTTATTAAACCCGAATAGATGAGAGATTAGAATCCCAGAGTAAAGACGAGGAATAAAAGATCCTAATACCACCCAGTTGGCGACGTGGGCCCGTAAGCCACACAGCCAAGTTAGTAAAACAATTTTTTGACCACTAGACTCAACTTCGGCCAAGGAATTGGGAAGGGGGATTCCTAGAGGCAGTCGGCTCTGATACCAACCTGTGACGACCCCGGCTTAATCGTGCACTAATCATACACGCAAATGCGCACGATCAAGCCTAAGGACTCACTTGAAGATATCACAACACAACTCTAAAACATAAAATAAAGTCATACAAGCTTAATATTACAAGCCAGGGCCTCGAGGGCTCGAATACATAGCTCGATGGCATACAAGCGTCAGCGGAAGCATTAGATATCTGGGTACAGATATATTACATAGAGAGAAATAGGCCTTCACAGAGGCGGGGTAAAAATAAAAAACTACGATCGAAAGGCGTAGGCCTCCTGCCCTGGACCCTCCGATCCTACTCCTGGTCGTCAAACGGCTCCTCGTAGTAGTAGTACTCGCCAGGCGGATAGTAGTACTGGTCGTCGGCTGGGGCTTCTGGCTCAGGGGCTCCGTCGTCTGGTGGCATCAAATGGAAAATGGGGGAAAAAGAAAATAAAGTGTAACACCCCTATGTAATAGCCACCATGATCAGCTGTTAATAATGCCAAGTCATATCATATGCAGTGATTAAACATAGTGGTTAACCAAAGTAAATCAACTCCATTTTTAAAATCAACTTAAATTCATAAGTGAAATATAAGGTTGACCAAACTCTGCTGGAGAAATGTTATTTAATTAGCAAATAATCCAGTGGTCATGGCCAAATCATAACCAACATTTTTGGAATATGATTGATGAGTCAAACAAGATGAAACAGCATCCAAAACAGCAATATTAATTCATTTAAAATCATTGCAGATTCAAATGAACTCCAAAACTCTCCAAACCGCTTTTTGGTGAGAGCTAATATTGCACTACAATATTAGGGCCAACTTCCATATTTTTCAAAAGTACACAACTATCACAAACATTTCAGAACAAAAGGAAATAAACGAAAAAGAAAACAGAATCAGAGAAATAATTAAAAGGGACACTGTGCACTGGGCCTTAGTGCACAGTGCCCCGATTTGAGGTCCAACCGGCCCAGCCCATCTCCCCATCGTCCTCCTCGCCGCGCTGTCAAACGCGCGCGCCGACACGCCGACGAGCGCGGCGCGTGTCGACCATCCTCCGGCGCCGCTGCCGCCGCGTAGGGGAATAAGAGGCCCCGCGGCCTCACCCGAACCCTAGTCGTTCCCCATTCCTCTCCCTCGCCGCTCCGCGCCTCCACCCTTCCTCCAGATCCGCCACCGAACGCCGCCGTCGCCGCGTCTTAGCACCGCCGTGGCCACCGAGCTCCTCCGGCTCCATCCTCGTGACCACGAGCTCCGGGTTCGTTGACTCCTTCGACTGGAAGCCAGAGATCGAGCCGGGGAGCACCACAACGACTACTACGCGCCGCCCCCTTTCCTCTCGGCTGCCGGCGATCTTCTCCAAATCCGGCGACGGCTGCTGCTCCTAAACCGTCACCGGCTTTTCTTAGCCACCCGGTGAGCTCCCCTCGTCTTTCCCCTCTTCGATCCGCACCTCTCTGTCGCCGTAGTGGCCGCACCCGAGGAGCCCGAGCTCCGTGCCGCCGGCGAGCTCACTGCCGTAGCCCCACGCGTCGTCAAGCCCAGCTGAGCACGGTATCGTGCTCAGCACGCCCGTAGGAGCCCGACGAACCCCCTAGATCGCTCTGTCGTGCGCCGTTGTGCCGTATTCGTTCGGTCCCGCACTCCGTCGACCGCCCCGTCGCTCGCCGCCGTCGTTCCAGACCGTTTCCGACCGCGCCGCCGCCCTAGATGGATGCGGCTCGGTGTGCTCGTTCGAACGAGCCCGAGCACGCGCGAAATGGCCCTCTGTAGAGCAAATCCGAGCTCGCCGGAGCTTTCGGACGCGACCGGCGTTCGCCGGCGCATCTCCGGCGCCGGCCGCCGACGTGGCCCGGTGGGGCCCAGCCTGGGTCACTGACCGTGGGCCCTGCGGGCCCCAGTTGACTGGGTTGACCCAGTCAACGTGCTGACTGGGCAACCCAGTGAGACTGACATGTGGGACCCCTCCTGTTAATTAGCCTAAATAAACAATTTTGAAAATATAACTAATTAGTTCTACTAAACACTCACTGACAACAGGGCCCCACCCAGTTAATTAACCCACTGTTAGTATAATCTAACCCTGTTAAGTCACAGAGGCTGACATGTGGGTCCCACTGGACCCACATGTCATATTTGACTGGTCAACCGTCCTGTTGACTTGCTGACGTCAGCAGCGCGTCATGCTGACGTCATAATTCATTTTCTGATAGATAAAATAATTTCAGAAATTCGAATAATCTTTAAAAATTAATAACTTTTAAACCGTAGCTCGGATCGAAAAAGTTAAAACATGAAAGTTGCTCAGAACGACGAGACGAGTCTGATCGTGCCGTCTGTTTCTCCATCGGAACCTCCTACGTAGAAGAACTCGTAACTCCGGACCCGAATCCGGCAGATAAATAGTGCACACACGTCGGATATTAAATCCCAGAATAATTCTAAAAATAACTAAAATGACTTAGATGCATAATTAGGCAACCCTGCACTGCATCATAGCATCACACGCACCGTATTGCATTTGTTTGCATTATGTTTACCTGTTTCTTCCCCCTCTTCTCTCTCGATAGACCCCGACGTTGACGTAGCTCCCGAGGCAGACGCCGCACAGGAGTACGACTACGTCCCCGACGATACTACTGAAGACCTTGCCCTTGCCCCCGAGCAAACAGGCAAGCACCCCCATTTTGAGCATGCCTATATCGCCTATTCCCTTCTCTCTTAAGCTTGCATTGGAAGTGCTACTGATACTGTTTTCCTATATCTGCTGCATAGCCTGATTATTGTACCCTGCTTTGTTACCTTACTGGTTATCCTAGACTGCTTAGTATAGGCTGGGTAGAGACACGACAGAGACCTCCACTTGATCCCGACTGCCCTGCTGGACATCAGAAGACCCGATCATCGGGATTGAAGACTAGACCATGGCACCGCACATCACTTCCCCTTAGTTGCCGACACTGCTGGGTTATCATCGAGTGCCGAGGGTGATACCTCGTCAGCACTTCTGATGTTAACCTTGTAGATTAGTTTCTCGGTCGTGGTAAGCGAGGGTGATTCCTCCTACACCACCCCCGATAACGACATCGTCGCGCAACCTCTCAAGTGTGGACCTCGAGGGTGATTCCTCCTTCGTTCACCTTGATGATAACATCGAGCGGGAATTCCATCGAGGGTGATTCCTCAGGGTTCCCTTCGGTGTCAGACACACAGTTACCTTGGATATTATGACTTGCACTAAACTATGATACTAAAGACGGGTCGGCCCTGAGGGGTACCCGCGCGAGCATAACGCGAAGTGATGTGGAGTCGGGTTGACCTGGATGGTGCCCGCGAGATAACTACGAGGCGTGGCCGGGCATTCTTAGCCCTTGCCACAAGTCCTCGAGACGGGGCGACGGGGTCACATCGATCGTGAGTCTCTGCTCGTTTCCGCGCGCTCCTAATCCACTACGGTTTGGATATTTGATCCGAGGGGCCTCTGGCCCGATAGCACTAACCATCACGTGGGCATAGTATGGGCGTTCTACGTCGTATGCTTCAGCCGGAGCTTAATGGACGTCAGCGACTGATGCGGCACACGCTGGGTTGGACTGGGAACGCAACCGCGCTTGTATAAGGGGTTGCTAGGTCTGCTCACCGGCGGTGCACGTAATGTGCAGGAGTTCCCGGGGCGATGGCCCAACACCCCTGGGGGCATAGGTTAGTCCGGCGTGCTGACCTCTCTGTTAGGTATTTGGTCGGGTTGCGGCGTGTTGCTTAGCCGAGGCCGGGCATGACCCAGAAAAGTGTGTCCGGCCGGAGTTAAGCGAGCGTGGTGGGTAAGTTGGTGCACCCCTGCAGGGAAGAAACTTCTATCGATAGCCTGTCCTACGGTAACGGACACTCGGAGTTGTATCCCGATCGGTACAACTAGAACATGTGTTGAGAATTGGATAGTACGGCTCTGGGATTGCTTTCTCGCAGGGAGTCGAGAAAGGATCTCAGGTCGAGGTTGATGATATTACTACTACTACTTTACATTATGTTCATCTGCTCTCTCTTCTGATGCTGCAAGACTGTCGAAGATTGTTGAAGATGCTAGTCTTCGATAGGACTAGGCTTTCCCCCTCTACTCTGGCATTTCTGCAGCCCAGTCCACATATACAGCCATTCCTTTGACAATGATGCATATGTAGTGTAGATCCTTGCTTGCTGAGTACTTCGGATGAGTACTCACGTTTGCTTTATTTTCTTTTTCCCCCATTTTCCATTTGATGCCACCAGACGACGGAGCCCCTGAGCCAGAAGCCCCAGCCGACGACCAGTACTACTATCCGCCTGGCGAGTACTACTACTACGAGGAGCCGTTCGACGACCAGGAGTAGGATCGGAGGGTCCAGAGCAGGAGGCCTACGCCTTTCGATCATAGTTTTTATTTTTACCCCGCCTCTGTGAAGGCTTATCTCTCTCTCTGTAATATATCTGTACTCAGATATCTAATGCTTCCGCTGACGCTTGTATGCCATCGAGCTTGTATTCGAGCCCTCGAGGCCCTGGCTTGTAATATTAAGCTTGTATGACTTTATTTTATGTTTTAGAGTTGTGTTGTGATATCTTCAAGTGAGTCCTTAGGCTTGATCGTGCGCATTTGCGTGTATGATTAGTGCACGATTAAGCCGGGGTCGTCACAGGTTGGTATCAGAGCCGACTGCCTCTAGGAATCCCCCTTTCCAATTCCTTGGCCGAAGTTGAGTCTAGTGGTCAAAAATTGTTTTACTAACTTGGCTGTGTGGCTTACGGGCCCACGTCGCCAACTGGGTGGTATTAGGATCTTTTATTCCTCGTCTTTACTCTGGGATTCTAATCTCTCATCTATTCGGGTTTAATAAAATTTACTAACACCGACATTTAGGATCTCGTTAATTCTATCCACCCGGAGAACTGGATTCAGTGCGATTTCCCTGTCATTGATCTGATTAGTCTGATAATCATTTCCTTTCCATTGTTTTGTTTAACCTTTCCTTTTGAGATCGGTTATATTTCTCATTGTCTTATGACAACCCTGAACCTTTCTGTTTCAGATGGATCGGCTATTTCCACCGCGGCCTACGACCCAGCTTGTGCTTCGCACTTGGGCTCGTGATGCCCCTGGATTTCCAGCTGTTCTGATCGCCCTCCTGAGTAGACTGGGTTACCGCTGGTATCCCGAGTACATGGTCTATGAGGTTTATCGTGAGTTCAACCAGGAGCAGTACTATGCTGATGTTCGCATCTACGATCAGCAGGATAACTCTGACACTGAGCTTCACCGTTTTCACGGGATCGGCGTGACGATTGAGATGGCAGTACATGATGCCGCCTACTCTGCTGTCGCACGTCTCCGAGGAGAGCACAGTGCTAACTTGGATGATACTGTGTTTCGGTACATTCCGTATGCACCTGTTGGAGATGCTACTGGATTTTACACAGCTATCTGTGCCCCGTACGAGTCTCGACGCTACGACCCTCAGGTTCTGATTCAGTGCACTCAGGCTTTGGATCGCACTGTTCGTGCACTTGCTGTTGAGTTGTTTGCCACTCGAGCACGCTACTACGAGGCTATGACACAGTTGCTACCAGCTGTTCGTGCAGGGATGCATCCGGAGTACATTCTTTACCCGAGCAGGACTGAGATGCCATCAGGGATCGTCTGGCCTGCTGTGGGAGGTCACACGCCTGCACGTGGACCTCTTCTTTCTTCTCGAGACCGGGTTCTGCATCAGAGTGCCCATGGAGCGCAGGATCCTTCTGCGACGAACGTCCATCGTCCGCACTTGCAGTTACCCCGTTTCAGTGGTTTTCTCCGACGTTGATGTAGCCTTTGCTATGTCCCGTTGTGTACTTTCTTACCGCGTGCCTGCGCGCCGCCTAGCATGTCTAGCTTTTCATTTGCGCCGTTATGCTGCCCGAATGTAACCGACTATGTATGGATCTGTATGTCTTAATGACTACTTTCAGCATCTGTGCACTACTTCAATAAATGTCGAGTTACATCATGTTTATTGCTAAACACTTGCATAAGCTATTGCTGAAATACCCCTGTTGAATTAGCAGGATGGCTGACAACAATCCACCACCGCCGCCACCACCTGATTATATGGCAGCGATGATGCAACAGTTTGAACTCAACCGCCAGTTTATGACGGGAATTATGCAGCAGTTTCCTCGTCCTGATGCTAATCAGCAGCCCTTCTCCATCACTTTGCCAGAATTTATGCGGCTCAGCCCATCTTTCTTCCGCAACACAGTCAACCCATTGGATGCAGATGACTGGCTGCGTGACATCTCCCATGAGATGGAGTCTGCTAGTGTCGCCGAAATTAACTATGTCACTTTTGCGACATATCTTCTTAAGGGTCCCGCAGCCCAATGGTGGGCCACTCACCGACAGACTCTGCCGCCTGGTACTGTCGTCACTTGGGCAGAGTTTAAGATTGCTTTCCGTGCCCGCTACATTCCTCTAGCTGTCATAGCTAGGAAGAAGGCTGAGTTCCGTAGCCTTGTCCAAGGAAACAAGACTGTGGAAGTCTATCAGCGCGAGTTTCTAGACTTATCTCGTTACGCTGAAGAGGACATTCCTACTGATGAACGCAGACAGGAGAAGTTTCGTGAAGGACTGCACCATGACATTCAGTTAGCCCTTCTTGTTCAAGATTACCCTGATTTCGCCACCTTGGTGAATAAGGCCATCATGGTTGAAACTGGACTTAAGAAGCACAAGGAAGCGTCCAGACGCACCCGTGAGTCGGGCTCATCTTCGGGCTCGTCTTCCCAGAAGCGACGCATCTGGTTCCCCAAAGGCATGTTCCGTTCAGCAGCTCCTGCGAACAGACCCTTTTATGCTGCTCCACGACTGCCTCCTCCACCACCGAGGCAGCCCCTGCCAGCTCCAGCACCTCGAGCTCCAGCACCCCGTCCTGACAGCGGACTATGCTTCAAGTGTGGCAAGCCAGGTCACCGTGCTAGAGATTGTTCTCAGAATCAGAATCAACTAGCTCTCCCTTCTGCTGGACGTGGAATGGGCCGTGGTATTCCTCAGCAGCGCAACAATAATGCCAGACCTTCTTATGGTCGTGGGCAGTACTACCACGTCAACATGTCTGAAGCTCCAGATCAACCAGATACTGTGATGGGTACACTTCTCGTTAATTCAGTACCTGCATCCGTTTAATTTGATTCAGGAGCATCGCATTCATTTATGTCGGATAAATTCGCACTCATGCATGAAGTTAAATGTGACATGCTACCCCAAAAGATACGAGTAAATACTCCCGCGGGACACTGTCAAACCTCCTTGGTTAGCCCTGATGTTGTGATTAATATCGAAGGGTTAGAGTTCCGAGCATCCCCCATTATTCTCAACTCCTCTGGTATTGATCTTATTTTGGGAATGGATTGGTTGAAAGCCCACTACGCCTCAATCAACTGTGCCACTAAAGTGGTACACCTTCTACATCCCTCGAACGAGATAGTGAACTATCAAGCTCACCTTACCCAGAACGCTGAGGCTCAAATTTATGCCTTGAACGCGTTGAATGCTTCTCCGCTTGATGGGATTGAGACTATCCCAGTTGTCTGTGACTTCCCAGATGTTTTTCCAGAAGAACTTCCAGGAATACCGCCTGCTAGAGCTGTCGAGTTTGTCATCGACTTGAAGCCTGGCACCACTCCTATTGCGAAGCGTCCATACAAGATGCCTCCGCACCATCTTATTGAGCTTAAGGAAGAAATCGACAAATCACTTAAGAAGGGTTTCATCCGCCCTAGTTCCTCTGCTTGGGGAGCACCTTCTCTCTTTGTTAAGAAGAAGGATGGAACTAACCGTCTGGTTCAAGATTATCGTCCTATCAACCAGGCAACCATCCAGAATAAATATCCGCTTCCCCGGATCAATGATTTATATGACCAACTCGCTGGATCTGCGGTGTTCTCTAAACTCGACTTGAGGTTGGGTTATCACCAGATCCGTGTCCGCGAAGAGGATATTCCCAAGACTGCATTCGTTACTCGTTATGGCTCATACGAGTACACCGTCATGTCATTTGGTCTGACGAATGCTCCCGCTACCTTCTCCCGCTTAATGAATTATATATTCATGGACTACCTCGTCAAATTCGTCGTGGTATATCTGGATGATATTCTGGTTTATTCGAAGAACAAAGAAGAACATGCTGAGCACCTTCGACTAGTTCTGGAGAGACTTCGAGAGCACCAATTATATGCCAAGTACTCTAAGTGCGAATTCTGGCTTCCTGAAGTGACCTATCTTGGACATGTGATTTCCAAGGACGGTATTGCCGTCAACCCGAAGCGTGTTCAGGCTATCCTTGACTGGACTCCTCCGAAGAATGCCAAGCAGGTCCGAAGCTTTCTCGGTCTAGCCAGCTATTGTCGCCGGTTCGTCGAGAACTTCTCCAAGATCGCCAAGCCCCTGACTAATCTGCTCCACAAAGGCGTTAAGTTTGAGTGGACAGACAAGTGTCAGGAAAGTTTCCAAACCCTCAAGGACAAGCTCACTTCTGCTCCAGTGCTTGCTCCTCCTGATTCTCGCAAGGACTTTGTCATATATTGCGACGCCTCTCGTCAGGGATTAGGCTGCGTCCTAATGCAAGAGCGGAGAGTAATTGCATATGCTTCACGTCAATTGCGTCCACATGAAGAGAATTATCCAGTGCATGATCTTGAACTTGCAGCAGTGATGTATGCATTGAAGTTATGGCGGCACTACCTTCTGGGTAATCGGTGTGAAATTTATACCGATCACCAAAGTCTGAAATACTTATTCACTCAACCGGATCTTAATCTCCGACAACAACGATGGTTAGAAGCTATTGCGGATTATGACTGCGGTATTTCTTATACCCCGGGCAAAGCTAATGTAATGGCCGATGCCCTGAGTCGCAAGTCATATTGCAACAACCTCATGGTTAGGCAAGCTCAACCTCGTCTTCACGCAGAACTGACTCAGCTGAATCTGCGAATTCTTCGCCAGGGTTCTCTTAATAACCTTGTGGTACAGCCAGACCTTCTGAAGGCTGTTAAAGAAGCGCAAGCCAAAGATGCTGAAATTGACTTGATGAAGAAGGAGCTTCACCTTGCTAAGTATCGGGATTTCTCAGTTGCTGAAGATGGTACATTATATTTCAGAGACCGCATCGTAGTACCTCGCTTCGAGCTGATGACTGACAAAGTCATGAAGGAGGCCCATGATACACCGCTGTCTATCCATCCGGGTAGTACCAAAATGTATCGAGATCTTCGTCAAAGGTACTGGTGGTCTAGGATGAAGCAGGATATTGCTCGTTATGTTGCCGAGTGTGACGTTTGTCGTCGCGTGAAGGCAGAACATCAGAAACCTGCTGGAATTCTGCAACCGCTCCCTATTCCTCTATGGAAGTGGGATAAAGTGCAAATGGACTTCATTACTGGTCTTCCCAAGTCTCAGAAGGGTCACGATGCCATTCTTGTCGTCGTCGACCAACTCTCCAAGGTTGCTCATTTCCTACCTGTTAAGGAGACTATCACCGCTAGCCAGCTAGCAGAACTGTACATTGCCAGAATTGTTTCACTCCATGGTATTCCGAAGGAGATTAGTTCAGACCGTGGTGTTCTTTTCACTTCCAAGTTCTGGGAAAGTTTCCAAGAAGCCATGGGAACTCATATTACCTGGAGTTCCGCATATCATCCTCAGTCCCAAGGCCAAGTTGAGCGTGTTAATCAAGTGCTTGAAGACATGCTTCGAGCTTGTGTTATATCCTTCGGTAAGAAATGGGAGGAATCTCTCCCGTATGCCGAGTTCTCTTATAACAACAGTTATCAAGCCAGCTTAAAAATGGCCCCATTTGAGGTTCTTTATGGACGTAAATGTCGAACCCCTCTGAATTGGTCAGAAACTGGGGAACGACCTCTTGTTGGACCGGACATCATTCAGCATGCCGAAGAACAAGTCCGAATTGTCCGGGAGAATCTCAAAGCAGCTCAAGACCGTCAGAAGAGTAATTATGATCGCAAGCGATGGGGTGTGATCTATCAACCTGGTGATCAAGCCTATCTTCGTGTCACTCCAATGAAGGGTGTAGGAGATATGCCCTAGAGGCAATAATAAATGTTATTGATTATCTCCCTGTTCATAATTAGGTTTATGTTCCATGCTATAACTGCTATGGTTCTCGAGTCTGCAAATAAAACGAGGCTCGGAGGAAGACTCATATGCATGTGTGGAATAATAAACGATAAAATGTATTCCTAGTCAAGCCTCTATGACTGGCTCAAGTATTGCATGATGATCCTGTTTTCCTGATCATGGGCATGACTATGCCAGCAATTTTGAGGGCACAATGTTAGCAGAACATTTGTGTTGAATCGACCCGATTGATGTTATGCTATGAGATTCTTTCGTCACAAGTTAATGGTTAATAACACAGAGATGGTTAATGTTTGCATGATTCCTTAGACCATGAGAGTATCGAGTTTCTTCATGCTTGCTTCATGAACTTTGGGGTTTGTTAAACGTCATCCGTAAATGGGTGGCTATTACGGCGGCTTACGGGTTCATGGAAAAGTGTGTCAAGTAACTTGATAGCTCAAGATTGGGATTTGCTCCTCTGGCGATGGAGAGATATCTCTGGGCCCTCTCGGTGTTACGGTATCCATCATCGTCTGGCCAGACACTTTGTGATTTGATCACGGGGATGCCGGAACATGGTAACGAGAAAAGAGAACAATACCGGTAACGAGGTAACTAGCATAGTGGACAAGTGTTGATCCACGGGAATGCCAACATGTCTCACCTCGGGTATTTGTAACATATCACGAAGCAACAGGAATAGCACACGGCAACTGGAGGTTCACTCGAATATTCATTCGTGTGGGTATAGGGGTCAATATGGGTGTCCACGGCTCCGATGTTGATCATTGATCGGAAGGGGTTCCGTGTCATGTCTATACTTCACCGAACCTATAGGGTCACACGCTTAAGGGTCATCTATCTGCTGAATACTAGATAGGGAGTCTGAGAGAAAATCACCGAAAAAGTTTCGGACACCGAAAAGTTTCGGACAGCGAAAAAGTTCCGCAGAGAGAGGTCACCGGATGAGTTCCGGTGAAACTGAAAAGTTGTTTCAGGGGATACCATTAAGTCAAAATGGTTTCGGCACATGCCTGATAATTCTTGGAGGATACCAGAATCATTCTGGAAACTTCTGGGAATTTTCTGGAAGAAAAACCGGAAATGTTCCGGGGCTGCCGGAACCGCTTCAGATGCTTTTCGCAGATGAAATCACTAAACTGGAATTGTTCCAGAACGCATTGAAAATTATTTTAGTGGGTACTGGAAATGTTCTAAGCCCACATAAATATTTTCAGTTCGAACGGACGCTGAAAAATGTCGTCGTGAATAGTGAAAGTGCTTTTTGGGAATTTTATGGAAAGCACCTTTTTGGAAATTCCAAAAGGGCCTTCTAGAAGGGGAAGGAGGGCATGGCACCTCATGGGGGGGGGTCCCCCCCCAAGGGTGGCCGGCCAAGGAGGTGGAGCACCATGGTGCTCCACATGGCACTCCCATATGGCATATTCCCTTTTGGAAAGGGATATTCCAAGGGCACTTTGGGGTTTTTGTGTGACAATTTTACCCCTTGGCTAGCCTATATATAGGAGTGATCTTGGCAGCCATTTCCCCATCTTTAGCTCTCACACAAGCCATGCATGATCTGGCATTCTCTCTCCCTCCCAGCGAAATAGTTTCGTAGAGCCGAAAGGCTGTCTGGGTTCCGGTGGGAACTAGTTCTGGACGGCGAAGCCCTGCCGGATAGATGACCCCGTATGTGTGCAACTCTGTAGAGAGGTCGTAGTTTCGATCTTAGTGCCCGAGGGGCTGTTCGAGAGTGCCTCCCGAAGGGCTGTCCAAGTGACGGTCCGAGTTCTGTGAGTCCTCCCGAAGGGCTGTCCAAGTGACGGTCCGAGTTCTGTGAGTCCTCTCGAAGGGCTGTCCGAGTGACCGTTCGAGTTTCGAAGGTCCTCCCGAAGGGCTGTCCGCGACATCGTCTGGGGGACTGTTCGACAGCCTCCCGGAGGGCTGTCCGAAGGGAAGACGAGGGTATACATCCTCGCGGTTGGGAGGTTGTAAATCCTAGCTGCGGGGATCTGCACCGCCGATCGTCATCGACTCTACTTCCGCTGCGCTTCGAGTCGGTAACGAAAATGATCAAACCTTGTATGCAGTCTCCATAGTGGTCCTGGGCTGGTGCGTAGGTCGGAAAATTTTTGTTTTCTGCTGCGTTACCCTACAGTGGCATCATGAGCCGTGCTATGCGTAGATGCAGGTTGCGATCTAGAATACATGGAGATGTATGGGTGTTGCACAATATAATTAGGTAGTAGATGAGTTCTATTACTGAAAATTATTTGTGCGGGTAGCAGATGAAATCTGTTACCCGAGGTTCTTGTTGCTTCCCTGGAATTTGCATATTTCTGATCTTGATAACAGCATGGTGGAGTTTCAATGTTCTGGCAATCCGCGATCCTGATTGATCAACGAAGTGCTAACAGTTCATTGAATTCCATCATAGTTAAAAAGAAAGATGAAATTTCGCAGACGAAAGGGCAATGCAGATATGATCTGCACGGGGGTCATGCGTATGACGAAGTTCAGTATGGGGCTCGAGATTTTATTATCTCGGTTTTCATACACCCCGCATTGTTAAACTAGCGCTTGAATTATCATACTTGATGATGGACGTTGGTAGCTTCGGTTTGTTTCGAAACCTTAGAAGCCACGTAAAACAAGTTTTTGCATGAACCGATTAGAGGCGTCTAACTTGGTTTTGCAGGAGGGTTTGCATGTGCATATGATGTGGTATAGCAGTGCTCATAATAATTTGATTATGTATGAGATGACTATATGATGTAAATTAATTAACATGACCTGCGTGTCATGATTTGGCTTGATGGCTGGAGCCATATGATTGCACTTTAAATGACCTGCGTGTCAACCTTGTGTAATGCATTATTTTATTAGCTATAGAGATAGCAATATTATTTGGTGCATCGACAAGGTGGTGGAAATCTTCGCGAAGGTGAACACCGACGCAAATGCCGAAGACGAAGAAATACAAGACTTCTCCGTCAGAAAGGGCTATACCATATCATGCTATTATGAATTGCCTGAGATGTTTATCCCTTATGATGCACCCTTCTTGATTGCGCGGTAGTCGCTTTTATTAGGGTGATCTCTCACAAAAATATCAAGTAGTTAGTGTTCTCCCAAGTGTAGCACCGTCACGGCACCTAACTTTTCGGGGTATCACATGCTAACATGGGTACGAACGATTAGGGATGTGTGAGGCGGGTGAGTTGAGACCTCGCAGCGAGATCACTTGGTTGTCTTGACGTTCAGGCATGAAAGTCATGAGCTCGGAACACACGCATCGAAAGATGAACAAGAGTCACATAGAGATGTGATTGGCAAAGTTTGCCTACCGATTGAGATTTTCGTCATCAGTGATGCTACCATCAATGGCGTTGAATTGAAATGCGGATCTTGAATCACTCACAATCAATTATGAGAGATATTGATTTGAGTGGGAGCGCACTGTAGAATTAATTCTTTTAATTCTCAGTGCAATTAATTTTGAACACTGTCTAAGTGTGATTTGCATAATAGTTGTAGAATAATGGCTCGCATTTCCACCTTCCCTAATAAAATTGAATAGCTGTTAAATATCTGGTTAAAACTTTACGGTTGGTAACGTAATGTGAGGATTGTCCTCAAGAGTGCCGAGAAGGACTTTGTCCTATCGCATACTTTCGGTATTCTCTCGCTTATGCTATGGATCATGTGACTCTCGTCCGTTGATCCAAAAGCTAGAATTCCATTTCAGTCAAGCGCAATATGTTTGTTTCCATGAGACCCAAACTTTGAAAGTTTGGATAGTTATGTGATATTCATGGAATCTGAAAATTATTTTCAGAGACAGACAAAGGCTAAAAGATATGAGATATCCAAAGCAATGTTTGTTTGCAAACTATTAGTAAAGGAGTTTACTATGCATTAGACTGATAAGAGAGGGATCCAGAAGAACGCCTGTCATATGATGAAAGGTGAATAAAACAACAACTTAAAGAGAAAGGAAGTGTCCGAAGGGTGTTAGTAAGACTTTCACGCCTAGGAAGTCCGGGGCTAACGCCACTCTTAAGTTCGGTGCTTTTTCTGAGAGTAGGAGAAATACTGAAAGTTAAACTGTTAGAAGTATAAAGGCAGAAAGAAAGAAGACTGGAATATCCAGCTCATGTATGAATGTCATACAAGTTTTTGATGTATAGAAGGCTGGTAAAAGATATAGTTCTTGGGAATTATGATTAAACATGTTAATCACTAATTCTTGGGTATTGTGAGACAATCACAAAGATACCCGCTCGATTGCATTCTGTTGCAATTCGATGTAAGAACTACTATGGCCTAAAAGACTAGCCAGAAATGAGGTATAGGTATACACAGGGAACATAGTAAATGTTACTATACCTTCCATCGGTGTATTACCGTCTGTATTCATTTTCATAATTCATTTAAAGTTTCACAAACTCTAGCCCATTGCATAAGGTATCTTGCAAGAAGGTTGTTCATAAGAGAACTTTTTGATGTTCGATGTTATGAATAACATAAGGGCCATACTTTCATTATGAATGAGATGTATGTTATGAATATTGATAATAATACATTACCTCTGGGTTTACTTTCATAATTCATTTTAGAGTTTCATACACTCTAGGCCTTTGCACAATGTTTGTTGCAAAAGAATTGTTCATAGAAGAACAATTGTTGTTCAGTATTATGAATAACATGAGGGCCATACTTCCATCATCGATGGGACGTATGTTATGAATATTGATGGTAATATGATACATCCATAACACTGACGCTAAATGTCATAAGACTAAAAGAATACCACACAAGTGTGGCACTGCATTTGGTCACATTGGAGAAATCCGCATGGAAAATTCCATTATGATGGATTTTGAAGTCGTTTGATTTTGAATCATCTGACACTTGCAAATTTCCTCTGAAAAGTGAAGTGACTGAAATACCGTTCACAGGCCATAAGGAACGAATAACAAACTTATTGGTGATCATACATTTGATGTGTGTAGTCCGATAAATGTTGCAGGTAGTGGAATTATCTATCTTCAGAAATGACTCAAGTAGATATATGGATATTTACTTGATGAGACGTAAGTCTGGATCTTTTGAAACCATTCGAAAGGTTTTCAAAAATGAAGTAGAAGTTATTGTAACAAGAAAATTATGTTTCTACAATTCGATTGCAGAAAGAAATATTTGAGTTACAAGTTTAGCGAATGTCTGATGAGTTGTGAAAAGAGTTTCATAACTTACACCACCCGGAACACCACTGTGAGTGGAAAGTCCGTGAAGATGTAATCGAACCATTTATGACATGGTAAGATCAAAGATGACATAAATAAATTTGCCATTATCCCTTTTAAAAGGTGATGCTTTAGAGACTACGGCTTTTACACTGAAAAGAGCTCCATCAGGTCTGTTGAAATGACACCATGGTATGGTACGCCCAAACATGTTATATCTTTTCTTAACATTTGGAATATGGGGCTTGTGTAAAAGGTTACAAACCTATTCCAAATCAGACAAGTGCTACTTTGTAGGTTATCCCAAGTCATTGGGTATTCCTCCCTCACTATACCGAGGCAAATAGGTTTGCCACAAAGAACGGTATGCTTTTAAAGAGAATTGTTCTTGCAAAAGGTGAGTGGGAGGACAGTGCAACTCGACGAGATAACCAGTATCTTCGTCATCAGGTCAAAGGAAAGGAACCTTGGAAGTGATTCCGGAGTTTCCTACTGCGACTGATACGGAAGTCTCTACAATAAAATGTATGGACTTCAGTCGAACTTGCAGCTGAACCACGTAGGCAAGGCTCGTGCAAACCTCTCAGGTGCGCAAACGAGATATTGTTGTTAGACAACAGTATACCTACGATACACAAGGAAGTGTTGATGGGCCCTGACTCCGGAATTGGCTAAATGCCAATACAATCCGAGATAGTTTCCATATAAGTGATTCAAGATTAAAACCTTGATACACCTTTCGGAAGACTTAGAGTCTGACGAATATTTATGGAACTTAAAACTGATACGGATAAAAATGTTTTATCCATAAAGCTCGACTTGTTGCAATATACAAGTTCAAGGAGTTGACTACGATGAGATTGTTTCACCGTAGCGATGCTTAAAGTCGGTTCGGGTTGAACTAGCAATTAATACATATTTCAGTCATGAGATATGAAACATGGATGCCAAAAGGATTTCCATAAGATGGAAATGCAACCTAGGACTTGTGAGTGATACAGTCCAAAGTATTTTGTCGATCCAGAGGATGCTAGTGAATGTGCATACTTCAGAGTTCCAGCAATGGACAGAAGAGAGCAAAATGGAGTTGGAATCTTCGCTTTGATGAAATGGTCAAAAAAAAGTTTTGACTTCATCAATGGGTAACGAAGATGCTTATGATTCAAGAAAGTAAGTGGGAGCATAACAAAATTTCTAAAAACCGTTGTGTGCTTGACACATTGTTAATTGGAAATAAATTTCTTGACACGAATTAGGACTTCATTTGAAAATAGTTTTTCGATGAAGTGCTTGGGCTAAATAGCCTTTATATTAGGCATGATGATCTATGGAGATAGATTTACCTAATGGGGCTGAGCAAAGATACATATTGACAAGATGCTAAAACCTTTTAGCATTAAAAACGTCAAGGAGTGATTCTTGCCGAAGTCACATGGAAAGAGTTTTTGCAAGACTCGGTGTCCCAAAACACTGATGAGCAAAATACATGATGGAGATTCCACACACTCTTGTGTTTGGATTAATCATGTATTCCATGGTATGTAAAAACAACCAGATATGTCCAATACTCCCAAAGTTGTTGCGAGTATAGATACCAAAGTGATCAAAAGTACTGATCATAGGACAACAGTGAAAAAGGGTCATTGAGTACTATAGTAGCACTGATGACATGTTTTCTCGCAAGCAGAGATCATGAAGAGTTCGTTGTAAAAGGTTACATCGATATAGTCTTCATCCATGCTCCAAGCGATTTTCGATTTAAGTTAAGGGTTTTGTGCAATACACAATATGGTGGCACGGTAGTTGGAAATTGTTCCAAACAAGTTACTGTGGCGAATTCTATAACAGAGGCGAAGTATGTTGCCGCTTTTAAAAGCGACAAAGAAAATGTTGAATCATATAGTTCATTCATGAACTTAGTATGGTTCCAAGATGGCTTTTGTCAATGGGACACTACTGCAGGTAGTTGCTCCATAACTCAGTCTGAGGAATCCAGGTTCGACCTGTGATTCACATACATACAAAGCCAAGTCCACACAAAATATGAATTTTGTGAAAGCGTGAAAACGCGAGGATATGCAAAGATACACACGGAGCTGAAGTCTTGAGATCCGTTGGACATTAGGCTATACCACAAGCGAAGCATATTTACACCGGTGTGCCACAGGTGTAAAGTGCATTAGCATTAACTAGATTATTGACTCTAGTGCAAGTGGGAGTCTGTAGGAGATATGCCCTAGAGGCAATAATAAATGTTATTATTTATCTCCGTGTTCATAATTAGGTTTATGTTCCATGCTATAACTGCTGTGGTTCCCGAGCCCGTATATCCATAAAGGCTCTGGGGAAAACCCATGTGCACGTGTGGAATAATAAACGGTAAAATGTATTCCTAGTCATGCCTCTAAGACTAGCTCAAGTGTTGCATGATGATTATGTTTTCCCAATCATAGGCATGTCTATGCCAGCAACTTTGAGGGCACAAATGTTAGAAGAACATTTGTGTTGAATCGACCCGGTTGATGTTATGCTATGAGATACATTCGTCATGAGTTAATGGTTAATAACACAGAGATAGTTTACGTTTGCATGATTCCTCAGACCATGAGAGTATCGAGTTTCTTCATGCTTGATTCATGAACTTTGGGGTTTGTTAAACGTCATCCGTAAATGGATGGCTATTACGGCGGCTTACGGGTTCATGGGAAAGTATGTCAAGTAACTTGATAGCTCAAGATTGGGATTTGCTCCTCCGACGATGGAGAGATATCTCTGGGCCCTCTCGGTGTTACGGTATCCATCATCGTCTGGCCAGACACTTTGTGATTTGATCACGGGGATGCCGGAACACGGTAACGAGAAAAGAGAACAATACCGGTAACGAGGTAACTAGCATAGTGGACAAGTTGTTGATCCACGGGAATGCCAACATGTCTCACCTCGGGTATTTGTAACATATCGCGAAGCAACAGGAATAGCACACGGCAACTGGAGGTTCACTCGAATATTCATTCGTGTGGGTATAGGGGTCAATATGGGTGTCCACGGCTCCGATGTTGATCATTGATCGGAAGGGGTTCCAGGTCATGTCTATACTTCACCAAACCTATAGGGTCACACGCTTAAGGGTCATCTATCTGCTGAATACTAGACAGGGAGTCTGAGAGAAAATCACCAAAAAAGTTTCGGACACCGAAAAGTTTCGGACAGCGGAAAAGTTCCGCAGAGAGAGGTCACCGGATGAGTTCCGGTGAAACTGAAAAGTTGTTTCAGAGGATACCATTAAGTCAAAATGGTTTCGGCACATGCCTGATAATTCTTGGAGGGTGCCAGAATCATTCTGGAAACTTCTGGGAATTTTCTGGAAGAAAAACCGGAAATGTTTCGGAGCTGCCGGAACCGCTTCAGATGCTTTTCGCAGATGAAAATCACTAATCTGGAATTGTTCCAGAACACGTTGAAAATTATTTTAGTGGGTACTGGAATTGTTCTAAGCCCACATAAATATTTTCAGTTCGAACGGACGCTGAAAAATGTCGTCGTGAATAGTGAAAGTGCTTTTTGGATAATTTTTGGAAGCCACCTTTTAGGGCTTTTGCTAAAGGCTTCTAGAAGGTGATGTGGATGGATGAGAACCCCCTTTGGGGGGGCCCTCATGGGGGAGTGGCCGGCCACACTAGGGGCTCCACCTTGGAGCCCCTCTTGTTCCTTGGTTTCTCCTTTAGGTCCTTGTGGAAGGACTTCCCTCATATGCCTTTGGGTTTTATTGGATAACTACCCTACCCCTTGGCTTTCCTATAAATAGAGGTGGAGGGGCAGCCCTCCACACTCATCCTTAGCTCTCACACAAGCCATGCATGATCTGGCATTCTCTCTCCCTCCCAGCGAAATAGTTTCGTAGAGCCGAAAGGCTGTCTGGGTTCCGGTGGGAACTAGTTCTAGACGGCGAAGCCCTGCCGGATAGATGACACCGTATGTGTGCAACTCTGTAGAGAGGTCGTAGTTTCGATCTTAGTGCCCGAGGGGCTGTTCGAGAGTGCCTCCCGAAGGGCTGTCCAAGTGACGGTCCGAGTTCTGTGAGTCCTCCCGAAGGGCTGTCCGAGTGACCGTTCGAGTTTCGAAGGTCCTCCCGAAGGGCTGTCCGCGACATCGTCTGGGGGACTGTTCGACAGCCTCCCGGAGGGCTGTCCGAAGGGAAGACGAGGGTATACATCCTCGCGGTTGGGAGGTTGTAAATCCTAGCTGCGGGGATCTGCACCGCCGATCGTCATCGACTCTACTTCCGCTGCGCTTCGAGTCGGTAACGAAAATGATCAAACCTTGTATGCAGTCTCCATAGTGGTCCTGGGCTGGTGCGTAGGTCGGAAAATTTTTGTTTTCTGCTGCGTTACCCTACAAAGGGCACCCATCGTTTCGGAATCAAGGGCAAGCTAGCTCCTCGCTATATTGGTCCTTTCCGCATCGTGGCTAGACGTGGACAGGTGGCATATAAATTGGAGTTGCCACCGCAATTCTCCCATATTCATGATGTCTTCCACGTGTCGCAACTCCGTAAGTGCTTCAAGGAATCCCCGCACCGTGCAGTGGATCATGAGATGCTCGAGCTACAAGATGATCTTTCCTACAAGGAGCATCCGATCCGCATCCTCGACGAAGCTGAGCGTCGTACTCGTCAGAAGACGACCAAGTTCCTAAAAGTGCAATGGTCAAATCATACTGAAGATGAAGCCACTTGGGAACGTGAGGATCATCTTCGGGAAGAATATCCCGGACTCTTTCCTTCTACCTCCTAAATTCTCGGGACGAGAATTTCTTTTAGTGGAGGAGAACTTGTAACACCCCTATGTAATAGCCACCATGATCAGCTGTTAATAATGCCAAGTCATATCATATGCAGTGATTAAACATAGTGGTTAACCAAAGTAAATCAACTCCATTTTTAAAATCAACTTAAATTCATAAGTGAAATATAAGGTTGACCAAACTCTGCTGGAGAAATATTATTTAATTAGCAAATAATCCAGTGGTCATGGCCAAATCATAACCAACATTTTTGGAATATGATTGATGAGTCAAACAAGATGAAACAGCATCCAAAACAGCAATATTAATTCATTTAAAATCATTGCAGATTCAAATGAACTCCAAAACTGTCCAAACCACTTTTTGGTGAGAGCTAATATTGCACTACAATATTAGGGCCAACTTCCATATTTTTCAAAAGTACACAACTATCACAAACATTTCAGAACAAAAGGAAATAAACGAAAAAGAAAACAGAATCAGAGAAATAATTAAAAGGGACACTGTGCACTGGGCCTTAGTGCACAGTGCCCCGATTTGAGGTCCAACCGGCCCAGCCCATCTCCCCATCGTCCTCCTCGCCGCGCTGTCAAACGCGCGCGCCGACACGCCGACGAGCGCGGCGCGTGTCGACCATCCTCCGGCGTCGCTGCCGCCGCGTAGGGGAATAAGAGGCCCCGCGGCCTCACCCGAACCCTAGTCGTTCCCCATTCCTCTCCCTCGCCGCTCCGCGCCTCCACCCTTCCTCCAGATCCGCCACCGAACGCCGCCGTCGCCGCGTCTTAGCACCGCCGTGGCCACCGAGCTCCTCCGGCTCCATCCTCGTGACCACGAGCTCCGGGTTCGTCGACTCCTTCGACTGGAAGCCAGAGATCGAGCCGGGGAGCACCACAACGACTACTACGCGCCGCCCCCTTTCCTCTCGGCTGCCGGCGATCTTCTCCAAATCCGGCGACGGCTGCTGCTCCTAAACCGTCACCGGCTTTTCTTAGCCACCCGGTGAGCTCCCCTCGTCTTTCCCCTCTTCGATCCGCACCTCTCTGTCGCCGTAGTGGCCGCATCCGAGGAGCCCGAGCTCCGTGCCGCCGGCGAGCTCACCGCCGTAGCCCCACGCGTCGTCAAGCCCAGCTGAGCACGGTATCGTGCTCAGCACGCCCGTAGGAGCCCGACGAACCCCCTAGATCGCTCTGTCGTGCGCCGTTGTGCCGTATTCGTTCGGTCCCGCACTCCGTCGACCGCCCCGTCGCTCGCCGCCGTCGTTCCAGACCGTTTCCGACCGCGCCGCCGCCCTAGATGGATGCGGCTCGGTGTGCTCGTTCGAACGAGCCCGAGCACGCGCGAAATGGCCCTCTGTAGAGCAAATCCGAGCTCGCCGGAGCTTTCGGACGCGACCGGCGTTCGCCGGCGCGTCTCCGGCACCGGCCGCTGACGTGGCCCGGTGGGGCCCAGCCTGGGTCACTGACCGTGGGCCCTGCGGGCCCCAGTTGACTGGGTTGACCCAGTCAACGTGCTGACTGGGCAACCCAGTGAGACTGACATGTGGGACCCCTCCTGTTAATTAGCCTAAATAAACAATTTTGAAAATATAACTAATTAGTTCTACTAAACACTCACTGACAACAGGGCCCCACCCAGTTAATTAACCCACTGTTAGTATAATCTAACCCTGTTAAGTCACAGAGGTTGACATGTGGGTCCCACTGGACCCACATGTCATATTTGACTGGTCAACCGTCCTGTTGACTTGCTGACGTCAGCAGCGCGTCATGCTGACGTCATAATTCATTTTCTGATAGATAAAATAATTTCAGAAATTCGAATAATCTTTAAAAATTAATAACTTTTAAACCGTAGCTCGGATCGAAAAAGTTAAAACATGAAAGTTGCTCAGAACGACGAGACGAGTCTGATCGTGCCGTCTATTTCTCCATCGGAACCTCCTACGTAGAAGAACTCGTAACTCCGGACCCGAATCCGGCAGATGAATAGTGCACACACGTCGGATATTAAATCCCAGAATAATTCTAAAAATAACTAAAATGACTTAGATGCATAATTAGGCAACCCTGCACTGCATCATAGCATCACACGCACCGTATTGCATTTGTTTGCATTATGTTTACCTGTTTCTTCCCCCTCTTCTCTCTCGATAGACCCCGACGTTGACGTAGCTCCCGAGGCAGACGCCGCACAGGAGTACGACTACGTCCCCGACGATACTACTGAAGACCTTGCCCTTGCCCCCGAGCAAACAGGCAAGCACCCCCATTTTGAGCATGCCTATATCGCCTATTCCCTTCTCTCTTATGCTTGCATTGGAACTGCTACTGATACTGTTTTCCTATATCTGCTGCATAGCCTGATTATTGTACCCTGCTTTGTTACCTTACTGGTTATCCTAGACTGCTTAGTATAGGCTGGGTAGAGACACGACAGAGACCTCCACTTGATCCCGACTGCCCTGCTGGACATCAGAAGACCCGATCATCGGGATTGAAGACTAGACCATGGCACCGCACATCACTTCCCCTTAGTTGCCGACACTGCTGGGTTATCATCGAGTGCCGAGGGTGATACCTCGTCAGCACTTCTGATGTTAACCTTGTAGATTAGTTTCTCGGTCGTGGTAAGCGAGGGTGATTCCTCCTACACCACCCCCGATAACGACATCGTCGCGCAACCTCTCAAGTGTGGACCTCGAGGGTGATTCCTCCTTCGTTCACCTTGATGATAACATCGAGCGGGAATTCCATCGAGGGTGATTCCTCAGGGTTCCCTTCGGTGTCAGACACACAGTTACCTTGGATATTATGACTTGCACTAAACTATGATACTAAAGACGGGTCGGCCCTGAGGGGTACCCGCGCGAGATTAACGCGAAGTGATGTGGAGTCGGGTTGACCTGGATGGTGCCCGCGAGATAACTACGAGGCGTGGCCGGGCATTCTTAGCCCTTGCCACAAGTCCTCGAGACGGGGCGACGGGGTCACATCGATCGTGAGTCTCTGCTCGTTTCCGCGCGCTCCTAATCCACTACGGTTTGGATATTTGATCCGAGGGGCCTCTGGCCCGATAGCACTAACCATCACGTGGGCATAGTATGGGCGTTCTGCGTCGTATGCTTCAGCCGGAGCTTAATGGACGTCAGCGACTGATGCGGCACACGCTGGGTTGGACTGGGAACGCAACCGCGCTTGTATAAGGGGTTGCTAGGTCTGCTCACCGGCGGTGCACGTAACGTGCAGGAGTTCCCGGGGCGATGGCCCAAGACCCCTGGGGGCATAGGTTAGTCCGGCGTGCTGACCTCTCTGTTAGGTATTTGGTCGGGTTGCGGCGTGTTGCTTAGCCGAGGCCGGGCATGACCCAGAAAAGTGTGTCCGGCCGGAGTTAAGCGAGCGTGGTGGGTAAGTTGGTGCACCCCTGCAGGGAAGAAACTTCTATCGATAGCCTGTCCTACGGTAACGGACACTCGGAGTTGTATCCCGATCGGTACAACTAGAACATGTGTTGAGAATTGGATAGTACGGCTCTGGGATTGCTTTCTCACAGGGAGTCGAGAAAGGATCTCAGGTCGAGGTTGATGATATTACTACTACTACTTTACATTATGTTCATCTGCTCTCTCTTCTGATGCTGCAAGACTGTCGAAGATTGTTGAAGATGCTAGTCTTCGATAGGACTAGGCTTTCCCCCTCTACTCTGGCATTTCTGCAGCCCAGTCCACATATACAGCCATTCCTTTGACAATGATGCATATGTAGTGTAGATCCTTGCTTGCTGAGTACTTCGGATGAGTACTCACGTTTGCTTTATTTTCTTTTTCCCCCATTTTCCATTTGATGCCACCAGACGACGGAGCCCTGAGCCAGAAGCCCCAGCCGACGACCAGTACTACTATCCGCCTGGCGAGTACTACTACTACGAGGAGCCGTTCGACGACCAGGAGTAGGATCGGAGGGTCCAGAGCAGGAGGCCTACGCCTTTCGATCGTAGTTTTTATTTTTACCCCGCCTCTGTGAAGGCTTATCTCTCTCTCTATAATATATCTGTACTCAGATATCTAATGCTTCCGCTGACGCTTGTATGCCATCGAGCTTGTATTCGAGCCCTCGAGGCCCTGGCTTGTAATATTAAGCTTGTATGACTTTATTTTATGTTTTAGAGTTGTGTTGTGATATCTTCAAGTGAGTCCTTAGGCTTGATCGTGCGCATTTGCGTGTATGATTAGTGCACGATTAAGCCGGGGTCGTCACATAAAGCAAACGTGAGTACTCATCCGAAGTACTCAGCAAGCAAGGATCTACACTACATATGCATCATTGTCAACGGAATGGCTGTATATGTGGACTGGGCTGCAGAAATGCCAGAGTAGAGGGGAAAAAGCCTAGTCCTATCGAAGACTAGCATCTTCAACAATCTTCGACAGTCTTGCAGCATCAGGAGAGAGAGCAGATGAACATAATGTAAAGTAGTAGTAGTAATATCATCAACCTCGACCTGAGATCCTTTCTCGACTCCCTGCGAGAAAGCAATCCCAGAGCCGTACTATCCAATTCTCACCACATGTTCTAGTTGTAACGATCGGGATACAACTCCGAGTGTCCGTTACCGTAGGACAGGCTATCGATAGAAGTTTCTTCCCTGCAGGGGTGCACCAACTTACCCACCACGCTCACTTAACTCTGGCCGGACATGCTTTTCTGGGTCATGCCCGGCCTCGGCTAAGCAACACGCCGCAACCCGACCTAGGCTTATAAGAGAGGTCAGCACGCCGGACTAAACCTATGCCCCCAGGGGTCTTGGGCCATCGCCCCGGGAACTCCTGCACGTTACGGGGCCACCGAGAGCAGACCTAGCAACCCCTTATACAAGCGCGGTTGCGTTACCAGTCCAACTCGGCGTGCGCCGCTCCTTACTGACGTCAAACAAGCTTCGGCTGATGTGTACGACGCAGAACGCCCATACTATGCCCACGTGATGGTTAGTGCTATCGGGCCAGAGGCCCCTCGGATCAAATATCCAAACCGTAGTGGATTAGGAGCGCGCGGAAACGAGCAGAGACTCACGATCGATGTGACCCCGTCGCCCCGTCTCGAGGACTTGCGGCAAGGGCTAAGAATGCCCGGCCACGCCTCGTAGTTATCTCGCGGGCACCATCCAGGTCGACCCGACTCCACATCACTTCGCGTTAAGCTCGCGCGGGTACCCCTCAGGGCCGACCCGTCTTTAGTATCGTGGTTCATAGTCAAGTCATAATATCCAACGTAACTGTGTGTCTGACACCGAAGGGAACCCTGAGGAATCACCCTCGAGGGAATTCCCGCTCGATGTTATCATCAAGGTGAACGAAGGAGGAATCACCCTCGAGGTCCACACTTGAGAGGTTGCGCGACGATGTCGTTATCGGGGGTGGTGTAGGAGGAATCACCCTCGCTTACCACGACCGAGTAACTAACCTACAAGGTTAACATCAAAAGTGCTAACGAGGTATCACCCTCGGCACTCGATGGTAACCCAGCAGTGTCGGCAACTAAGGGGAAGTGATGTGCGGTGCCATGGTCTAGTCTTCAATCCCGATGATCGGGTCTTCTGATGTCTAGCAGGGCAGTCGGGATCAAGTGGGGGTCTCTGTCGTGTCTCTACCCATCCTATGCTAAACAGTTTAGGATAACAGGAATGTATCAAAAGTAGGTTACAAGTAAACAGGCTATGCAACAGAGTAGGATAGTAACAGCAGCAGTATCATCTAATGCAAGCATAAGAGGGGAGAGAATAGGCGATATCGGAATGCTCAAAATGGGGGTGCTTGCCTGTTTGCTCGGGGGCAAGGGCAAGGTCTTCAGTAGTATCGTCGGGGACGTAGTCGTACTCCTGTGCGGCGTCTGCCTCGGGAGCTACGTCAACGTCGGGGGCTACCGAGAGAGAAGAGGGGGAAGAAACAGGTAAACATAATGCAAACAAATGCAACACGGTGCGTGTGATGCTATGATGCAGTGTAGGGTTGCCTGAATATGCATCTAAGTCATTTTAGTTATTTTTAGAATTATTCTGGGATTTAATATCCGACGTGTGTGCACTATTCATCTGCCGGATTCGGGTCCGGAGTTATGAGTTCTTCTACGTAGGAGGTTCCGATGGAGAAACAGACGGCACGATCAGACTCGTCTCGTCGTTCTGAGCAACTTTCATGTTTTAACTTTTTCTATCCGAGCTACGGTTTAAAAGTTATTAATTTTTAAAGATTATTTGAATTTCTGGAATTATTTTATTTAACAGAAAATGAATTATGACGTCAGCATGACGCGCTGCTGACGTCAGCAAGTCAACAGGATGGTTGACCAGTCAAACCTGACATGTGGGTCCAGTGGGACCCACATGTCAGCCTCTGTTTCTTTATCCAGTGAATTGGTTTAATTACCAGGATTAATTAGGGGGGTGGACCCCACATGTCAGTGAGACATTAGGTTAATTAGTTTATTTTTATTTCTAATTTGTTTTAACTAATTAAACAGGAAGGTGGGGCCCGCCTGTCAGCGGCTGGGCCGGTCCAGTCAGCAAGGCTGACTGGTCAACTGGCCGGCCGGGCCCCTGGGACCCACGGGTCAGTGACCCAGGGGTGGGCCCCGTCTGTGCCACGTCAGCGGGGCCGGCGGCTGGTCGCCGGCGACCAAATCGCGCGGCGGCGCGTCGCCGGAGTTGGCCGGAATCGAGCTATAGGGCTCGGTTCGAGCCGGGCTTGGGTGCGTTCGAAAGCTGGCGTCCTCGCGCATCTAGCTGAGCCAACAGCCGGGCTCGGAGGTGGCCGGAACGTCGCCGGCGTTGAGCGAGGCGGACGTCCGAAGCTCGAGCTCGTCGGGTTCGACGTCCTAGCGCGCGGGCGACCTAACTAGCTAGCTGTGCGGGGCCTACGGCTCACTGGGAGCTCGCCGGAGGAGTCAAACGAGCTAGCAACAGCTCGGGAGCTTGGCTGCAGCGGCAATGGCGGCGGTGACTTTCGGGTCTCCGAGGTGCCGCGGCTACAGCGTGCAGACGGGCTACCAGAGAGGCCAGAGAGAGAGGGAGAGTGCTCACCGAGCGGCGCAAGGTGGCCCGTGTGAGGATTAGGAGCTGCAGGGGTCGAGGTCGCCGGAACCGCGCCGGAGATGCAGAAGAGGGGCGCGGCTCGATCCGCGCAACGTGGAGCTCCTCGGCCCCAATCAACGGCGCCCAAGGCCGTGGCAGTCCATGGCGATGGCGCAGGACATGGCAGAGCGGCAGGCAGGGCTCGGTGGCCGCGGGGACGAACGAGAACGGCGGCGGTGGCGCTCGGACGCCTCGGATCTGAGGAGGAAGGAGGCAGAGCGAGCGAGGGAGAGAGATGGGGAATGCCAGGGGAAGCCAGGGGGGTCGAGTGGCTCCGGCCTTATCTCCTCCTCCTCCCTGTAGCGTCGGTGGCGCCGCGGTGTCACCGGCCGACTGGCGCGCGCGCGCGCGGCCACGGCGGGGACGACACGGGGAGGAGGGAGACGAGGTGGGCCTGCTGGGCCGCGACTCGGGGCACTGTGCACTAAGGCCCAGTGCACAGTGTCCCGCTTTTGATTTTCTGTTTTAGCTTCTCCATTTTCTTTTATCCTTTCTGTTTCAAAATGTTTAGGGCACTTGTGCACTTTCGAAAAATGTGGGAGTTGGCCCAAATATTGCAATGCAATATTAGCTCTCACCAAAAAGTGGTTTGGACAGTTTTGGAGTTCATTTGAATCTGCAATGATTTTAAATGAATTAATATTGCTGTTTTGGGTGCTGTTTCATCTTGTTTGACTCATCAATCATATTCCAAAAATGTTGGTTATGATTTTGCCATGACCACTGGATTATTTGCTAATTAAATAACATTTCTCCAGCAGAGTTTGATCAACCTTATATTTCACTTATGAATTTAAGTTGATTTTAAAAATGGAGTTGATTTACTTTGGTTAACCACTATGTTTAATCACTGCATATGATATGACTTGGCATTATTAACAGCTGATCATGGTGGCTATTACATAGGGGTGTTACAACCGGCAAGCCTTTTACCCGGACCCGGCAAGCCTCTCGTCGGCAAGCTTCTTGCCGGCAAGTTCTTCTTTCAGATCCGGCAAGCCTCAAGATCGGCAAGCATTCATAACCGGCAAGCACTTAAGACCGGCAAGCATTCAGAACCGGCAAGCCTTTTACTCGGACCCGGCAAGCCTCTCGCCGGCAAACTTCTTGCTGGCAAGTTCTTCTTTCAGACCCGGCAAGACTCCCTCGGCCGGCATGCTTTATTCAGCCGGCAAAGGCCGAATAACTTACGCGACTCATCAGACACCATCCAGGTAAGTGTCTGGTCACTCGCGTCATCTTTTTATTCAGGAGCAGTCCGCAAAGTGTTTGCTTTGACTTTTGCATACAAACTCGAAGGTCCTTTTTCATTTGAGGTCATCTTAATTAAATTTTTGACCATGCCAAAATCCAATGTCAACACATGCCCCCCTGTTTTTCGGCAAAACTTGTGTGCCGAAAAATAATTTGTACCTTGTTTGTTCTAAGGACGATGTCAACACTCCATCGGCCATTTATTTTTCTCAGGGCGATAATATGTATCGGCCATGTTTGTGCTAAGGACGATAATCGTATATCGGCCATTGCCTATTTAGGCTTCTTGCCACACACTCGGGTGGTATTTCTTCAAGTACTTGCCATTGAGAGCTCGAGGTAACAATGTCCCTTGTACGGATTCCACCAAATAAGAGCTTCCAGGAACTACTTTTGTAATCCTAAAAGGACCTTCCCAACTCGGAGACCACTTTCCGAATTTTCTATCTCTTGAACCAATCGGCAGAATCACATTCCAGACGAGATCTCCAACTTGAAAATTCTTCAACTTAACTTTCTTATTGTAAGCTCTTGCCACCCTCAACTTGTCTCTCTCTATGGCCTTCAAAGCAGCCAAACATTTATCGGCAACCTCATCAATATTGTCCATCATTAAGTCATCAAAGTCTTTTGCCGATAAATCATTTTGTTTGGCTATTCTCAAAGCATTCATATTTACTTCCACCGGTAAAACAACCTCTTGACCATATACTAGCTCATATGGAGTCACCTTCGTAGCACCATGCCTTGAGATCCTATGTGCCCACAAAGCTTCAGACAATAGCTCATGCCATTTCCTTGGATTATCCTCAATCTTCTTCTTGATGAGCTTGATTAATATTTTATTGCTAGATTCAGCTTGTCCATTGGCTTGTGCATAATATGGAGAAGAATTGAGCAACTTTATGTTATAAGATTCGGCAAATTCTCTTACTTGGTGTGACATGAAAGACGAACCTTGATCTGTAGTTAATGTTTGAGGAATGTTGAATCTATGAATAATGTGCTCGGTTATGAATTGAATTACCTCTGTATGCGTCATGTTCTTGAGAGTTACTGCTTCAGACCATTTAGTGAAATAATCGGTTGCCACCAACACGAACCGATGCCCCTTTGAGGAAGACGGATGAATTTCTCCAATGAAGTCTAAACCCCATCCTCTGAAAGGCCACGGCTTGACAATAGGATGTAACATAGCAGCAGGAGCCAATTGAATATCACCAAATTTTTGACAAGCTTCACACCCTTTATAATATCTGAAGCAATCATTAATCATAGTCGGCCAATAAAACCCAGCACGTCGCAGTAACCATTTCATCTTGGGAGCTGACTGATGAGTGCCGCAAATGCCTTCATGTACCTCTCCCATAACAACTCTTGCCTGGTCCTCGTCCAAGCACTTTAGAAGAGCATCATCGACTGTTCGGCGATAATGACCATCATCTCTCATTGTATACTTGAAAGCCATACGCCGAACAGCCCTGTCCACCCTATCACTCGGATTGCACAAGTAATCAATAATGGGCTTCCTCCAGTCGGTATTGTCACCTGCACTAGATTTTTTGTTAATGGCCGAATCAGTGGGTTCTGGTTCGACCTCTCCTATATTGGCAAGACAAGACATCGGTCTTTGAGAAATATGAAACATGCCATGATCAACATGATAGCCGGATGCTTGCTGTGCCAACTCATTTGCTCTCCAATTGTCATGCCTAGATATATGAGCAATGCTAAAACAATCCAATGTAGAAATTATATCTAGACATTTATCAAGATAGACATTAAGTGATTCGTCCAAACACTGAAAGACCTTGGATATTTGTTGCACCACTAATAACGAATCACCATAAGCCTCAATATGTTTAACACCTATAGCAAGTAACATCTCTAGGCCGAATAATAATGCTTCATATTCGGCTTGATTGTTTGTGCAAAAATATTCTAAGCGACATAAGGCTTCAAAAACAGCACCATTAGGAGATATGTAAACAATACCAACACCTTGGCCATTGCTACACACTGAACCATCAAAGTATAATTTCCATGGTACTAACGAAACAAGGTTTATATCAACATCATGCTTGTCATTAATCCGATGCTCAACAATAAAATTAGCAAGGATTTGTCCTTTCATGGATTTTAGAGATTCATAAGCCAAATCATATTCAATCAAATCATAAGCCCACTTGCCAATTCTACCACTAAGAATTGGCATATGCAACATGTGTTTAATGACATCGGTTTGACAAGCTACTATGCAAGCACTCGGCACTAAATAATGTCTCAATTTTATGCAAGCATAATATAAGCATAGACATAGTTTTTCAATAAATGCATACCTTGTCTCGGCGTCCAATAAGCGCTTGCTCAAATATGTAATAGCATGCTCTTTTTCTTCGGTTTCTTGAGACAAAACAGCACCAATAACACCTTCCTCTGCTGCAATGTAAAGCTTAAAGGATTCCCTATGCTTGGGCGCTTTCATAACCGGAGGAGTGCACAAATAGTTCTTGATCATATCAAATGCTTCTTGCTGTTTTGCCCCCCAAGTGAAATCAACATCATTCTTTAACTGAAGGATAGGAGTAAATGCATCAACTTTCCTTGACAGATTAGCTATGAACCTTCTCAAATAATTGACCTTGCCAAGGAACTTTTGCATATCTCTCTTGCATGTTGGAGCCTCCACTTTCTGTATGACCTCTATCTTTTTGGGATCAATCTCTATGCCATCTTCATGAATAATGAAACCCAAAAACTTGCCAGCTGACACGCCGAATACACACTTCAAAGGATTCATCTTCAGTCCATATTTTTTCATTCTTTCAAAAGCAAAACGCAAATCGGCCAAGTGAGACTCAAAAGCATCCGATTTGACAACAATATCATCATTATAGACTTCAAGTATGACACCGAGTAAATCATGAAAAATTAAATTCATAGCCGTTTGATATGTAGCTCCAGCATTTTTTAATCCGAATGTCATCACTGTCCACTCGAATAAACCAAGGAAACCAGGGCATCGAAAAGCTGTCTTGGACATGTCCTCTTCGGCCATAAAAATTTGATTGTATCCGGCATTACCATCTAGAAAGCTAATAACCTTATGTCCAGAAGCATCATTAATAAGCATATCGGCTATTGACATGGGATACTCATCTTTGGGTGTAGCCCTATTCAAATCTCTGAAATCAATGCACACCCTTGATACGTCTCCAACGTATCTATAATTTTTGATTGTTCCATGCTATTATATTATCTGTTTTGGATGTTTTATATGCATTAATATGCTATTTTATATTATTTTTTGGACTAACCTATTAACCTAGAGCCCAGCCAGTTCCTGTTTTTTCCCCTGTTTTTGAGTTTCACAGAAAAGGAATACCAAACGGAGTCCAAACGGAATAAAACTTTCGCGATGATCTTTCTTGGACCAAAAGGAAACCAAAGGACTTGGAGTGCAAGTCAGAGAAGCCACGAGGCGGACACGAGGACGGAGGGCGTGCCCCCCACCCTTGTGGGCCCCTCGTGCGTCTTCTGACCTAATTCTTTTGCCTATATATACACTTATATGCCCAAACCACCAGAGGCATCCACGAAAAGACTTTTCCACCGCCGCAACCTTCTGCACCCGTGAGATCCCATCTAGGGGCCTTTTCGGGTGTCCTGTCGGAGGGGGATTCGATCACGAAGGGATTCTACATCAACACCATTGCCCTTCCGATGAAGCGTGAGTAGTTTACCTCAGACCTACGGGTCCATATCTAGTAGCTAGATGGCTTCTTCTCTCTCTTTGATTCTCAATACCACGTTCTCCTCGATGTTCTTGGAGATCTATTCGATGTAATACTTTTTTGCGGTGTGTTTGCCGAGATCCGATGAATTGTGGATTTATGATCAGCTTATCTATGAATATTATTTGAATCTTCTCTGAATTCTTTTATGCATGATTTGATATCTTTGCAAGTCTCTTCGAACTATCGATTTGGTTTGGCCAACTAGATTGGTTTTTCTTGCAATGGGAGAAGTGCTTAGCTTTGGGTTCAATCTTGCGGTGTCCTTTCCCAGTGACAGTAGGGGCAGCAAGGCACGTGTTGTATTGTTGCCATCGAGGATAAAAAGATGGGGTTTTCATCATATTGCTTGAGTTAATTCCTCTACATCATGTCATCTTTCTTAATGCGTTACTCTGTTCTTCATGAACTTAATACTCTAGATGCAGGCAGGAGTCGGTCGATGTGTGGAGTAATAGTAGTAGATGCAGAATCGTTTCGGTCTACTTGACACGGACGTGATGCCTATATTCATGATCATTGCCTTAGATATCGTCATAACTTTGCGATTTTCTATCAATTGCTCGGCAGTAATTTGTTCACCCACCGTATTATTTTCTATCTTGAGAGAAGCCTCTAGTGAAACCTATGGCCCCCGGGTCTATTTTCCATCATACAATCTTTTTACTTTCCAATCTACGAGTTTCCGATTTACTATTTGCAATCTTTTACTTTCCAATCTATAAAACAAAAATACCAAAAAAATATTTACTTTACCGTTTATCTATCTCTATCAGATCTCACTTTTGCGAGTAACCGAGAAGGGATTGACAACCCCTTATCGTGTTGTGTGCAAGTTTGGTGTTTGTTTGTGCAGGTATTCGGTGACTTGGGTGTTGTCTCCTACTGGATTGATACCTTGGTTCTCAAAACTGAGGGAAATACTTACTTTACTTTGCTGCATCACCCTTTCCTCTTCAAGGGAAAAACCAACGCAAGCTCAAGAAGTAGCAACCCTCAACTTGCCGGATCCTTTCTTCTCCACTAGGACAATGTTAGAAATCCACTCGGCATACCTGCAAGGTCTAATAAAATTAGCTTTAAGCAAACGACCGATCTCTTCCTTGATTCGGTCATATGGTTTTGGATTAAACTTTCTGGCCGATTGTTTATACGGTCTAAAACCAGCCTTTATAGGTAACCGATGCTCCACTAGCTCTCGGCTTAAACCAGGCATCTCATGATATTCCCATGCAAAGCAACAAACATATTCTTTCAATAGCTCGATTAACTTAGCTTTACAATCAGCTCTCAAATTTTTGTTTAGAAACATCGGCCGAGTGACTGAACCATCTCCAATATCTATCTCTTCTAATGGATCGGCCAATGTAAAACCTTATCCAAGCTTATCCATGTCATCCAACTCCTCTATAGACTCATACATATCGTTCTCGCTGGATCGATATTTTACAAGATGTTTTTGTAACCACTCGGAACTAGAATCCATTTAAGCATATCATACCTTGGAGCCGATTGCATTCAGTCGGCTTTAAAGAGACGGGCACGAAACCATTCTTGGTCGCGCTGAGAAAATCAAACTCTGACAAGTCACGTCCTGTTAAGCAAGTAGCATTGGGATGTTGCCAATCCACCGATGCATCTGGCCAAAGCAACACAGGCCGAGTTATCCGCATGAATGACTTCCACTTCATCATCAACCCACTGGATCAAAAATTGGTGCATAGTGGATGGCACGCACTGGTTTGCATGAACCCAATCACGACCTAGTATGACGTTGTAGTTACCTTGCACCTCAGCGACAAAGAATGCGGTAGTCAAAATTTTGCTTCCGACTGTAAGCTCCACATACATCACACCTTTGGCTTCAGTTTTCTCTTTACCTTCAAATCCATTAAGCACCATATTCGTCTTTATCAACTCTTCATCGGGCAAACCCAATTTCTTGAAGACCGAATAGGGCATAAGATTTACCACAGCACCACCATCAACAAGCATCCGAGTGAGCGGCGACCCATTAATATGTCCTCTAAGATACAATGGTTTCAGATGTGTTACTGGTTCTTTTGGCTTTTCGAATATTGCATTTTTAGGGCCAAAATTCAGTTGAGCCACTTCCCCTTCTTCAGCTACAGCGCGAAATTCAGCGGGTAAGTAATACACCATATTGATATCCATACCTTCATGAACCGGTGTAGACTCATAGTCCAACATATCATCCTCTTCCCCTAGTGTATCCATCGATTCTGAAATCTGTCCGAGTGAAGAGGAAGCAATAGGTAACGTAGACGATGCAATGATTGCATCGTCCTCTTTTGGTGGTGTAGGTGCTGCTGTGATAGGTGTAGAAGCCACTGCATCTTGTATTTGTTTAGGCCTTCACACTTGTTTTGGTGGCACCATGGGACGAGTTTATTTGAACAATTTATCCCTTTGCTTCTCTGCTTCTTGTTCCTCCTTCTCGCGGCTCCACATGCGCTGCAATCTCCTTTTTTGTGCCTTGGTCAGACCGGAAGGACACCACTTAGGCTGAGTATATTTTGGATCCCTCGAGTTGGCCTTGCTTGTGCTAGCCTCATAATCATTAGCCATGGAACCTTGCTAGACAGCAGCCACATCTTTATTAGAATCAGCCGGATTTTCAACAATAATCGGCTCTTTGATTGTTAATTCTTTACTACCTATCATAGTAGTTTCAGCACTAGTATTCTTCTTCTTTTGCTTGCTAGGCTCTAAAATTTCAGCACTTGGTGATTTAGCACGCCACACTAGCTTGCCAACCCTTTTTTGATTATCTTGCATTGGCCTATTAACACCATTGTTCAAATGGCCTTGTGTGGGATAAGAAAGCCACTCTTGAACGGGCCTCCTTGGTTCTGCCCAACCCGGATGAAAAGCATAAGGGGCCATTGGGGGCTGCCCCCATCCTCCATTGAAGTCTCCCATGTAGTATGGCGCATAGGAAAGTGGCGCCACCCATGGTCCCGGTGCCCACGACCCATATGGCCTTGCATGACGCTGAAATTCTTCCCGAGGAGGTGACCTTGAGCGCCTCAAATTTTATGACCGGTTAGATCTAGAACCGGCCGCTTGATTGACATATTTGGACAACAGCATATCAAAAGTTGGCTTGATTCTCTTGCGATGCACTTTAGCTTCATTCATCTTCCACTTGCCAACCTCTGGACTCTTGGACTGAACAAATTTGACATGAGGGTTCTCTTGCACTTGTGGTTGCCCCCCGAGTGTAGGATTCTTGATGCTGATTTTGATCACTTCCTTGCCATCGGGCTGCTTATCAAGCACAACCTATCTCCCCAAGACCTTGTTGCCCTCCTTGTCTTTCCTGGGCTCACCAACAATGACATTAGCTTTATTAGCAGATTCGGCTACCTTTGGCCGAATGAGCAGCTTCTTCCCTTCCAAATCCATGGTATTCATTGGAAAGGGCTATTTATCAACTTGCATCTCAGAAAAGTTCAATCGTCCGTCATTAATGGCCGATTGTATCTGTCGTCGAAAAACATTGCAATTGTTAGTAGCATGAGAAAAAGAATTATGATACTTGCAATAAGCACGCCGTTTCAGCTCTTCAAACGGTGGTAAAGTATGAGATATTCTAATAATTTTGGCTTGCAGCAAAGCATCAAATATTTTATCACACTTGGCAATGTTAAAAGTAAACTTCATCTCTTCATCACAATTCTTATGAATCGGTTTCAGATCATTGCAAGTAAAGGGTTTGGCCTTAGATGGCCAAACAAATTCAGTAGCATAAATATCACCCTCATCGTCCGAGTGATCGCTATCATATTCAACCATGTTCATCTTAGGACGATCAGCTTTATATCTATGCACTTCTTTGAGATCTTTGCTTCGGCTTTCATGAGCCAAAGCCCTTTGTAAGACTTGGTTGATATTTAAGAACTCATAGCCTTCTAGCTTTTCTCTAATGGGAGTTCTCAAACCACTAAGCACTAGGTCTACTAAGTCTCTCGGTTATCACCAAACTATAACACCGGTTTTTTGTTTCTCTGAATCTCTTGACGTAATCGGAGACCAATTCATCATGCTTCTATTTAACCGATGTTAGATGTGACAACTTGAGTTCATTGTCACCGCTATAAAAGTGATCATGAAATTTCTGCTCTAGCTACGACCAAACCCGAATGGAACCATGTGGTAAAGAAGAAAACCATGAAAATGCGGTACCAGTTAATGATAAAGGAAATAAACGCACTTTCAATTCATTTAGTGAGCCTGCTTCACCTAATTGTGTCAAGTATTGACTAACATGCTCCCATGTGGTTTTTGTGCCTTCCCCATTAAACTTAACAAAATCTGGAATTTTATATCCCGGAGGGCACTGGATGGCATCAAAGTATTCGGGATACGGTTTTTGGTAAATCCGATTCCGAGGTAATTCAACTCCAAAATTCTCTCCAAGCATCTTAGCCATCTCCTCTCTAAAATTAGCTAGGGCATCATCTGTAGTAGACGATGAAGCTTGTTGCAGTGGCATAGGAGGAGTAGGACCACTAGCTGTAGGTAGGAACTGTGGCATGTATGCCGAACCATAGTTCGGTAGTGGCCGAGTGGTTGTTTCTGTAGGTAGGGTTTGGTTCGGCGTTGCCACCGAACCTGGCATGCTCATAATAGGATTAATGGGTGCAGCCACAATCTGATTTGTTTGGGTAGGATAATAAGTCATCGGCATGGGAGGCGCTGATGAGATAGGTAAAGCCAGATTAGGGTTTTGCACACTAGCAGCTACACCACCATTACCACTAGATGATTGAGATATATTCTTCTGAGCATTAGTATTTTCTATGAAAGTTTGATAGACCAGATTGTTACCATCAGCAATACGACTCTCAATCTCAGCCCACTGCTCAGGAGAAAAGGTAGTACTCACAGAGGGTTTAACCTGCTCGGCTTGAAGAGGAGGGAACTTGATTTCTTCAATCGGAGTGATGTTACCTTGGCGATCCTTCTTGAATTTTGCAAGGAACTCCTGCAAATCCTTCTCTTTGCACGCCTTCTTGTACTCCTCATAGATTTGGCGATGATCGGCCGTTATCTCATCAAGACTGGGCTTAATGATGTTATCGGCATCTACCTCAGATGGCTTGGGAAGATCGGATATGGTGGATGATGTCGATTGATCTTCAGTCCCCAGCGGAGTCGCCAAAAAGTGTGCTGACACATGAACACATCACGTGTACCCTCGACGCCGGGGGTGATGCACCTCAGCTCACGTCGAAGGAGACCCGACCGACAGCGCGATACGCAAGACAGTCGGCGGGCGCTTTTGAGACCCGAAACACCGCACACCCGGGAGGGACCCCATCAGGCAGTGCGGCGGCTATGGGCTACCCTAAGTTGATTCGCTCGCCCCTAGAGCCTCGGGATTCGTAGCTCTCAAACTCGAGGAACAGCGAAGAACGAGAGAGAAAAACGATGGAGAGATAAAACGTACATGAAAAAATAGTATATTGATTTGTTCGATTGTGTGTTGTTCAATCGGCCGTCACCCCCAACATATATAAGAGGCGGCTGGGCTTCCCGTACAAGTAAAGTATTCATCTAGGTTTCCCTTACAAGAATATTACATCAATTCACGTCCTAAAAAATCCTAGTCCTAGTTCAACTCGGATTTGACTCGGATCTGTCCCATACTTCTGTCCTGCTTTTGCGTGGGCTGTAGAAATCGCATACTAACTCGGATGGAGTCGAATTCAACATCAAACTTGTCCGTCTCGACGATCTGCATAATACCACGTGTGCCACTTCTCCTTTTAAGGCCGTCTTTATGACTTTTAGGGCCCATCTCCAACTTCTGGTTGGATCTTCACTAAATCCGGCAAGCCTTCCAAATCAGCAAGCACTTAAGACCGGCAAGCATTCAGAACCGGCAAGCACTCAAGACCAGCGACAATTCATAAACGGCAAGCCTCTCATCGGCAAGCTTCTTGCCGGCAAGTTCTTCTTTCAGATCCGACAAGCCTCAAGATCGGCAAGCATTCATAACCGGCAAGGCTTCTACCCGGACCCGGCAAGCCTCTCATCGGCAAGCTTTTTGCCGGCAAGTTCTTCTTTCAGATCCGGCCAGCCTCAAGATCGGCAAGCATTCATAACCGGCAAGCACTTAAGACCGGCAAGCATTCAGAACCGGCAAGCCTTTTACTCGGACCCGGCAAGCCTCTCGCCGGCAAACTTCTTGCTGGTAAGTTCTTCTTTCAGGTCCGGCAAGACTCCCGCGGCCGGCAAGCTTTATTCAGCTGGCAAAGGCCGAATAACTTACGTGACTCATCAGACACCATCCAGGTAAGTGTCTGGTCCCTCGCGTCATCTTTTTATTCAGGACCAGTCCACAAAGTGTTTGCTTTAACTTTTGCATACAAACTCGAAGGTCCTTTTCCATTTAAGGTCATCTTCATTAAATTTTTGACCATACCAAATTCCAATGTCAATAGAGGGCACGCACCGCTGCGCTGCGCTGCACACGGACGACGCCCCAGAGTGGCAGTGCGGTGGCCGCTTGTGCTGAGCAACAAGCAGGCAAATGCTCACGCGCGGCATTGCTTTCTTGCTGGCTTGCACGCGCGCATCGCCTCCTACAGTCATACTGGGCCCATCAATATCCCTGCCGGAGCCCCGCATGCTCACGCGCACGCACGGGCGGCAGCAGGCAGAGACAAGGAGCCACAGGCCCACAGCATGCAGCAGACCCAACAGGAGGCTGCAGGGCAAAGTAATTGTTTGGATCCAGCGTCACTGCTCCCTTGTACTACTAAGAGCTAGATCCCGTATAACACCGACCCGCAAAATGCGTTTACAGTTCGAGGAAAATCTGATTTGCAGGGCGAAATCGTGCGCTGCTAAAAATAGACCCCGTATAATTTAAAAAAAGCTTTCGCGGGAGAAATTGCAACCACATTGATCATTCATAGTTCACAAGCTACATAGATCATACATACTAGATTCTACTACTAGAAGAGGGGGAAAAAGGAAGGGGAGGGGGGGAGGGAGGATGTGCGGGCTCGCGGCGGCTACCAAAATGGACGAGCTCGCGGGCGGTGGAGGAGCTCAGTCCTCCTCGTCGGAGCTGACGAGGTCGATATACTTCTCCCTCTGCTCCTCACGGTCGCGCCGCCACTTGCTGTCCTTGTCCTTCACGGCGAAGTTGGCCATGACCGCCTGCTTGAAAAGGAGGTATTCGATCTCCTCGTCGTGGTGGCGGCGCTCCTCCTCCTCTCGCAAGCTCCGTGCGGCAATGGCGGCCGCGACCGCGTCAACATCGTCGCCGACGTAATCTTCAGGGACCGATGACGCCTCGGCGTGTGATCTCTGTCGTGGTTCTAAGTCTGACAGTAGAATGGGGGGTAGGTATGAGGAGGCAAGATCCTAGCTACGGTGAGGTTGTGCACGCAAGATTTACATGTTCAGGCCCTTCTCGGAGGAAGTAACAGCCCTACGTCTTGGTGCCCGGAGGCTCGGTCGATTGAATTATGCGTGAAGTTACAGGGGGTGCCAACCCTTGTGCCTGAGGAGGGGGGTGGCTTATATAGAGTGCGCCAGGACCCCAACCATCCCACGCTACAAGGGATTCAATGTCTATAAAGACAGGACGTTACTGATAACGCCAGCAATAAAGGCAAATAAATGATCATTAAGACTACGGAGTGAACGCCTGACCCTTGCCATCCTGAGTGACCTTAGATCTTCTGTCTTCCGAGTGGTTTCTGGCACGGTTGAGTGAGTACACCCCGGTCGAATGGAATTGTGTTATCCGAGTGAACTGTTGGTCGAGTGGGTTGCACCCTGTGGCGATTTCAGTTGGTAGATGGTGCTATCCTTTGAATGACCTTGGCCTTAGGGCAGTGTCCTCGGGTAAGGGTGTCTAGGTCAGGCCCATTACCCTACCCTAGGTACATGTCTTCGTCATTAGCCCCCGAATGGATCTGGGTCGGAGTGGAGAAGGGGTTGAAGATGGTTCCGACCCGATTTATATGCTTCAGAGGCATCCTAACCGGGCCGGTGATCTTTGTAAAAATTTCAACTTCATTTTTAGTCGCCTGGGTCCATTCAGAGGTCGTCGAGTGATTTTTGCTGATAAGGTCTAAGTGTTGGTATGGTATAAGATCCTCGACGCGATTGGTCACGCTGCTGCTTTCCGGATCTCACGGGATTCGAAATTTGGAGAAGCGCGCGGGACGGAGAGCGCCGCAGTAGACAGAGCGGGTTAGGCAGGGATGCCTTGATTCTCACGCCACCTTTTTCGCCACGTATCCAGCGCGCGACTGTTGCGGGATTTGACTGGATTGCCTGGGCCCACTAGTCAGCCACTCGGGAGCAGCCCATATAAGGCGTCGGGGTCGATGAGCCCGGTACTGTGCTCCCCATCTCCTTCCTCTTCTCCTGTTTCACCACCACATTTGCCGCCACCTTCGACGCCGCCGCCCCGCCCGAGCGCAGCCTACCGCGATGGGGAAGGAGAAGATGGCGGCCTTGGAGCGTGCGAAGAAAGCGACGGCGGCAGTGAAGGGCAAGAAGACGAGTCGGGGTGGCTCGTCATCGAGATCCGGCCTGCCGCCCGGCTGGATCCAGGGCGATTGGATTCGCTCCACGATTCAGCAAGAGGATATGGAGGACCTGGTTGAGGGGGGCTTGATCACCCATGGATCTTGGAGGCTGCCAGGTGATGAGACCGAGCCGCAGCCGCAGGAGGGTGAGTGCGTCCTCCTCGCGACCCACGTCGACCGTGGTTTTTCTCTGCCCCCTCATCCTTTTTTCCGAGGTTTTCTGAACTTTTTCGGGGCTCAACTTCATCACTTTTCTCCGAACACCATCACATACCTTGCTGCGTTTGTCTCCATGTGTGAGAATTTCCTGGGTTGTCGACCGCATTGGGGTCTCTTCAAACACATCTTTACTTGCCGCTCACAGTCTGTGAAAAAGGCCAATCCGAGTGATGAGAGGACGCACGTGATCCAGATGTGCGGAGGTCTAGGGATCCAGATGAGAGGCAAAAGCACTTTTCCACCTATGACTCTTCCCGATTCGGTCAGAGGGTGGCAGTCGACCTGGTTTTATTGTAAGGACATACCAACTCCTGGTCAGTCAACTAGCCTTCCTCCCTTTACCATGGGGCGAATTGAAAATCCCTCTTCCTTGAAAGTGACTCCAGAAGAAAAGGCGGAGGTGAACATGTTGGTTGACCGCGTAATCCAACTTGTCCGCGATGGCGTGACTGGCATGGATTTGCTAGAGGTGTTTCTCACTCGCCGCATCCAGCCGCCCCAGGCCCGCGATCATCCTATGTGGATGTATTCAGGCGCCGATGATTCTGCTCGGATCCACCCGGAGGAAGTTGCCGAGGAGACGGTGGCGCGGTGGCTGCAGAGCATTACCGGAAACAAGGACAACCCCAGGGGGTCTAGGAGAATTCTGCCACTCGGCGCTGATAACGAACCAGACAAGGTCAGACCTTCGATGTCGAGTGACTTTTACTCTAATTTGTAAACTGCCTTTGGAACCGACTGATGCTTGTTCGATTCTTTGCTTCGCAGATATATACTGAGATGTACTCGATGCCCAACGGGGAGCAGCTCCCGGAAGGAGAAGAGAGCGGAGGCGACAGCAGCGACTGGAACTCCGATGGGGAGAGTGATGAAGAGCACGAAAACTCGAGCAGTGAGGAGGAGGTCGATTCTCCACCTCGCACGGAAAAGCGTTCCAAGCACAAGCACGACCCAGCAAGTACCCGGGGCAAGGTGGCAGCACCGACTGGACAGACTTCGAAGCGCACTCGGACATCTTCTTCGGTGCTAACTGAGAAGGCTCCGAAGCAGCTCAAGACCGCGCCGTCAAAGCCACGGAAGGCTTTGCCCAAGATCAAGGTTGACGTTCCCGTCGCCTCTGCGTAAGCGTTTCATTTTCACCCTTTGTTTGAAGAATCTTATATCAGTTGTCGACCCATTCACTTGCTTGACCGAGTGAACCTTGAGATTTGCAGCGCTGCTACCTCCGGGACTTCTGCTTACCAAGATGATGGTGACGAGGAAATGGAGGACGTGGTCACCTCCAAAGCGGGTATGACCCCTGTTATCTCATCTTTTCTTTGTTAGCCAATTCTTCAGTCGACTGAACTCTTGTGGTCGATTCTTTTGCAGCTCCGCAAAATGTTATTGAACTTCAAGACGATGATAAAGATGAGCCACAGAAACTCGTGGGTAGGAGGAGCAGGACCTCAGTCAAGAAGGTACCAGCTAGCAAGACGCCTCAGTCGACGCCGGCGACGGAACCAACTATCCAGCAATCCGGGGACTTCAACCGTGTCTCCGTTACTTTTGCGAATCCCTTGTCGAGTGTTCGTCCTTCGTCGTCGACTGTGCCGGCCCTTGCTTTGTCTGTCCAACTTCATGCCTCAAACTCTCAAGCTACTGCAACTGATACACCGACTGCACCTCCCACCGCCCATCACGTCCCAGAAGACCAAGTGAGTGCTGCCAAGGAGGCTATACGCCAGGCTGGCGTTATGATGGAGCAGATGAAGGTGGTGCGCAAGGCCAGTCAAGCTGCCTATGATGCCAGCTCAGCACTTCAGGCCAATGTCTAGGTTAGCTTACTTCCGACTGAACTCCATCTTGACGCTTGTTCTGTTAGGATATGATATTTAGAAACTGCTGCTTTATCCGCAAGACGTCCGTGGATGAGCGTTTTGGAACCTTAATTGCACACCCATTGTCAGTCTGTACACCCACTGGGTGTTTTAATTTCTGTTGAGTAGGTTTTCCACTTGAGTCGACTAGGTTGTGCTGATCGAATCTCTGAACCAGTGGGGGCACGCTGAGTGCACCCACTGGGTGTAGTCCCCGAGACCGCCGTCGAATGTTTGATTCGGCGGGGGTCTTTTAACAGATCTTTTCAACTTGGGCTGGGCAGATCATGCCGAGTGGAACCTTTACCAGTGGGGGCACGCTGAGTGCACCCACTGGGTGTAGTCCCCGAGACCGTAGTCGACTGCGGGCAGTCGGCTATGGTCTGAGTTTTTTTTTTTTGACTGGACGGACCAAGTCGATTGAAAGAGTCGGACCAGTGGGGGCACGCTGAGTGCACCCACTGGGTGTAGTCCCCGAGACTATTGGCAAATGTTTGATTCGGCAGTAGTCTTTGTGTCTGCTGACTGACTATCTTCTGAACACAGAAATCTTGTGATCTTGGAACCCGGTTTGCCGACTTGGAGAAGAAGCAAATCCAGCTCAACCTTGACCTGGAGTTGGCTCGAAACAACTTGCAGAAGGCTAAGGATGACGCTGCTGGTAAGGAAAGCTTGTCGACCGGTTCTCTTGCCATCTTCTCTCCTCCTTTTTCTGATTCGAATGTTATTCTTTCTAGAAACAATGAGACAAGCTTTGGAGAAGAAGGACCTTGACCTTGCGGTTGCGAAGAAGACCGCCGAAGATAAAACGGCACTTTCCGACCAAAAGATGGCCTCAGTCGGATAGCTGGAGGGAGAGAATGCCAAGCTGAAGGCTGCTCTTGACGAAGCCAACAAAGAAGTGACTCGTCTGAAGAAGGACAAGCGGACCCTGACCGACAAAGTAGAAGACATCACCCGCAGGAGGGACGAGCTGGAGAACTACCTGGGAGGACTCGCCAAAAAATTATTCCTCATGCTTGAAGGTATTTTTCTCTGTGCGATTGGTTTGCTTTCGTCGACTTGTCATACCGCTGTCGACTCATTATTTCTCTGCGAGTGCAGAATTCTGTCAAGACTTCGAGGAAGAAACTGGGCGAGTCGAGACGAACTTGGACCCCATCAACTCCCCTGTCAAAGATGAAGCAGCCATGAATGTGCTCCGACTGGAGTCTCGCCTTGCCAGTGTCTTGGAATATCTTGCTCGACTCAAGGTTGCAGTTTCGCGGATCGACACAGCGCTCTGGCCAGGGGACACGCTCCGAAACGATCTCGAGTCACTGATGACTCGACTTAACGAGATTCCTGGTCGAGTGCAGGAGTGGAAGAAGTCCGCTGCTCGATGCGATGCTGACGTAGCTTTGTCCCTGGTTCGCGTCCACTGCAAGGAAGCCAGAGAGGAGAAGCTGGCGGCAATCAAGGTCGCCAACACCAAGAAACTCGACTTCCAGTCTTTCATGGAGACCTTCATTGCTTCCGCTACTCGAATCGCAGATGGAATCGACCTGGACAAGTTTGTCGAGCCTGCCAGCCCCTCTGCGGAGTGAATGAAACTTTTTATGATCTGATTCAATTTGCCTCGGTATGCCGAGTGATTCTGTAACCGTAAAACTCCATCGGGCCTGATGCCCGAGTACTTTAAGCTCCTTCGTCTGAACTTTTATGATCCGGTTCAATTTGCCTCGGTATGCCGAGTGATTTTGTAACCGTAAAACTCCTTCGGGCCTGATGCCCGAGTACTTTTAAGCTCCTTCGCCCGAACTTAGTTTGCCTTTAAATATGCTTGTTTTTATTTCCGAGTGGAACTTGTATCTTCACTCGGAACAGACGCAGTTCTGAGGAGAGGATCGCGGACGACCTGCACCTCGTCGTCCTTGCAGATCAGGATGGAGCATGTTTTACACTTAGGCGAGTACAGGACTGCAGCTAAGCCACCGAGTGAGAGGGTTGCTCATCACTCGGTAGGATTTTTTAAACTTAGGCGAGTACAGGACTGCGGCTAAGCCTCCGAGTGAGAGGGTTGCTCATCACTCGGTAGGATTTTTTAAACTTAGACGAGTACAGGACTACAGCTAAGCCTCCGAGTGAGAGGGCTGCTCATCACTCGGTAGGATTTTTTAAACTTAGGCGAGTACAGGACTGCAGCTAAGCCCCCGAGTGAGAGGGTTGCTCATCACTCGGTAGGATTTTTTAAACTTAGGCGAGTACAGGACTGCAGCTAAGCCCCCGAGTGAGAGGGTTGCTCATCACTCGGTAGGATTTTTTAAACTTAGGCGAGTACAGGACTGCAGCTAAGCCCCCGAGTGAGAGGGTTGCTCGTCACTCGGTAGGATTTTTTAAACTTAGGCGAGTACAGTACTGCAGCTAAGCCCCCGAGTGAGAGGCTTGCTCATCACTCGGTAGGATTTTTTAAACTTAGGTGAATCGGATTCGCGGCTAAGCCACCCACTGGGGGATTTTGGACACATGTATTAGTAACAACAATCATTTAGGAGACTGTAAAACCATCTCTTTGATAAATGAACTGAAAGGTACTCTTTATTACATCTCATCAGTCTGAACACTTAAGTATAAAAACGGCGGAGTAGCTCCGCATTCCAAGCGCGTGGCTCGTCTTTATTATGCTCCACATTGTAGAGGTGATACGCTCCGTTGTGGAGCACCTTGGTGACGATGAAGGGACCTTCCCAAGCGGGGGCAAGTTTGTGAGGCCGTTGCTGGTCCACTCGGAGCACAAGGTCCCCTTCCTGAAATGCTCGACCCTTCACATTTTTGGCATATAATCGACGAAGGTCTTGCTGATAAATGGTCGATCGGATCAAGGCCATCTCTCTTTCTTCTTCCAGAAGATCAACAGCATCTTCTCGAGCTCGTTCTGCTTCAGCTTCTGAAAAAAGTTCTACTCGGGGCGCATTGTGAAGCAAGTCACTCGGCAACACAGCCTCAGCCCCATAGACCATGAAGAAGGGGGTTCGACCAGTCGACCGATTTGGTGTTGTTCTCAATCCCCAAAGGACTGACGGTAGCTCATCTACCCAAGCGTCGGCCGCATGTTTGAGGTCGCGCATCAATCGAGGTTTCAGACCTTTGAGAATCAAACCATTCGCTCTTTCCGCCTGTCCATTCGACTGAGGGTGGGCGACTGAAGCATAGTCGACCCGAGTACCTTGGGATGCACAGAAAGCTCGAAACTCGTTAGAATCAAAGTTCGACCCATTATCCGTGATGATGCTGTGTGGGACTCCATATCTAAATGTTAACCCTCTGATGAAGCTGACCGCGGTACTTGCATCCAGGTTTTTGACAGGTTTAACTTCGATCCACTTGGTGAACTTGTCGACTGCTACAAGCACATGGGTGAAACCACTCCTGCCAGTCTTCAGAGGTCCCACCATATCCAAACCCCAAACAGTGAATGGCCAGACGAGTGGAATGGTCTTCACGGCTGAAGCGGGTTTGTGGGACATGTTGGAGTAGAACTGACAGCCCTCACATTTGTCAATTATTTCCTTTACCATCTCATTTACCCGCGGCCAATAAAACCCTGCTCGATACGCTTTGGCCACGATGGCCCGAGAAGACGCATGGTGACCACAGGTTCCCGAGTGAATATCACCGAGGATCATTCGGCCTTCTTCCGAAGTGATGCATTTCTGAACGACCCCAGTGACACTTTCTCTATAGAGTTGCTCCCCCATTACTGTGAAGGCTTTGGATCGACGAACAATCTGGCGAGCCTCTTCTTCATCCTCTGGAAGCTCTTTCCTGAGAATATATGTGATATACGGCACTGTCCAATCAGGAATAACAATCAAAACTTCCATGATCAAGTCGACCACAGCTGGGATTTCAACTTCAGTCGGATCAGTGGAACTTTTAGGCTGTGGGGGCTCTTCTGTGAAGGGATCTTCTTGAACTGATGGTGCGTGAATATGCTCCAAGAACACATTGCTGGGAATAGGCTCCCGCTTGGATCCTATCTTCTCCAAGTCATCAGCTGCTTGATTCTTCAGTCGGGGTATATGGTGGAGCTCTAGCCCTTCAAACTTCTTTTCTAACTTTCTCACCGCATTGCAATAACCAGTCATAGCATGGCTCCTGACGTCCCACTCCTTCATCACTTGATTAACCACTAAATCTGAGTCACCGTAAACCATTAGGCGGCGGACGCCGAGTGAAATGGCCATACGCAACCCATACAAGAGTGCCTCATATTCAGCTTCATTGTTGGAGGAATCAAAGTGAATCTGGAGAACATATCTGAGGTTGTCGCCTCGTGGAGATACCAGGACCACTCCAGCGCCTGAACCATTCAACATCTTGGACCCGTCGAAGAACATAGTCCAATGTTCCGACTGTATCTGGGTCGGTAACTGTTGTTCAATCCACTCGACGAGGAAATCTGCTATTGCTTGAGACTTGATCGCTTTCTTTGCCTCGAACTTGATATCCAGCGGAAGGAGTTCAATCGCCCACTTTGCCACTCGGCCAGTTGCATCTCTGTTGTTCAGAATTTCTGACAACGGAGCGTCGCTGATGACTGTAATCGAATGATCTGAGAAGTAATGTGCAACCTTCTTCGTGGTCAAGTAGATTCCATAGACAAGCTTCTGATAATGTGGATATCTCTGCTTGGATGGAGTTAAGACTTCAGAAATATAATACACTGGGCGTTGAACCTTGTAGGTTTTACCTTCTTCTTCCCGCTCGACCGTGAGTACTGTACTGACAACCTGTCCAGTGGCTGCTATATAAAGCAGTAAAGGCTCTTTGCTGATTGGAGCAGCAAGCACCGGCTGGGTGGAAAGCAGGGCTTTGAGCTCTGCAAACGTTGCGTCAGCTTCAGGAGTCCACTCGAACTTATCAGACTTCTTCATCGGTCGGTAAAGAGGCAATGCCTTTTCACCGAGGCGAGAGATGAATCGACTCAAAGCGGCCAAACAACCAGTAAGCTTCTGAACGTCGTGTACACGCACAGGGCGTTTCATTCGGAGGATTGCACCAACTTTCTCTAGGTTTGCATCGATCCCACGTTCAAAAATGAGGAAACCGAGTAACTTTCCACCTGGAACTCCAAATGTACACTTCGACGGATTAAGCTTGATATCATATCTTCTCAAATTGGCAAAGGTTTCGGCAAGGTCAGTCAGCAGGTCGGAACCTTTGCGCGACTTAACCACGATGTCATCCATGTATGCTTCCACATTCCGACTGATTTGAGCTAGCAGACACTTCTGTATCATGCGCATGAATGTGGCACCAGCATTTTTGAGACCAAAGGGCATGGTGATGTAGCAAAAGCACCCGAATGGGGTGATAAAAGCTGTTTTTATTTCGTCAGGTCCATACAGACGGATCTGATGGTACCTGGAATATGCATCCAGGAAGGACAATCGTTCACATCCCGCAGTTGAGTCGACTATCTGATCGATGCGGGGGAGAGGAAAATGATCTTTCGGGTAGGCCCGATTGATATGCTTGAAATCAATGCACATACGGAGTGAATCGTCCTTCTTGGGAACCATGACAACATTGGCGAGCCACTCGGAGTGGTAAATCTCGCGGATGAACTCAGCTGCCAAAAGCCGAGCCAACTCTTCGCCGATTGCCTTTCTCTTCTCCGCAGCAGACCGACGGAGGTGCTCTTTCACGGGTTTTGCCTTTGGATCGACTTGCAAATGGTGCTCAGCTAGCCCCCTGGGTACACCCGGCATGTCAGACGGCTTCCATGCGAAGATGTCTCAGTTCTCACGGAGGAACTGGATGAGCGCTTCTTCCTATTTGTTGTCGAGTGTTGTTGAGATATGAGTCGGTGCAGCACTGGGATCGGTCGGTTGAATGTGAACAGGCTTTGTTTCACCGGACGACTGAAATGAAGACTCAGAAGCAGGCTTCTTAGCGCGCACCAAATCACTCGGATCTGCAGTCTTCTTATATTCTTCCATTTCAATCGCTGCCATCTGTTCATCGGCAATCTTAGAGCCCTTCTGGAGGCACTCTTCTGCTCGTTGCCGATTGCTAGTGACCGTGATCACGCCCCTGGGGCCAGTCATCTTAAGCTTGAGGTACACGTAACACGGTCGAGCCATGAAATGGGCATATGCAGTTCTGCCCAGAATAGCATGATAGGCACTGTGAAAATCCACAACTTCAAATGTCAGCTTCTCCTTGCGGTAATTCTTTGAGTCACCGAAAACCACGTCAAGAGTGATCTGTCCGGGTGAATAAGCTTTTCTCCCTGGAATGACACCGTGGAACCGCATGTTGCTCTCACTGAGCCTGGACATCGGAATGCCCATCCCACGAAGAGTCTCTGCGTACAAAATGTTCAAGCCGCTGCCACCGTCCATCAAGACTTTGGTCAGTCGGGTGCCCCCAACGACCGGGTCGACCACCAACGCTTGCCTCCCGGGGGTGGCGACGTGCGGTGGGTGGTCAAATTGGTCGAATGTGATGGGAGTCTTTGACCATTTCAAATATGTCGTCGTTGCCGGAGCAACCATGTTTACCTCTCTGTTGATGACTTTCAGTCGACTTTTACTCTCAATGTCAGCAAAAATCATCAAAGTGGAATTGACGTTAGGGAAACCGTCATCAACTTCTTCCTGATCACCATCCTTGTCAGACTCTTTTTCCTTTTCATTGGGCTGTTTCTCTCGGAACTGCTGGATCAGGAGCCGACATTGTCGAGTGGTATGTTTGGGATAAATCAGATTTCCCTCTTCATCCTTCTTGGTGTGAATGTGGCATGGCAGGTCCAACACATCGTTCCCAACCTGATCTTTCACCTTCTTGGGGATCCAGGGTCCCTTGGGCTTTCCCTTGAATTTCCCTTGAGTTACAACTGCAGCTTCACCAGGACCTGTTGGCTCAGCTTTGCGCTTCTGCTTCCGACCCACTCCGGCGTCTTGGGCGACTGGCTTGCCCTTCCCACTGCGGAGTCGGTCCTCTTCTTCACAATTAGCGTACCGGGTGGCTATTTCCATCATTCGGGTCAGAGACATATCTCCTGTCCGACCGAATTTCAAGTTAAGCTCCCGATACAGAACGCCTTCCTTGAAGGCACAAACTTCTTGGTGTTGGGATACATTTTCTACTGTGTGGTGTAATGTGGTCCATCTTTGGATGTAATCCCTCAGAGTTTCATTCGGCTTCTGTACACAATGTTGCAATTCTGTCAACCCCGCAGGTCGTTTGCATGTGCCTTCGAATGTTCTGACAAACACTCGAGCTAACTCCTCCCAGCTGAATATACTGCCTGGAGCCAACTGATTCAGCCATGCTCTGGCCGACCCTTCCAGCATGAGAGGAAGGTGTTTCATAGCTACCTCATCATTTCCGCCGCCGATCTGGACAGCCACTCGGTAATCTTCCAGCCAAGTGTCAGGCTTCGACTCACCGGTGAACTTACTAACCCCAGTCGCCAACCTGAAGTTGGGGGGATCTCAGCGGCTCTGATAGCTCTGCTAAAACACTCGGGACCCAAAACATGAATCCTGCTTCCACTCGGGCGATCCCTGCCTTGCCCCTCTCTGTGTGCTCGGTTCCTGTCGACCAAACCTTGCACTAAAATTGACCTCGCATCAAACCCTGGCTCTCTTGGGTCGACCGGTGTCCTCCGCCCTCCGCTGTACGGGCGCCTGTCATCATAGTGCCGGGGCACATATGATCCGCTTCTCGGAGGGGGTGTAGGCGCTCGACGGCGGTCATCACGGCCGAGTTGATGATCGTACTGCTCGTGGATCCGACCCAAGTGCTGATCCTGGCGATGCACCCGCCCTTCACGCCGCGGAGGCGATCTTGGGCTGTGAGCCGACTGAACTGTGTCAGCCACCACAGATCTGCTATGGATTCTGTTACGCGACTGTGATACTGCAGTGTTTTGGTCTCCTGCCGCCCGGAGCAGAGCCCGGATCTGCATCAAACCTAGTCCAGCTTCTGACTGGGATGGTGGATGGATTCTGCTATACGAGCTACGGCTGCAAGATTCTGAATCGGAGTGCGGTATACCTGAGGTTCAGGAGGGAACAATTGTCGCCGTCGACTGGACTCAGGAATCCGCTGCCGAGCACGCTCGTCGAGTGCATGCTGAAGATTTTCCAGTCGAGTGCGTTCAGCCAAAGTGGCCAAGCGCGCCGCCTCCAAGGCCCGAGCCTCAGAGGTCTCTCCGACGATGGGCGTTTGGAGTGCTTCCTCGTTACGGCGGTGAAGTTCCTCCCTCCGCTGTGAAGAGAGGGTTTCGGGGTGGTATTCCTCATGAACACGCGACGGATCGCCACCGCTGTCGCCGCCTCCGGTGCGACGCATGCCAGGTGGGCTACGCGGCGTGTCGACCATCAGGACCTCCGCCGCAGGATCGCTGCTGTCGCACTCGGACAGAGTCTCGACGAAGCCAGTCGACAGATCGAACAGGCCGTAGAGAGATTCATCGGGCTCGATCGCCGCGACTTGAGGGGTGGACGATTGACATGCCACTACATGCTTCACCCACCGCTGAAGCCGCGATCGACCGGATCACTTGCGACGGCGAACAGCAGGGAACAAAGACGCCGTAGGAAACGACCGATACTGGGTCGACGGCTGCCGCAAAAGGACGCCGCGGACACATGCGCGAAAGTGCGTCGCCCCGCGGACAGGGAACGTCTCGACGTCGAGGGGGGCCTCCTGGAGCCAGGCGGAGTCGTCAGCGATGAAGACGAGCGCGCCGAGACGGATCTCATGGCCCTCAGCCAAACCTCCACCCGAAACCATGATGATGGGAATCGGAAAAAATCGCAACCTCACCGGAAAGTCGCTAAGACACCAGCCCCACGGTGGGCGCCAACTGTCGTGGTTCTAAGTCTGACAGTAGAATGGGGGGTAGGTATGAGGAGGCAAGATCCTAGCTACGGTGAGGTTGTGCACGCAAGATTTACGAGTTCAGGCCCTTCTCGGAGGAAGTAACAGCCCTACGTCTCGGTGCCCGGAGGCTCGGTCGATTGAATTATGCGTGAAGTTACAGGGGGTGCCAACCCTTGTGCCTGAGGCGGGGGGTGGCTTATATAGAGTGCGCCAGGACCCCAACCATCCCACGCTACAAGGGATTCAATGTCTATAAAGACAGGACGTTACTGATAATGCCAGCAATAAAGGCAAATAAATGATCATTAAGACTACGGAGTGAACGCCTGACCCTTGCCATCCTGAGTGACCTTAGATCTTCTGTCTTCCGAGTGGTTTCTGGCACGGTCGAGTGAGTACACCCCGGTCGAATGGAATTGTGTTATCCGAGTGAACTGTTGGTCGAGTGGGTTGCACCCTGTGGCGATTTCAGTCGGTAGATGGTGCTATCCTTTGAATGACCTTGGCCTTAGGGCAGTGTCCTCGGGTAAGGGTGTCTAGGTCAGGCCCATTACCCTACCCTAGGTACATGTCTTCGTCAATCTCCTCCGGCTCCCGCTTGACGGCGATGAGCTCGCCCTCCTCCGGCCCATGCTTGACGGCGACGAGCTCCGCCCACTCCCTCTTCACGGGGAGAAGCGCCGCGCCGGAAGGCCCCCCCGCGCCGGAGGTGAGCCACGCGGCTGAGGAGGGCGTCCGCCCGTGCCGGCGGTCGTACTCCTCCGTCTCGCGACGGAGGAGCCTTGCCGGCGGCTCGAGGCCTTTGTTCGTCCACTTCCTGACCGCGCGCTTCCTCGCGCCGTCCGCGCGGACGCACCGCTCGCGCTCGGGGTCGTCGCCCCCGCCGGAGTTGCGGCCGGAGCTCGACATGCGGCCCCACATGGCGGCTGGAGGCGGAACTGGGCTCACCGGCGGCGAGAAATGTGGCGGAGGGAGTGGGGAATCGCGGGGAAACGCGGCGGCGGGGGGATAGTGTTTCGACTCGTACCTGCCCCGCAACCCCCTAGTTATACGGCTTCGGGGGTAAGGTTTGCGGTCCGCGGTAAAAAAAATTACGGGCCAAACGAGTATACGGGCTCTGTTCTGGCAAGAAAATTGGGCCGAGCCCGCATACTCGCCGGAATTATGCGGGTTCGCGTGTTATACATAGTCTGCTAGAGATGCTCTAAGAGACCCATAAAAACATCTACAGCAGGACTCATCAAATTAATTAGGCAAGGATCTGAAGAATGACGGGAAAGGTTGATTCAACCATACCCCTCAAATCATCTTTAAGCGTCCCGGCTGGCCAACACTCTTCATACTCAGTCCATATATGAGGCCAATATGAGGAGCTACTAGGCATGTCTAGTCAGTTGCCACATAGGGTTTGGCCCACCGCGGATCACATTTTTTTTCTTTTTTTTATTGTTTCTCTTTCTTTACCTTCACCAATTACATGCATGTGATCAGACCTATAGGAAAATAACAGGGGACATGGCTGTGTACCGACAAAAAGTGACTCAAGACGGACACGCCCGGACACTGAATGCTTGCGTCTGTGGACCTTTGACGGTCAAATTTGCCAAGTCCGACTATACATGCCCGAAAAATTTTAGGCACGCATGTACAAAATAAAATAAAATAAAGTATTCCCTCCGTAAGACGTTTTTGCAGTCCAAATTGAAATGCAAAAACGTCTTATATTTGTGTACAACATTGCATTTGCTTGTTATTTCACATATCAATGTTTTCTTCCATAAATTTAATTTTGTCGGGCTTAGCAAAAGTTTACTTTGGAACAATATTATTTCAAAAATACTTAGCTGGAAATAAAGGGGTAGGAGAGCTTCACCCTCAATGTGAACCCCGTCTGTAAAGGCCTGGTTCGGTCTAGATCCTACATGACATTATTAGGACCGCCACCGTCACGGACCATGTAGCGTTAACTGCATATCACCCCGGCGGTTTCTTTCTCTGTCGGTTTATCAACCGCCTTTCAGTTTTAGTCAGGTTTTTATTATAATATTTTCCCATTCTTTAAGGAAATTACGATTGCGAGCAAACACGTAGGTCCGCGGCCCATGCCTATTGCGTTAGCCATTTTCCCCCAACCATTTTTCAGCCATTTTTCTGACTTCATCTTTTTTTTCTATTGAAAGCTTTGGATTTTTCTAAAAAAGTCGGAATTTTATTATTTTTATATTTCAAAAAAGTTCACAAATTTTAAGAATTATTTTAATTTCAAAAAAATCCATGAACATGAAAAATACATTAAAAATTCATGTATTTATAAAAATGGTCAAGAAATAAAAAAATGATCAATGATAAAAAAATATGAATTTAAAAACTGTTCACAAATACAAAAAAATATTCATGAATATGAAAATGTTCACAAGTTATAGAAAAATGTGCACAAATTTACAATATGTTTTGGAATTTTAAAAATTAATCATGAATTTGAGAAATATTCGCAAATTTAAAATGGAAAAATCAAAAGGAAAACAAATATATTAAAAGAGGGAAAGGAAAAACTGAAGATGAGAAGAAGGAAAGAAACCTGGCCGAGAAAAAAAGGAAAGAAAGAAAAACAGGAAAAAAAAGGAAAAAGAAAGAAACCAAGGGGAACATCCCAAAACCAGTAGGATCGTTCTACATTTTGGAACAGTAGCACCCATGGAGTGTTGCGTTTTCTAGACCATCTCCGCGGTATGCGCACAATATGACCCTATTAACCAGTGTAGTATTTGTTACGCATGGGTCCCTGTCGCACGAGGGAGGCGCCATTCGTGCTCTTTTGTCTTGGTCCTATATATGTAGATTCGTACTGACTGACGAGCTGGTGATCGATAGCTTAGTTGCCACCTTTCGAAATCAATGCGTCGATGGATACTCCTTGACAGATTGATTTGTATTGCAATGTATTTCAAATTTAAGGGTGCAAAACATGTACTATTTCGGGAGAGATTTGTGGCACACAGGTGCGGGGGTACCGAGCCTGACCCGCATGTTTTTTTTTTTGGCTTCCGATTTTTAATCTTTCACATCTTTTGAACGAAAAGTCCAAATTAAATTATGCTTTCATATTCATGTTTATCTTATTCATGACCAGGGCTTTCAAATAAGATTTACTTTAAATAAGTTTTGATGAGTTTTTCTTCAAGAAAATAAGTTTTACTTTTGAAACTTAGTACGAGTGACCGACTAAATCATAACATTAGTACTTGCGACCGACAAAAAAAATCGCTTAAAGTTTCAACTTTGAAACTTGATAGCGACCGAGAAAATCATAAGTTTCAGATGCAAAATCGTAAGTAAAATTTTTTGTGCCCTCGTACGAGATACAACTACTTTGCGGATCGCTAGGCACTCGCGCATCCAGGGAGGGCTGGGTAGGTGCGTGCGAATTTTCGATACTATTTTAATAGGAATGGCGCCCCAAACCTTGACCCTGATAGGAGTATGCTCCTTCGCATTTTTTTTTTGAAAAGGGGGTGAAGCCCGGCCTCTGCATCAGACCGATGCATACGGCCATAATTATTAAAAAGCAAAAGATTGAACACAAGTCTTCATGTCTCGAACAAAGAACGAAAAAGGCTCACAAAGAGCTAAAAAGTAATAGGAAAGCCACAACCGGCTAGCATAAAAAGATAGAATCACTAATTGCCTATCCTATTACATGACCGCCATCCAAACCGGTTGAAAATAGCCCGTGCTACCATCTCCCATCGGATAGATTCAGTAACCATACGCTCCCTGGCATCCGTCGGAGTGAGTAGCGACCACATACGGATCAACGCAGTGGCTCGAAAAATAACCTGCAAAAAATGAATATTTGTTGTTCTGTTAAAGACCAAATCATTTCTGCAGTTCCAGACTGCCCATAATAAAGCACATACTCCTACACGGATGTGTCTCGCTGTTTCGGAATCTATCCCGTCTAGCCACGTCCCAAATAATGTGTTGATAGTATTCGGAGGAGTAATATTAAATGCTATGTGAACCGTCCGCCACAAACTTTTTGCCAAAGGGCGGTCAAGAAAGAGGTGTTTGATGGATTCATCATGGTCGCAAAAACTACATCTTGTAGATCCTGTCCAGTTGCGTTTTGCCAAATTATCCTTAGTTAAAATGACTTGTTTATGCACAAACCACATAAACACTTTAATTTTCAAAGGTACTTTGACTTTCCAAACATGTTTCGAACGAGAAATAGCGCTAGAGTTGATAACATCCAAATACATGGATTTAACCGAAAACTCTCCATTCTTAGTTAGTTTCCAGCACAACTGATCGGACTGTTGAGAAAGCTGAACATCCATCAATCTTCTCACGAGATGGAGCCAGGCTTTCCAATGGTTTCCCGCTAGCGTCCTCCTAAATTGAATATTGAGAGGAGTGGACTGTAGTACTGTTGCACCGTAAGTGTCTCTTCGCTGAACAATGCTATAGAGAGAAGGATATTGGAGTGCGAGGGGCGTCTCCCCTAGCCATATATCATCCCAGAATCTCGTAGTGGTACCGTTTCCAACTATAACCTTTGTCCTGTTGAAAAAGATTGATTTAACTCTCATCAGTCCTTTTCAAAAAGGCGAGTCAGTCGGCCTCACTGTCACCTGGGACAAGGTTTTAGAGTGAAGGTACTTATTACGCAGAATCTGAGCCCATATGGCCTCCGTCTCTACAGATAGCTTATACAGCCACTTGCTGAGAAGACATCGGTATGCTCCTTCGCGTGTCGTTGATATATATATGATGGTTCCACGTGGTACGATAAAACAACGATACATGTCACCCATTCAATTGCTATAGTCTAGTGACAAATTTGCGTGTATCGGCCCACTAGGCGATTCTTCCTTTTTCTCCCGTCGATCTTTGAACAGCTTTTTTTTTCCTTTTTGCCGGTGCTATGTGGCGAGTGGGATGTCCAATTTCACTAATTTTCTCCATGCTGGCAACGTTTTAATATTCTATCTACAACGTGCTATCAGCTCTAGTGCTCTAGACACCTGGCTGTCGAACATGCATTTGTGTTCAAAGACGTAATGGTGCTATGGCTGCACGAATGGGTTTCTTAATTTTGTTCGAGGACCGTGGAATGAACTTTCCCTCATTTCAAGAGAGTTCACCCATGCCTTTTGACAATGGCACCATTAGGAAAGTTCTTAGACAGACCTCGAACGACATCCACTACCATCATCCTATCGCTGATAAAGGAAGAGAGCACTCCCGTGAAGCCAGATGACATATGGCACCATTAGGAGTATTTAGCATTGTTGGAGATAGTACATACTCCCACAAACCAACCCACAAATAGTCGTAGTAATGTTTACCTTAATATCTAACATACCCTAGAAAGACGGTGTTATGAAATGATGCACTAGGGCATCTCCAACACCCACCCGCAAACGTTCGGACCGCGCTGTCCGGATCGCGGAAGGCATCCAAGGCGGTCCTGTATCGGACCGCAGCACGGTCCGGACGCGATTTCTCCCGCAAACCGCAGGCAAACATGGACGCTTTGTGGGAGTCCCGACAGGAGAAACGCCGCTCTATACCCCCCTGCCCATACAAAAGGAAGACGGAGCCCGCGCTATTGTAGCATCCCGCACTGTTTCCGTGCCAAAATCCCCCACACTCTTCTTCCATTCCCGGCCACTCTCCGCCCAATTCTCGCTCTTTTCTCCCACCCTCTCCTTCCTTCCGAACCCGACGCATGGAACCGTCGGAGATGTAGCCGGCGGAGGTACCGGAGGATCCGAGCATCACGCTCGCCTGGAAGATCAGCTCGACGACGCGGCAAACTCGCTGCGTCAACGCGAAGGCCGCAAAGGGGGAGAAGCTCAAGAAGTGGTTGGCCGCTGGTGGGCCTGGTGGTGGCGATGGGCGTGGAGGTCGTGGCGGTCGGCGCCGCCGTGGCGGATGTCGCCAGACGGGCGCGCCCACAGTACATAGGGTGTCGTGGCTGGAGTCTTACAAGTCTCCATACTACTACGCCGCCAAGCAGCTCGGAACCCCCGCCGGCACGGTGCCATACATCATCGACGTTAACGCAGCGCCGCCCTTCTCCGAGTATTCTTCGCCGCAGCTCGTCCGGGCGCGGATGGTGGCCGGGGAGCAAATGGGTGCCCACACGTTGTTCGCTGCAATGCCTAGAGCGTGGGAGCCAGCGTACGACCAGGAGAGGGAGATGCTCTACATCATCCACGACGGAGGTGGGCGAGGAGGAAGGGGCTATGAGGACGGGTAGGTGAAAGACTCGGATCCCACCCAGTCCGGCAACTACCAGTAGCAGCAGTCCTACACCCAGATGTGGCGCAGGTGGAGGTGGAGGCGGACGCGGACGCGGAGGTGGAGGCTGCCTATGCGGCGGCGACGGCACCTCCTTGGTTGGGGAGCAGCTGGTTGGGATTGCCTGTCTGGCAGGGCAGAAATGCACGGACTGTCGGATTGATGTTCTTTCTAATTCGGGCATGTAAAAACTAAGCATATTTTCCTATTTTTGGTTGTGATCAGGCATGCGGTCCAGCGCTGGTGTGATCCGGCGCTCTGTGTGGATCGAAGTACATTTGAATTTAAATTTGCTGATGGACATATACATGATACGGTTGGATGGTTGCCTCCCGCATCCGTGTCCGCAGAGTCCGTAGACGGATGTGAGAGGAAATTTGCATGCTGCCGTTAGAGATGCCCTTAGAGCATCTATAACCAGACTTAGCAAGTCTAACCCCCTAAACGCCCGCGGACGCGCCCGGTTAGTGACCGTGCGTGTACGTTTTGAGCATTTATTTGTCCGTTCATGCATCCACACTTCTCATTTTCTTTCTTATATGTCCCGTCACTTCTATACGAGGGTTCACGGATAACCCAGACGTATAGAGATGATATAAGGGATTCGGTTGGGTCGTTTTTCTTTTTTCCTCTCTTCTGTCCGGTCACTGGCCGGGCGCGTCCGCGGACGCTTGAGATGCCCGGTAGTATGTGCTCTTTAGAAGTGACTGGCTGGAGTAGTAGTACTTATATGTTACTTTGACCGGTCAATTATTATCCAGTGGATCTCATCGTGAAACCAGCCACCACACGCACACATGTGCACATCGATGGGGAGTCGGTGTCCATTGTCTTAGCACAGCAAAAGCAGAGGTATCCACATCCATCCACCGGTGGGGCCGAGGAGAGATGGAGAGGTGAGAAGAGGACAAGCGAGAGGCGCTCGTGCAACTCTGATTTGATTGATGGATGAGCCACATGTAGTACCTTCTTCATGTACATCCAAGACAAAAAACAAAGGTCCAACACACGCATATGAAAGGCCAAAATCACTGCTATGACCTTGTCAGAAATCTATAGCATAAAATGAACTCTGAATGAAAGTATTTCACGATCTGATCTTTTAGCAACGCCAGAGACCGTGGCGTTTCTGCTCGACATGGAAACACCGAGCAAGCTCGCTTTTCTGCTCGACATGGAAACGCCAAGACCGTTGGCGTTTCTAACTTGTCTGCAAACGCCAGGGGTCATGGTGTTTCTGGCCTTGACATGCATGCTTGCCGCTAGGCCATTGGGCATTTCCCTAGATCATGATCCTTTTCCGATGCTTTGCATGCAAGCATATGATGCCAGTTCTGTCAATCCAAACAGTAGCAGCCCGTGCAAGCATGCACGTCCACCAGTCTATAGCCTAGCCTGCAAGAAGTAGATTATGGTGCAGCACATTGTTAGCAGCCCGTGCAAGCATGCATGTCCACCAGCCTATAGCTAGCTTGCAAGAAGTAGATTGTGGTGCAGCGCATTGTTAGCAGCCCGTGCAAGCATGCATGTCCACCAGCCTATACCCTAGCCTACAAGGCGCATAGTTTGCAGCGTATCAAGGCCAGAAATGCCATGGCCCCTGGCGTTCGTATTCAAGCTAGAAACGCCAACGGTACTGGCGTTTTCAGCTTGCCATGTCAGCGAGCGACGCCAGTTCGGCCTGGGCAGTAACGTGAGCTAGCTCGGCGTTTTCATATGGAGCAGAAACGCGAGCTTGCTTGGCGTTTCTATGTTGGGCGGCAACGCCGCGTGCTATGGCGTTGCTAAAATGGTCAGATCATAGAATACATTCATGTCGAGTTCAGTTTGCGACAAAAATTGCTCACAACGTCGGAACAGTGATTTCGGCCCATATGAAAAGGCAACCAGCAGGAATGTGTACAGCCTTGATACAAGAATCACCCCCGAACGAACGTGTGGTAGCAGTTAGAAGTAGATACGGAGTAGTAGTTGGGATGGCAGTGCATGGCCAAGCATGCTTGTGATCCTCCATGTGATGTGAGCAAGCGTAGCATGTGGTGTGGAGGGACATTCCCCGCTCATGTGCACGCATGTGCCTTGCGACCCAGTAGTATCTTTTTGCTGCCTGACTGATCCGTGGTAGACGCGCAACACCGGCCGTATCTGGGCGCGCAAGGGCAGGGCAGGGCAGGTCTGGCTGGATATGGATATGGATCTGCACGCGCACGCGCACCGGCGACGCCGACGCCGACGCGCTGCGGCTTGCTTGCTGGCCTGTGCGCAACAAATGCCCATCAATCAGCCAATGAATGTGCCGCACGCGCGCGCGCACGTCGCCGTCCGTCGAGCTCGATGGCAAGGAAGGGGGTTTCTTGGGTTGCGCTGCGCCGGTCGATCCATCCCTCTGCATTCTGCAAGGAAGGAAGAAAGGGCCACCCGCACACAACTAAATAGTAAATGAGGTAAAAGCACCCCAGGTACCCAAACTTGCGTAGAATGTGATGTTTTAGTCCCAAACTTGCAAAATGCAACTCCACCATACCCCAACTTGCACTGCATGTGATGATTTAGTCCCCGGCCTATCACAACTCAACAAGTGGCAGCCAGGTGGCTGGACCGGTCGTCGCCCGCACTTTTGCAAGAACCCCCTGCCGTCTTCTCTAATCAACCCGCAGTACAGGGCACCTGAATTAAATCTGTGTCTGAAATCCCACTCGCGTCCGCCCGTTCCCCATCTGCCTCCGACAGCTCCAGCTCCTAGCTCGACGCCGCCGTCCAGCTCCCAGCTCCTAGTCCAGATCGGCGTCATGGTCTCCTGGTCGGACGGTTTGTCCTCGGCGTCGTCGTCGAACGGTGACTCAGTCACCAGTCAGGTTAGCCGCCGGCTCCCCCATGGCAATGCAGTTAGGGTTAGGGTTCCAACAGTAAAAATTGGCCAGAGCGCGAAGAGGCTGATTTGTTATTCTTGTAGGCACCTGCCACCATCTTCTGCTCAGAATGGAGAGGCCCTGCTACTGAATTTGCGTATAGATGTGAGCACCAAGCTGTGTGTGAGAAGTTTGTTGCCTTCAATTCAATGGATAGTGGCAGGAGGTTTTTAGCTTGTGCACAAAAGGTGAGTAGTTAGCTATATCATATTGCATTTGTGTATATTGCTTGCTGTGTGTAGTGTGTTTCAAGTGTGGATGATAGTGTGTATATTGCTTGCTATCTGTCACTGAATGTTTTCATCATTTAGAATACTTAACTGTTTTCATCATTTAGAATACTTAACTGAATTGGTGTAGTGTGAATAGATAATTGAACTTCAGCTGTTAGCTCCATTGGTGCATTTAAGTGTTAACAGTTTGCTGCATTTGTGCAGTTAACTGTTAAGTTCAGTTAACTGCATATCTGAACTTTGACTGTATTTTTGAAGTTAATTGCATTTCTGAACTTATTTGATTTTAGTGTTGAAATTTTACTGAATATCATTTAACTGCACCAACTCTGATAAAACAATATCTCTTTTTTGTCAAATCCATAGGAAGGTCCTAAATGCCCCTTTGTTGAGTGGATTGACCCTGAGTGGCTTGCCCAACTGAAGATGAGCCTAGCAAGGATTTGTGACATCTATGACAGCGACAGCGGCATGTGTATGCCCTTGTATGCACAGGAATACCCAAGATTTGGACGAAAAATATATATATACATGTCAGCCCTGAGCAAACGCAGGCCCATGTGCCCAGCCCACGGAATCTCCGGTTCGCACCGACGAACAACCCACGAAATGACTCGTTCGCTCGTTCCAGTTCGCACCGACGCCTGCACAGCTCCACTCCTCGTCTCCTCGCACCGTTCCCATAGGCACGCAGCGTTCGTAGACAAGCAGGCACGCAGCGCCGCCGGAGCCGATGTCAACCGTCGAAGGCGACCCTGGCGGCGGCGCCCGGCCCCCTGCCCGCCCCTCCTCTTCGGCCCGGAGGGAGCAGAGGAGGGACGGGCGACCCTGGCGGCGGCGCCCCGCCACCCTCGCCGGCGGCGCCCGGCCCCCCGCCCGCCCCTCCTCTTCGGCTCGGAGGGAGCAGCAGCCGAGCAGGGACGGGCGACCCTGGCGGCGGCGCCCCACCCCCTGCGACACAGAAACAGAAGGTGCGACCTACGACGACCTCCACCCTCGACCCCAATTTGAGAATTTCTTGATTTGCTCTAATTTACTAGATGTAGTTAGTCGATCTATTTAACAGATGCAAGTATTTAAATTTATGTTCCCCTTGTTTTCCTAATGTAGACGAAGAGGAGTGGAATTGTTGGCAGTAGCATATTTGCAATGTGGGAAAAGGCTTCAAAGGCAAGGAAAACAGATGAAGTATCCACACCGAATCAGACATCAGCTGCATCTAGTACTTGTACTTCTCCTGTTCATCTTGAGAGAAATTTGCAATTGGTGTTATGGCAAGAACCGGAGAGTAGAGGAGAAACCTCAACACCTCATGTAGAAGATGATGAATCTAGTGATGAAGATGATGAACCGATGCAAGTAGATTTGGAGGCACTCGAACATGATCCTGGAAAGCGGATTCCCATCTCAGTGTATGCTATCAATGACCAAGATAGAGTAAGAAGGAGATATATTGAGATGGGGTCATGTCAACCAAAGAATCATAAGTTCAAGTTTACAAATAAAAGTGGAAAAGAGTGTCGCTTTTGCCGTGTTTGGTTTAAGGAATTTCCATGGATTGAGTATAGTGTGGAAAAACATAGAGCTTTCTGCTTTGTTTGCTATTTGTTCAAGGATAAGACAAGATGTCTCGGTGGAGATGCTTTTGTGAAGAAGGGATTTAATAACTGGAACATGAAGTCAAGATTGAAGAAACATGAAGGTGAGGTTAGTAGTGCTCATGCTGAAGCTTAAGAGAAGTATGATAGGTTCACTACACCAATTCGGGAGTCTATTCCTTCAAACACCTCACAATACAAGGCTTTGTATAAACAGCGTTTGACATGGACACTCAAGTGTGTGAGATTTCTGTTGCGCCAAGGCTTGGCATTTAGAGGACATGATGAAAGTGAAGACTCACTACATAAAGGAAATTTCCTTGAGCTTCTAAATTGGCTAGCAGGAAATTTTTGAAGAGGTTGACAGGGTTGTTCTCAAGAATGCTCCACAGAACTGCAAGATGACTCACCATGATATACAACAAGAGGTGATAAAATATTGTGCGCAAGAGACTACTAAACTAGTCATTGAAGAACTTGATGGTGGTCATTTTGCAATACATGCAGATGAGTCTAGTGATGTGTATCAGAATGAACAGTTGGCCGTTTGCTTGAGTTATGTTGATAAGAAAGGAAGGGCGGTTGTAAGATTTCTTGGTCTTACCCATGTTGAAGATACTACCTCTTTGACACTAAAAGCTGCAATTCAGAAAATGCTTATGGAATTCAATTTGACCTTTGCAATGGTTCGTGGGCAAGGATATGATGGAGCTAATAATATGAGAGGTAATGCTAATGGCCTGAAAAAACTGATTATGGATGAGTCCCCTTCTGCCTACTATGTTCATTGTTTTGCCCATCAACTACAATTAACTCTTGTTGCTGTTGCTAAGGAGAGTGGTGATTGTACTTGGTTCTTTCAGCAGCTTGCACACTTCTTAAATGCTCTTGGCATGTCTTGTAAAAAGATGAGAATGCTTCGGATAGCTCAGGCTGAAGAACTCATTGATGCATTGGAATTGGAAGAAGTAGAAACAGGGAGTGGGCTGAATCAGGAAATGGGTTTGGGAAGGCCATGTGATACACGTTGGGGCTCTCACTTCAAAACTGTGAACCATGTCATCTCTATGTATGGTGCACTACGACGAGTCCTTCGCAAGATTGGAGACGAGTACCATGGTGCGGAGGCACAAGCGGCTCTATCCATAGAGACAATATTTCGATCATTTGAGTTTGTTTTCATGGCACACTTGATGCAAGAAATATTTGGATACACAGATGAGTTGTGTAGAGCTTTGCAAAAGCAAGACGAAGATATTGTTCATGCTATTGAGCTTGTTAGTGACACAAAGTATTACTTGGAGGCTTTGAGGACCGATGCTGGATGGGATAATTTTCTCACAAAGGTCACATCTTTTTGTACAAAGCATAAGATCAAAGTTTTTGATATGGAGGGTCCTTACTTTCCTGTTGGCCGGCCTAGAAGGGGTTTATGTAATGGTGCGACCAATTACCACCGCTTCAAGGTTGATATGTTTGTGGGTGTCATTGATAGGCAAATCAGTGAGCTGAATGGCAGATTTAATGAGGTAAACATGGAGCTACTTTCTTGCATGGCAACATTCTGTCCACTTCATCTATTTGCTGCTTATGACCAAGAGAAGTTGGTTAGGCTTTCTACAAAGTTTTATGCTTCTGATTTTACAAGGGATGAACTGGCAAGACTTCCATGGCAACTAAACATGTATGTTACTAATGTGCGTAGAGATGAAAGGTTTCAAAACCTAAAAAATCTGTGTCAGCTTTCAGTTATGCTTGTTGAGACAAACAAGCATGAACAATATCATATTGTTTCCAAGCTTCTTAAGTTGTTTTTGAAAGGGTATTCTCTTCAATGAGCTATGTGAAGAATAAGCTAAGGAACAAAATAGATGATGAATATTTGAACAATTGTTTGGTTACATTCGTTGAGAGAGAATTTTTCAATCAAGTGAAGGATGAAGATGTCATCAATCTGTTCCAAAAAGGCGACCGCAGAGTTATATTGTAAGAAGGATATCATCACTTTATCAATCAAAAGGTACTTATGTATTCATGTCGTTATGGTCTGATACATTGAAATATTGCTATTGCCGTTATGCTAGTGTTGTTTTGTTCATATATTGCTAGTGTTGTGTTGTTTGGTTCATATACTACATTTAGAGCAAAAAAAAAAATTGGATGAATACCCAACCTTCATTTCCTGGCGCCGCCACTGATCTATGAGGATGAGAACAAGCTTAGGCTGAGGCAAAATGTAGTTAATGCTGAAGAAAATGTTAGGGTTGTGAGAGAGAAGGAAAAGATGAAAAAAGAGTTGAGGTTTTTCAAGGTTGATTTTGCTAAAATGGTGACTGACAAAGAGCAGACATTGGCCCAACTGGGCAACATCACACAGCTTGCTCTGACAGACTTGAAGCCAGAACTTGAGAAGAAGAAAATTTGTGACAAAGCTGTCACAAATATTCGTCAGGTTGTGAGGGCCAAGACAGAGAAAGACAAGAACCTGATGCAGCAGGAGAGGAACAAACTGATTGAAGAGAGGGACAAATTACTGGAAGAGAGGGACAACTTGGTGTTGCAAAGAGATCAGCTAAAGCAAGATAAAAAGAAGTTGGAATACATGATAGGTGATTTATTCAAGCGTAAGGAGGAGACCAAGGGCAAGATAAGGAAGCTGAAGGAGATGCTGGATGAGTTTGAGTGATTAATTCTTGCTGTAATGCTAAATTAATTTGTGGCACTTTTAATGAATTTGAGTAACTTGTAGTTTGAGTAATTTGAGTACTTTGTCTACTGAAGTTTGTATGAGCTGGAATATATATTCATGTAAGCTATGTACTTCAGGTAAACTGATCATGCCTTGTGTGTTGCTTGACTGAATTCCTAGTTAACTGGATATTGACAGTTTACTGTTTTCAGTTAACTTGACTGATTTTGTAGTTAACTTAATGTTGTCAGCTAACTGAATTTTTCAGTTATCTGGATTTGGCTGAAAGTGTTATACTTTTAGTGAACCAGTTATGGATGTAGTGTTCTAATTAACTTATCTAGTTATTGTTCCTGAATTATAATCACTGCTGTTGCTCAGTTAACTGAATTATTTCAGTTGACTGAATTTTTTCATTTTACTGAAATCTAAATTTATCCAGCTAGCTAAATTCTAGTGTAAGTACAAATTCAGTAATCAGATTTTGCACGAGGAGGCATAAGATATCCTATTTTGGTGCAATGTAGCATATAGGCCTACACAACTGTTGCATTCTATTTTAGGAAAGTTCTAGCTACAAACCACATCATAAGTGGCACACCATGGCAACATAGTACCAGATGACAGCAACAATGGCAGTTTAGTAGAAGTAAATAAAACAGCATTGTAACAGACCATTGTAATAGAGCATTGTAACTGAATTTTTGACAGTGTTAGAGCATCCACAGTGTGCTCTTTTCTCGCCTCTAAGCCTGCCTCTAGCGACTTGGAGACCGGCGCCATACATTGCAAGGGATCGCCTCTAAGCTAAAGTGGCTGGCAACGCCTCTAAGCCAAGAGGCGGCCTCCAAGTTCTCTCCTGACTAAAATAATTCTGCGTCCCCACTAGTCATACTCAGTAGTGCATGCTGCATGCTAGCATGGCCGATGAAAATGTAACACCCCCAGTGGTTAGCCACAGTAATCCCATTTTGATAATGCCAAGTCAGCATGATTAACAGTGCATGATCATCATTTCCATCATAATGCATTTCAACTCCTAACTCAAAATTCAAATTTAGATGAAAGTGAAAAATAAAAGTTGTCCAACATAGAAACTAAATTGTTCATTAAATAGCAGATAAATCAGAGGCTATGTTAAAATTGTAAACAACATTATTAAAATTTGGATAAGTGACTCAAACAACTTAAAACAGTGGCTGAAAATGACATTTAGTAACCTTTTAATTTATTTAAAATAAATATGAAAAGATATTTACCCCAAACTAGTTTTTGCTGGTAGGATATATTGTGCTGTGATTTGTGGGCCAGCTCTCATATTTTACAAAAGTGTTTTGAAATAAAAACAAAAGCCTAAACAGAAACTAAAAAGAGAAAACAGAAAAGAAAAGAGAAATGGAAAAGTGCCCCTGTGCACTTGAGCCCACAGCCGCACAGGAGCCGGCCCAGCCAACCAGCCCACTCCCACCCTTCCCCCTCCTGTTCACTGCCGCACGCTGCTGTCCTCGCCCGACCCGCCGTGCCGGCCCCCCCCCCTTCCCCCGCACGACAGCGCGTCGCTGCGCCCGCCCCTGGTCGGTTAAGGCCCCCCTCGACCCTCTGGACACCCCAGCCCCCCCCTCCTTGCTCTCCATCGCCTTGCCCCCTTCCTCCCCGATCGTCGCCCGAACGCGCCGTCGCTGCCGCAGCTCGCCTGCGCGGCCACCTGCCTCCTGCTCGTGTCCGGGAGGACCCCCGTGCTCTTCTGCATCACTCAACACCACTGGAGCGAGTCGGGACACCGCCAAGCCGTCGCCATCGCCGTTCTTCCCCGACGGGATCCCCTCCTGCTCGCCACCGATCCGCGACGACCAGCTCCTCCCCGAGCTCGCTGCCTTTCCCTACACGTTCGCTGTGAGCACACGATCCTCCCCGACCTCTTTGCTCCTCTCCCCGTGCCGCGTAGACGTCGCTCCGTCGAGCTCCGAAACTCACCGCCGCCGTTCGTCGCTGCAGCGCACGGCTCTGGCCGTTGCTGCTCGTGCCACTAGTCCCGTTCGATGCGCCGCGTTGTGGCCATCCTGCAGAGCCTGAGCCGGGTCCAAACGGACGCCGGAATCGGCCAGACGACCATCGCCGCCGTCCCCTGTTATCGCCGGCGGTTAGCCGTCCTTAACCCCGTCGACGTGGCGTGATTAACTGCTGACCCTCACCACTAATCCCCACTGACAACCGGGCCCCACGAAGGTTAATTAGTTTAACAGAAAGCGGTTCAATTAAAATGACTAACTGACAAGTGGGGCCCACCATTTACTGTTCTAATGGATAAGATCTGCTGACTGTGACTGCTGACTCAGCACTGGGCCCCATCCGTCAGCCTCTGCTGACTGGACCCAGTTGACCAGTCAACGGTCCAGTCAACTGCTGACTGGGCAGTTGACTGGGCCCACCTGTCAGCCACTGTGCTAAATAGCTGGGTACACCCACTAGGTACCCGTAGCAATTTCCAGTTTATTTTCGAATTTAAATAATAAATTCCAGAAATTAATAAAAACTTTAGAAAATCATATCTTTTAATCTGTAACTCCGATCGAAAAACTTTGTACATGAAAATTGCTCAGAACGACGAGACGAATTCGGAAACGCGGTTTGTTTGTCCGTCACGCGTCCCTAACTATCCGAACGTGCAACCGTTCCCCTCTTATCGTCTGACCGATAATTACAAAGACCCGGGAAATATCGTCAGATATTCTCCCGCACCGTCTGATACTTGTAGTACTGCGTTAGACTACCCCTAACACCGTGTATCGTATTTGTCATGCTCATGTTTGCTCTATATTTATACTGTTTCCTCCCCCTCTTCTCTCTCGATAGCCCCCGACCTCGACTTCGTCCCCGAGACCGACGCAGCTCCGGAGACCGAAGGCACCATTGACGACCTTGCCCTTGCCGCTGAGCAACCAGGCAAGCCCCCCCCCCCCTTTGATCATCCCGATATCGCCCATTCTATTTCTCATGCTTGCATTAGAATTGCTGCAGCTACTGCTTTACCTATTCTGATGCATAGCCTGTTCATTGTAGCCTGCTGTTGATAATTACCTGCATATCCTAAACTATTTAGTATAGGCTGGGTAGAGACCTATCGGTGACCCCACTTATCCCGACTGCCGCGCTGGATCGTCAGAAGACCCGATCAACGGGATTGAAGACCAGGCCCCGACACCGCACATCACCCCCCTTAGTTGTAACGACACTGCAGCGTTACTATCGAGTGTCGAGGGTGAAACCTCTTGTAGCACTTCTGATGTTAACTCTGTAGAGTAGCTATTCGGTCGTGGTCATCGAGGGTGATTCCTCCTTCACCGCTTCCGATAACAACGCTGTCGTACAACACCTCAAGTGTGGACCCAGTGAGGGTGATTCCTCCGAGTTCACCTTGACGGATACATCGAGTGAGAATTCAATGAGGGTGATACCTCGGATTCCCTGATGTTATGGACACACGGATACTTGGACTTTACAATGTTACTTGGATAGGCGGGTCGACCCTGAGGGGTACCCACGTGCGCCTGAGAGGCGAGTGTTGTGAAGACGGGTGCCAGTGTGGTGCCCGAATGGTGAATACGAGGCGCTGCCGGGCATTCTTAACCCTTGCAGTAAGTCCTCGAGACGGGGCGACGGGGTCACATCTTTCGTGAGTCTCTGCTCGTTACCGCAAGCCCCTAGTCCTAATGATTTGGATATTTGATCCGAGCAGGCCTCTGGTCTGATAGCACTAACCATCACGTGGGCATAGTATGGGCGTTCTGCATCGTATGCATCAGCCAAAAGCTCTGTCAGACGTCCAGTTCAGCATGGCGGCATGGTCGGATCGTGTCGGCCACCCGAGGCGATGCTGGTATCCACCCTGTGCGCAACGACCCGGAGGGTGAGGGGCGATGGCCAAGACCCCCTTGCGCTTAGGATGTAGACCGGCGGGGACCTCTCTGCTGAGCTGTAGGTAGGGCTGCGGTGTGTCGTTTGGCCGAGGCCGGGCATGACCCAGGAAAGTGTGTCCGTTCGGAGTTAATCGAGCGTGTTGGGTAAGTTGGTGCACCCCTGCAGGGAAGAACACTTCTATCGATAGCCGGTCCTACGGTAAAGGACACTCGGAGTTGTATCCTTATTGATACAATTTAGAACTGGATACTTGGATACTATGGCTCTGGGATTGCTTCTCGCAGGGAGTCGAGAAGGGATCTTAGGACGAGGTTGATGACTGTATGGCTCTGGGATTGCTTTCTCGCAGGGAGTCGAGAAAGGATCTCTGGGTGAGGATGAGACTTAATGATACTGCTACATTATATTGAACTGTTCTACTCTCTTCTACTGCTGCAAGACCGCTGAAGATGCTAGTCTTCGATAGGACTAGGCCTTCTCTCTATTCTTGCATTTCTGCAGCCCAGTCCACATATACAGCCTCCCCTTGAAAATGTTGCATATGTAGTGTAGATCCTTGCTTGCTGAGTACTTCTGAGTACTCACGGTTGCTTTGTTTTCCTTTTCTCCCCATATCAGTTTGACATGACCAAGATGACGGAGCCCCTGAGACATATGCCCCGTCGATCGACTGCTACTACTACCCAGAGGATGGATACTACTACGAGTTGACTGACGACCAGGAGTAGGATCGGAGGGTCCCAGGCAGGAGGCCTTCGCCTTTCGATCGTAGTGTTTTATTTTGCCCCGCCTTTCTAAAGGCCTTTCTGTGCTTTCTTTTATATCTGTACTCAGATATCTGATGCTTCCGCTGACGCTTGTACGCAAGCTTATGTATTCGAGCCCTCGAGGCCCCTGACTTGTAATATAAAGCTTGTATGACTTTATTTATGTTTTAGAGTTGTGTTGTGATATCTTCCCGTGAGTCCTTAGGCTTGATCGTGTGCATTTGCGTGTATGATTAGTGCACGATCGGGCCGGGGGCGTCACAAGTTGGTATCAGAGCCGACTGACTGTAGGAACCCCCCCTTTCCAACTCCTTGGCCGAAGTTGAGTGTAGTAACCGAAAACTGTTTTACTAACTTGGCTGTGTGGCTTACGGGCCCACGTCACCAATTGGGTGGTATTAGGATCTTTTACTCCTCGACCTTTACTCTGGGACTCTGATCTCTCTTCCTTTCGGGTTAACTAAAGTTTACTAACGCCGACACTTAGGATCTCGTAATTCTCATCCACCCGGAGAGCTGAATATCTGTGCGATTTCCCTGACATTGATCTGATTAGTCTGATAATCATTTTCCTTTCCATTGTTTTGTTTAACCTTTCTCTCCGAGATCGGTTATACTTCTCCTTGTCTTTTGACAATCATGAGTTTCCTCTGTTTCAGATGGATCGTTTGTTTCCACCACACCCTGCGACGCAGCTACCAGCTGTTCGAGCAGGGATACATCCAGAGTACATTCTTTATCCACTGGGGCAGATGTCAATCCGTTACAATACCCCAGTACTATCTCCTCCAGATACCCGCAAAGACTTTGTGATTTATTGTGACGCATCCCGTGAAGGATTAGGCTGTGTCCTAATGCAGGAGCGTAAAGTGATTGCTTATGGCTCTCGTCAGTTGCGCCCACATGAAGAGAATTATCCGGTACATGATCTAGAACTAGCTGATGTGATCTATGCATTGCAGTTGTGGCGACATTACCTCATCGGTAATCGTTGCGAGATATACACGGATCATAAAAGTCTGAAGTACTTGTTCACTCAACCTTCTCTAAACCTCCGTCAGCAAAGATGGATGGAGGCCATTGCGGACTATGATTTGGGTATTTCCTATACCCCTGGCAAGGCTAACGTGATGGCTGATGCCTTAAGCCGCAAGTCCTATTGCGACAACCTCATGGTTAGGCGAGCTCAACCTCGTCTTTTTGAACAACTATGCAAGCTGAATCTGCGGATTGTTCCACAGGGTTCTCTTAATAACCTGGTGATACAACCAGATCTTGAGAAAGCTGTTAAGAATGCGCAAGCTAAAGATGCTGAAATTGATCTGATGAAGAAAGACCTTCACCTTGTAAAGTACAGGGATTTCTCGCTGTCTGAAGATGGAACCTTGTATTTCAGAAACCGCATTGTTGTACCTCGCTTCGAGCTTATGACCGACAAGGTCATGAAGGAGGCACATGAAACCCCGTTGTCTATTCATCCGGGTAGCACCAAGATGTATCGTGATCTCCGTCAAAGATATTGGTGGTCTAGAATGAAGCAGGACATTGCTCGTTATGTTGCTGAATGTGATGTGTGTCGACGCGTTAAAGCAGAACATCAGAAACCAGCTGGAATTATGCAACCGCTTCCTATTCCTCTATGGAAATGGGATAAGGTTCAGATGGATTTTGTTACAGGACTTCCCAGGTCACAGAAGGGTCACGATGCTATTCTTGTCATCGTCGACCAACTTTCTAAAGTTGCACACTTTCTGCCTGTCAAAGAGACTATCACTGCTAGTCAGTTAGCAGAATTGTATATCTCCAGAATTGTTTCACTCCACGGTATTCCGAAGGAGATCAGTTCGGACCGTCTCGGCCTTTTCACTTCCAAATTCTGGGAAAGTTTCCAAACAGCTATGGGAACTCATATTACTTGGAGTTCAGCTTATCACCCTCAATCTCAAGGCCAAGTCGAACGAGTCAATCAAGTGCTTGAAGACATGCTTCGGGCTTGTGTTATTTCATTCGGCAAGAAGTGGGAAGAATCTCTCCCGTATGCCAAATTCTCTTACAACAACAGCTATCAAGCCAGCTTGAAAATGTCTCCCTTCGAAGTACTCTATGGACGTAAGTGTCGAACCCCTCTGAATTGGTCAGAAACTGGGGAACGACCACTCGTGGGTCCGGATATTATTCAACACGCCGAAGAACAAGTTCGTATCGTCCGTCGAAATCTCAAGGCGGCTCAGGACCGCCAGAAGAGCAACTATGATCGCAAACGATGGGGTTTGACTTATCAACCTGGTGATCAGGCTTATCTTCATGTCACTCCTATGAAGGGCACTCACCGTTTTGGAATCAAGGGCAAGCTAGCTCCACGCTACATTGGTCCTTTCCGCGTTATTGCTAGACGTGGTCTGGTGGCGTATAAATTGGAGTTGCCGCCGCAATTCTCTGATATCCACGACGTCTTCCATGTGTCGCAACTTCGTCAATGCATCAAGGAATCTCCGCACCGAGCTGTGGATCATGAAATGCTCGAATTGCATGATGATCTTTCATATAAGGAACATCCGATCCGCATTCTCGATGAAGCTGAACGTCGGACCCGTCAGAAGGTTACCAAGTTCCTCAAAATTCAGTGGTCAAATCATACTGAAGATGAAGCCACTTGGGAACGCGAGGATAATCTTCGTGCGGAATACCCCGAACTTTTTCCTTCTACCTCTTAATTCTCGGGACGAGAATTCTTGTTAGTAGAGGAGATTTGTAACACCCCCAGTGGTTAGCCACAGTAATCCCATTTTGATAATGCCAAGTCAGCATGATTAACAGTGCATGATCATCATTTCCATCATAATGCATTTCAACTCCTAACTCAAAATTCAAATTTAGATGAAAGTGAAAAATAAAAGTTGTCCAACATAGAAACTAAATTGTTCATTAAATAGCAGATAAATCAGAGGCTATGTTAAAATTGTAAACAACATTATTAAAATTTGGATAAGTGACTCAAACAACTTAAAACAGTGGCTGAAAATGACATTTAGTAACCTTTTAATTTATTTAAAATAAATATGAAAAGATATTTACCCCAAACTAGTTTTTGCTGGTAGGATATATTGTGCTGTGATTTGTGGGCCAGCTCTCATATTTTACAAAAGTGTTTTGAAATAAAAACAAAAGCCTAAACAGAAACTAAAAAGAGAAAACAGAAAAAGGAAAAGAGAAATGGAAAAGTGCCCCTGTGCACTTGAGCCCACAGCCGCACAGGAGCCGGCCCAGCCCAACCAGCCCACTCCCCACCCCTTCCCCCTCCTCTGTTCACCGCCGCACGCTGCTGTCGCCTCGCCCGCACCCGCCGCGCCGGCCCCTCCCTTCCCCCGCACGACAGCGCGTCGCTGCGCCCGCCCCTGGTCGGTTAAGGCCCCCCTCGACCCTCTGGACACCCCAGCCCCCCCTCCTTGCTCTCCATCGCCTTGCCCCCTTCCTCCCCGATCGTCGCCCGAACGCGCCGCCACCGCCGCAGCTCGCCTGCGCGGCCACCTGCCTCCCCACGCCTCCTGCTGGTGTCCGGGAGGACCCCCGTGCTCTTCTGCATCACTCAACACCACTTGAGCGAGTCGGGACACCGCCAAGCCGTCGCCATCGCCGTTCTTCCCCGACGGTATCCCCTCCTGCTCGCCGCCGATCCGCGACGACCAGCTCCTCCCCGAGCTCGCTGCCTTTCCCTACACGTTCGCTGTGAGCACACGATCCTCCCCGGCCTCTTTGCTTCTCTCCCCGTGCCGCGTAGACGTCGCTCCGTCGAGCTCCGAAACTCACCGCCGTCGTTCATCGCTGCAGCGCACGGCTCTGGCCGTTGCTGCTCGTGCCACTAGTCCCGTTCGATGCGCCGCGTTGTGGCCGTCCTGCAGAGCCTGAGCCGGGTCCAAACGGACGCCGGAATCGGCCAGACGACCATCGCCGCCGTCCCCTGTTATCGCCGGCGGTTAGCCGTCCTTAACCCCGTCGACGTGGCGTGATTAACTGCTGACCCTCACCACTAATCCCCACTTACAGCCGGGCCCCATGAAGGTTAATTAGTTTAACAGAAAGCGGTTTAATTAAAATGACTAACTGACAAGTGGGGCCCACCATTTACTGTTCTAATGGATAAGATCTGCTGACTGTGACTGCTGACTCAGCACTGGGCCCCATCCATCAGCCTCTGCTGACTGGACCCAGTTGACCAGTCAATGGTCCAGTCAACTGCTGACTGGGCAGTTGACTGGGCCCACCTGTCAGCCACTGTGCTAAACAGCTGGGTACACCCACTAGGTACCCGTAGCAATTTCCAGTTTATTTTCGAATTTAAATAATAAATTCCAAAAATTAATAAAAACTTCAGAAAATCATATCTTTTAATCCGTAACTCCGATGGAAAAACTTTGTACATGAAAATTGCTCAGAACGACGAGACGAATTCGGATACGCGATCCGTTTGTCCGTCACGCGTCCCTAACTATCCGAACATGCAACCGTTCCCCTCTTATCGTCTGACCGATAATTACAAAGACCCGGGAAATATCGTCAGATATTCTCCCGCTCCGTCTGATACTTGTAGTACTGCGTTAGACTACCCCTAGCACCGTGTATCGTATTTGTCATGCTCATGTTTGCTCTATATTTATACTGTTTCCTCCCCCTCTTCTCCCTCGATAGCCTCCGACCTCGACTTCGTCCCCGAGACCGACGCAGCTCCGGAGACCGAAGGCACCATTGACGACCTTGCCCTTGCCGCCGAGCAACTAGGCAAGCCCCCCCTTTGATCATCCCGATATCGCCCATTCTATTTCTCATGCTTGCATTAGAATTGCTGCTGCTACTGCTTTACCTATTCTGATGCATAGCCTGTTCATTGTAGCCTGCTGTTGATAATTACCTGCATATCCTAAACTGTTTAGTATAGGCTGGGTAGAGACCTATCGGTGACGCCACTTATCCCGACTGCCGCGCTGGATCGTCAGAAGACCCGATCAACGGGACTGAAGACCAGGCCCCGACACCGCACAACACCCCACTATCGAGTGTCGAGGGTGAAACCTCTTGTAGCACTTCTGATGTTAACTCTGTAGAGTAGCTATTAGGTCGTGGTCATCGAGGGTGATTCCTCCTTCACCGCTTCCGATAACGACGCTGTCGTACAACACCTCAAGTGTGGACCCAGTGAGGGTGATTCCTCCGAGTTCACCTTGACGGATACATCGAGTGGGATTTCAATGAGGGTGATACCTCGGATTCCCTGATGTTATGGACACACGGATACTTGGACTTTACAATGTTACTTGGATAGGCGGGTCGACCCTGAGGGGTACTCGCGTGCGCCTGAGAGGCGAGTGTTGTGAAGACGGGTGCCAGTGTGGTGCCCGAGTGGTGAATACGAGGCACGGCCGGGCATTCTTAACCCTTGCAGCAAGTCCTCGAGACGGGGCGACGGGGTCACATCTTTCGTGAGTCTCTGCTCGTTACCGCAAACCCCTAGTCCTAACGATTTGGATATTTGATCCGAGCAGGCCTCTGGTCTGATAGCACTAACCATCACGTGGGCATAGTATGGGCGTTCTGCATCGTATGCATCAGCCGAAAGCTCTGTCAGACGTCCAGTTCAGTATGGCGGCACGGTCGGATCGTGTCGGCCACCCGAGGCGATGCTGGTATCCACCCTGTGCGCAACGACCCGAAGGGTGAGGGGCGATGGCCAAGACCCCCTTGCGCTTAGGATGTAGACCGGCGGGGACCTCTCTGCTGAGCTGTAGGTAGGGCTGCGGTGTGTCGTTTGGCCGAGGCCGGGCATGACCCAGGAAAGTGTGTCCGGCCGGAGTTAATCGAGCGTGTTGGGTAAGTTGGTGCACCCCTGCAGGGAAGAACACTTCTATCGATAGCCGGTCCTACGGTAAAGGACACTCGGAGTTGTATCCTTATTGATAAAATTTAGAACTGGATACTTGGATACTATGGCTCTGGGATTGCTTCTCGCAGGGAGTCGAGAAGGGATCTCAGGACGAGGTTGATGACTGTATGGCTCTGGGATTGCTTTCTCGCAGGGAGTCGAGAAAGGATCTCTGGGTGAGGATGAGACTTAATGATACTGCTACATTATATTGAACTATTCTTCTCTCTTCTATTGCTGCAAGACCGCTGAAGATGCTAGTCTTCGATAGGACTAGGCCTTCTCTCTATTCTTGCATTTCTGCAGCCCAGTCCACATATACAGCCTCCCATTGAAAATGTTGCATATGTAGTGTAGATCCTTGCTTGCTGAGTACTTCTGAGTACTCACGGTTGCTTTGTTTTCCTTTTCTCCCCATATCAGTTTGACGTGACCGAGATGACGGAGCCCCTGAGACAGATGCCCCGTCGATCGACTGCTACTACTACCCAGAGGATGGATACTACTACGAGTTGACTGACGACCAGGAGTAGGATCGGAGGGTCCCAGGCAGGAGGCCTTCGCCTTTCGATCGTAGTGTTTTATTTTGCCCTGCCTTTCTAAAGGCCTTTCTATGCTTTCTTTTATATCTGTACTCAGATATCTGATGCTTCCGCTGACGCTTGTACGCAAGCTTATGTATTCGAGCCCTCGAGGCCCCTGACTTGTAATATAAAGCTTGTATGACTTTATTTATGTTTTAGAGTTGTGTTGTGATATCTTCCCGTGAGTCCTTAGGCTTGATCGTGTGCATTTGCGTGTATGATTAGTGCACGATCGGGCCGGGGGCGTCACAGAAAAAAGGTATTCTTTATGTGTATGCTGCATGCAGTGGGGTCCATCTTAGAGGTCAGATTAAATTTGATACACTGCATGACCTTAGGAAAATCTTAGAGGCAGGTAAGTGGACCCCAGCTTAGAGGCCATGTTGCCTCTACACGCTGTGGATGCCCTTAAAGTTAACTGAATGACCTACTTAACAGACCATTGTAACAGCAGCAGCACCAGCAAATCAAAGCACCATAACAATATAGGAAGAGGCATTGCAAAGCAGCATAACTATATAGCATTCATGATAACAACTTAAGTGCTTAACCATTGCAGCAAAGTTCAGACAATATAGTAGCAGTGCAACCATAGAATTCCACATTACAATTAACTTATGTTCTTTACTTATATAAAGCACACCTAACTTGACTAAGCCCAAAATATTTCTAACTTATATGCTGATTTTTCTTGCTAGTCAGCATACCTAACTACTGCATCTTCAGGCTTCATCTTCCTGTCCAGCATCTTCAGTGCTTCAGGCGCTTCAGACGCTCCGAGCGGCGCACCTCCCCTGCAAATGGCTTCTTCCTGGTCTTCTCCGCCTTCTGTGCTGCCTCCGCCACCACCTCCTCTTCTGCCTCCGCCACCACCTCCTGCTTGACAATGTCAGGCACATCTGGCAGCACCTCCACGTCAATCGGGAGTTCTTTGTCGCCCTCCTTGGCGTTGAGGACGGGCGCCACCATCTGGATCTCCTCCTCGTCGTCCGATAAGACAACGACCTCCACCTCCTGATCGCCAGACGAATCAGTATCCCCCTGTAGCCGGAGTCATTATCGGAGTCCACCTTGCAGTACTCTGAGTCGGACGACAAAGATGCGTCGTCCTCGTCGTCGTGCGCGAGGAACTCCGGTGCAGGAAGGGCGAGAACCACATCGTGGACGCGTTGCATCCTCGACCACAAGCGCTTCGGATCTGGCTGCTGCTGCAGTGTGGTGGCGGACCTGTACATCCACCAACGCGCGCGCTGCCTCGGACCTTCGGAGCGCGTCTCCGCCATTGCGAAACGAAGGATGTTCGCCGAAGGGGTACCTGGGCCGTCTAGGAGAGCGCGGTTCTTCTCGTCGTCGGTCATCACGTTGATGAGGCCGCGCGCGTGGTTTCTAAGCATGTCGATGCTGGGGAACCACCGGCCTATCTCTTGGAGCTCCGCGCATGCGACCTGGTTGTCGCCTGCCAGATCATCGACCATCCTCTGCCATGCCGGGTGGTTCTCCATGGCGTCGGCGGCGGTGTCGAGATGGCCGGCAAGGGTTTTCTTGTGGTGGAGTGGGAGGTGGGGAGCGTAAAGACCGAGGCGACCTGAAACGGAAGTGGGTAGTGGAGAGTGGGGGCGGTGGATGGTGGGTGGTGGTTTTTAATAGTAATGGAAGAGTGAACGACACCGCTTTGACCGTGTTAACAGGGGCAGTCTATCTAACTTTAACAAACTTAGTAGTGGGTATCTAAAAAATCACTACTACTAGCCCACTGGCATGGAACTCAGCCGATCAAACAAAGGGTCCTTGGTTCGATTCCCAGGGCATCAATTTTTTATGAAAAATATTTTTAGTTAACAACATCAGTATTCAGTTAACCAACTAACTTCAACTAGTAAAAATATTCAGTTAATCCAGGGCACATCTTTTTTCAAGTTTTTTTCTTTGTACTGATTTTAGAAACAGGCTTCAGTTAACTGAAAGCAGTCTTCAGTTAAAAGCAGCAAAATTCAGTTAACTGAAATCAGACTTCAGTTAGCAACATCAATATTCAGTTAAAAGCAGCAACCATTCATTTAACATGCTAAATTGAAGCTCACTCAATAGAATTCAGTTAACAACAAAATTCAGTAAGAGCAAAGTTGAGTTCACAGCAAAGTTCAGTGAACAACAAATTTAAGTTAACATGCAGGTTGAGTGAACAGCAAAGTTTAGTGAACAACATCATTCAGTTAACTTGCAAATTTAGTTAACACCAAATTATAATATTTAATTACAAAAAGGGCAATGTATGCCATGGTTTTCCATCAAAAAAGTAGGCAATGTATGCCACATTTTGCCATCAAAAAGAGGCAATGTATGCCACAGTTTGACATAACAAAAAAAAGGCCAGTTTATGAGTTACATCAGTATAGACCTTATCAAAAAATGGCACTCACAGCTGCCACTAGATCAGGCAACAGGAAAATCATCGGGAGGAGCATTGAGGTCAGGAATATGACTGCCCATGTCATCTCCAAACAGCAGCCACCATGCACTCTCACCTGAATTTCCTCCTCTTCCTCTCCCTGCATCTGAATTTCCTCCTCTTCCTCTCCCTGCATCTGAATTTCCTCTCCCTCTCCCTGCATCTGTATGTCTTCCTCCTCTCCCTCTCCCAGCATCTGCACTTGCTCCTCTCCCTCTCCCAGCATCTGAATTTGCTCCTCTTCCTCTCCCAACATCTGCACTTGCTCCTCTTCCTGTCCCTGCATCTGCACTGGCACCTCTTCCTGGACCTGAGACTGCACTTGCTCCTCTCCCTCTTCTTGCATTTGGATTTCCTTCTCCTCTTCCCCTGTCAGCTCAGTTCTTGCCCTTGTCTGCCTAGCAATATTCATTTCTGTAGTGACCCTGGGTTGTGGTATTTCAGCCCCAGCAGCAGCAACAAATGAAGACAGCTCAGGCAGTGGGCCATGAACCCATTGAGGAGCTCTTCTTGCTCTTTCCATGTTAGCCATGTTAAAAACCATACTGGTTGGTGACTCACTAGGATCCAACCTAGGATCTGGCCTGTTTGGAAAGATGTTCTACAAAGAAAAAAAAGGTCATTCTTCAGTTAAGCTCAATTTGTGCAGTAAAGCTATTTATCTTCAGTTAAGCTCAATTTAGGCAGTTAACCACATTTCATGCAGTAAAGCCAACTGTAAAAAATGAGATGCAACTGAAGCATACCTGAAGAAATGTTGGGTCATCATAGTTTTCATCAACCAGCTGTACTCCTTCTACAATTAGTGCTTCCTGCCATCTGTAGTGCCCCTTCCTATTGTGGTCAGCTCTGCCACAAATTGAGCAGTGCATTGTCACACCTTTTCTGTTCAAATATCTAACACCATTCTTGCTCTTCTCTTCTGGTGTTTTCTTCCTGTTTTTCTTTGGCCTTCCCAACTGTTTAGTGAAAACTGGTGGATATACTTTGTAACCATTTTGTTTCACCCAGTGCTTTGGATCTCTAAGTGGAACCAGAGTGTATCCATATGCTTTCAGATAATTCTGATTAGTATGATGTCATAGAATGTTGCAACAATATAACAAAATTAAAACATAGGAAGAGGTATGGTACTTCATAAACTGTTGCAGAGGATTTACCTGTTAAATACTTCAGAGTTATTGTTCAGCAGAATATCACACTTAGAAAAAACACTGAAAAATGCTTTACACCATGTCTTTGGATCCAGTCTTTCAGTCCAGTGGAAGGCAACTGAGCTGTGTCCATCCATTTTCTCACAGTTCTGGCTCCACTTCACCATGTTTGGTGCTCTTGCAATGGCCCACAGATCTTGCTTCAGCAACACTCCTTTGTGCTTCTCATTGAATTTCTGATAAATATGCCTAACACAAAACCTATGCTCAGCATCTCGCCAGATTTTCTGCACACAGCATTGATCAAACCTTTCTGCTTGTCACTCATAATACTGAAAGGAGCAGTATTTGTGATGTTAAGATCATCTCTCAAAGTAGTGAGAAACCCTCCCAAGAACTTGTGCACTCTACTTCTACCCAACCCATTGCAATGGGGAAAATGCAGTCATTAGGATCAATACCTACAGCACTAAGCAACACTCCTTTAAACCTAGTTTTCATATGACAACCATCAATGAAAATAATAGGTCTGCACTCCTTGAGCCAGCCCCTTTTACATGCATCATAAGACCAATATAGAGTTTTCAGACATTTCCTGCCCAGTGGGAAATCTTTGTCTTTAACAAGCTCAGTTGACAGAAGAAATGTAGACCCAGGGTTGGTACTCCTCAATTCATGCCCATAATCCCAAAGCCTACTGAATTGCTCGTCTTCATCACCATGGATCTCCTTAAGAGCTGCTGTTCTTGCCCTAGCTAGCTTCCATCTGTTAGGGGTGACATGAAATTCCTTGGTGATCTTTCTTGAAAATGTACCTAGTGACATCTTCTGGTCATCTCTGAACTCATCTATGAAATACTTGCACAGGAATTTTGCTGTCATTGACATTAACTTCCATTTCTTCTGGCATCTATGTTATCCATAGTAAGTCTTGATGACAAATCCTCCTGTCTCGTTGTCATTGCCAGCAAAAAGGTACCATGGGCAACCACTTTCACAAACTGCATCAAGTCTCCTCTTGTCATTCTTTATCTTCTTGATCTACACTCTGTTTCTAACTGAATATGCAGTCAGTGCATGTCTTAGTTCAACCACATCAGCAAATACCATCCCTACTTTAAACATAGGGGAAATCATGTCCACCTTTGCAGTGAAAGCTTTAAACTTGTACCTAAGTTCATCTGCTTGCTCAGTTGATAGGTTCAGATCTTCATCCTCAAGCAAATAGTCAGGCTCCACATCTTCTTCCGCTTGCTCAGCTTCTTCATCAACATCAAAGTCAATGTTGTCATCATAAAGATCATCATCACCATCATCTATGTCATAGTCACTGTCACTGAAATCTGAATCTAAAACAACTATATCTTCAATAACTGTTTGTCCATCTTCAGTTAGCATGTTGTGCTCAGCACCCTCAATCAGCAAACTCTGTGGGTCTGTTCCATTTGCTAGAATCTCTGACAAGGGATCTTCCACAAAGACTGAAATTAGGCTATGGGAAGAGGATGCACTTGCTGCTGCAAAACTTGATGTTGCTGTTATGAAAGACAGGGGCAATGTGCACAACAAATTAGACCTGAAGTTGCTGATGAAATCTGTATGGTCAACCATGAGTACAAGCCTTTTATGCTCAGCACTAGCTCTGATCATATGCTGCACATCCTCATCACATCCAATTCTGATCAAACCATTTGAGATTGGTTTATTTGGTTTGCACCAGTAAATGGTGTGCTCAATCACAGGATATCCCAACCAAAGCAAGTGTTGTTCAAGGAATGCATAGGAGAAAGTGCCAGAGTCAACATAGTCTAGCACCTCAACAGAAGGGTTTCAGTACTCCAGCTTACTGATTGGGCCACAGAAAATTCCACCATGCTCAAGTTTCAGTGTAAAAAATGGACTATCTACCCTTTCTCCATTTGCTGCATCACACACTGCATCCAAAAAATGAACTTTGTAATGACTAAGCACTGCATAAGTGCACAAAATTCAGAAAAGTTCAAAAACAACATTCATTCAACTGAATATTCAGTTGAATGAAAATAATTCAATTAACAAGATGCATCAGATTTAATAAACTACAACAACTTAAGGTTCAGTTAACTGAACCTTTCAGTTATATTCAGTTAAGTATAATAAACTCAATATATTCTGTTTACTAAAGATAAACTAACCATATATGAAATACAACATTAGCAAGACCATTCAATTAACTGAAACTTCACTGCACATACCATTAGCATTACCAAAACTAAACAAAATGGGTCAACAATTTAGCCCAGTTTATACTCTGTACAAAACATCTTCAACAGCAAAAAAGAGTTTAATTTAACGACACAAACAGATGCATGAGTAGAGTACAAGCTAGAGCAGAACTAAAAGCCAACTAAAAAGGCATGAGCATCTAATTTATCCGCCATAAACCCTAGCTCTCATGTCGAACCCAAACCTAAAATCTTCGGCCGAAACCCTAGCTCTACTGCGCCATACATGACCCTACGCAAGAAACACCACTACACGGCCTTAGATCGAGAACAAATGGCACCGATTCGAGCTGCTGTGCACGGCGCAAACGGCGGGGCGACGAGCCGCAGACCAAAGCAGAGGAGAGGGAGAGGGAGGAAAATGGCTCACAGTAATCAAGAGGGAAGATGCCGAACAGGCGGACGGGATGAGCAGATGCAGGCGCCTCGACGCCGCCGACGAACGGCGGCGACGACGCCTCCGTCGCTGACGTCACCATCACCCACCCAGCCCGTGAACTCCTATCGCCCCCGACAGGACCAACTGAATCCTCTCGAACGGACGCGAACTGGATTCCATACAGATTTAATTCAGGTGCGCTGTACTACGGGTTGATTAGGCAGAACGCCAGGGGGTTTCTTGCAAAAGAGCGGGCAACGACCGGTCCAGCCACCTGGCTGCCACTTGTCGAGCAGTGATAGGATGGTGACTAAAACATTACATGCAGTGCAAGTTGGGGTATGGTGGAGTTGCATTTTACAAGTTTGGGACTAAATCGTCACATTCTACGCAAGTTGGGTACCTCGGGTGCTTTTACCTCATTCAGAAAGAAGAAACGAAGCATCCGTCGGACGCTCTCAAAGCTTAGCAACTCTCGGCCGTTCGATCGACTCCTTGATGCGTTTCTGGCCGTCGGATCTCATTCTCGGACGATCTGGGCCGCCGGATCAAAACTGAGGCCGTTGCAATGAATAGTCCCTTCTCTTTCATGCCACCGCCTGTAAAATTGGGGCCCCGCCGAGAGCATTGTCGTCATTTCGCACATGGGTATATATTGCTGCTGTGGAGACCTAGCCGTCCTCGTTCACCCCTCCCCGCACTCGCTCCTCCTCCACCCCTCCCGTGGCCACCACACGCCGCCGCCATCTCCTACATCCACTGGCCGCCACCTTCGCCGGCTCCTCCCCCCCCCCCCCCCCCCCCCCGTATCTCCCTCCCTCCCACCCAGTCCCTCCCTCTCTCTCGCTCTCTGATCCCTCCTCTTTCTACTTCTTCGTCTTCTCCCTATCCTCCCACTCTTTCCTTTCCTCTTCCTCCCACCAACCACGGCGCTCCTCCCCATCGCCATGGACGAGCTTGAGCTCCAAGTGCTCCTTCTCTGCCCAGAAGCCCAAGGGCATTGTGGGGCGGTAAGGGGCTCAGCCTCAACCCGCCAACCCTAGCTGCCCCCACGCCGCCGCCGACTCCTTCTCCCGGCCTGCCGGATCCCGCCGTCCGCATTCCCGGCGTCATCACCGTCGTCATCGTCCTCGCGTGCACTCGGCAGGAGAAGTGCGGCTCTCCTCTTAGCCCGTCTCAGTTCTCTCTTGCTCTCTCAGTCGCCTTTCCAAATCCTAACCCTAACCCCTCTCCTCTTCTTCATTAACTGCCGGCGATTGGCAGGCAGAGCACGAGTCGAGGTGTGCCGCCTCCGATTCTGCAGTGCGCCCGACGGCTGCTTCTGCAGCAGCAGCGGCGGCAAGCCTTGGACTGGCTCGGGACACCAGAAGCGGGCAACGAAGGCCATTGCCAGGTGCATCCCTCTCCCTACTCCTCTGTGTGTGTGTGCGCGCGCGCGTGAGAGAGAGAGAGAGAGAGACTGATTTTGTTCACCATATCTGAGCGTTGGTCCATGATCTGAGCGCACCTTACTGTCCGCTTGAGTGTTCAATTATTCTGAGATTGTAATTGCACAACTGGAGTTTAAACCTTTTAGTGCATTTGTGCATTCGTGTTGTCAGTTTAGTAGTGCTTCCTTTTCTGCTGTTGGTGTTTGGTCCAATTCATGTCCCACTGAAGAAAATATTTACACATATGCAGGTTGGTATTGTTCCAGACATCGAAGATTGTTGATATGTGAAGGCCGAGGCAAAAATGTCAGTAACTACAAAGAGGGTACCAGCATCATCAAATAAGAACAGTTCACCAGGTAATTTTATATGTTTCCTCTAAATGGTTTGATCGACAATCAGAGCTCTTCAATCAATTTCTCTACATGTACCATGTGATTATATTTTGCATTGCTTAAGGACTATTATGAATGCTAAAAGTCTATCATAGTTCGTCAATAAATTGCTCTACATGTACCATGCGCTTATATTTTGGCATTTCTTAAGGACTACTATGAATGTTAAGAGTCAGTAGTTGCATGTATGTGTTTGTTTCTTCAATCATGGCTTGTACATTATTCTGTGCAGCAACCCCCCTTGAGGAAAACATTTTTGAGATGAGTTATCTCACTTATTTCTATATGTTCATGTTGCCTGAACCTTTTAATTTCAAGACATAAATACGATCCAAAATATTTTCTTTTTTTCTTTCATAAATAAGATCACTAAAATTTTGTTATGCATCGATTCACTTCAGCTACGACTCGATACTTTCCATTCAGTCATATCTATGATTGTTAAAATCCGCATTCTTGTTTTCATAGTTTGTTTACTATTACTCGTTTTGTCTAAAGCATGACTGGTGCCTTTTCAGGTGTAAAGGAAGTGAAGTGTGAACCCAGTGTTTCTTTTGACTACTGCAAGTCTGAAATGAATTCCGTGGAGAGGAAAATGCCGAACCGGGTGCTTGAAGTAAAGGAGGAGCATCCTAAGAAGCAGGTATATGCTGACTAACTATAATAATGTTTCTCTTCATATTAAAAATGAAGCGTTGTGCATCACTAATTCTTCTTCCTGGACTTGGTTTAAATTAGTGTGCGCTTGAGTGTTCGGTTATGCTGAGATGTAATTGTACAGTTGCACTTTAACCCTTTCAGTGCATTCGTGCTCTCAGTTTAGCAGTGCTTCCTTTTCTACTATTGGTTTTTTGGTCCAGTTCAGGTCCCACTGAAGAAAATATTATGCAGGTTAAGAGTCAATTATTGCATGTTTGCATTTGTTTCTTCAAGCGTGGCTTGTTATCATTATTCTGTGCAGTAATCCCCCTTTTGGGTTTCCTGCATATGGTTAATCTTGTTGTAAATCTGCACGTGCCATTTTACTGTAGGTGTAAATTTTGCCCTTATGTCCTATGAAAAGCTTACCCTTTCACGTCTTCAGTCAGGTTGGAGAAAAAGATCAGAGTTTCATCTATTGTGAAAGTGGAAGGTAATTAGACATCAGAAGATTAACAGGAAAGATAAATTATGTCATATTTGTTCAAATTATATTGATGTTATTATTTTTTAGATAATGTCGCTGTTATTCTTACTATAGATGATTTCTATTCTTGCAACCTGATTTTTTTTAGGAAGACAGTAGATTTCCCTACCGCGTGTATTTATATTTTAAGTTTAGAAGGATGTACACGAAATATAAAATAAAATAAAACCAACACAAGGCAGAGCACTTTACTAGAATGCACCAAGTCAGATGAACGCCTCAACCCAAGGTTGCAGCCCTGAGTATAATTAATACGTGTTTCCAAAATGATGATCTTTAAAATAGATAGACGCAGCTTCTTCAAACATAACCTGATATTAAGTCAAACCTATATAATCAGTATCCACAATATGTCCTCAATTTTTGAATTAGTGAATTGCATCATTTTGTCCATGTAGTGCTTACATTCTTTTGTGGGATCAATTTAACCATACATGTTGCTCCTACATTCTGGCGTTTTGATTCCCGCAGACATCTTTATTGGGATGCCTAATTTTTCACGGAGTTCAAATTGTTTCAACTTAGGCTCTTGAATAAATTCAGTCCACTTTTCCTGATTTCAGATCATTACATACGTACCAGTACCACTTTAATAGTTAAAACCATGCGAAGCAATTGTGTCAAAACCAGATATTTTGACTACTCTACTAAGAATTTTTTTTCCCCTACTTGTAACTGTGTTGATCCTCATGTCCATTTGCTGATCAAGAAGCTAACATAGTAATGTGTGTAGTTGCAGCTCCAGAAAATTGGGAAATAGTTCTTGGAGGTATTAAAAACATTAGGTTATCTGGCCAGGCCCCCGTAGATACAAAGGGTCGTGAAAAGGCTGGTTCTCTTCTTCCACCCAAGGTATTCGTCAATCGTCAGAGAGTTGTTCAGATTCAAAAGTGTAGTTTACAAAGTCGATTTACTATGAAAAATACATGAGGATGTGATCCTCTTTAGGGAGAGTGTGGGTTTTATGTAATTTGCAAATTCTTTCTTGTGCTATGTTACCATTTGAAATGTTTACTAGCTAGGCAGAAAATGCAGTCTGTACATGGGTTCATGGCTAATGGACTGCAGATTGGCCATGGATTTGGGCCTATTGATCCACTAATTTTCGATTGATCTCATATCACTGCATATTTGTTGTAAGCAAAGTTTTGCACATTGATCTGTTATTTTTTTAGGTGGATCTAATATTTGTTTTCCACTGGCTCCAGTTGCATTGAATGATGCTATGCAGCACTACTTATCCTCATTAGTTAACAAACCATAAGCTACATTTCTTCCTGTGCAGGAAAGAAGGTTTACAGTTCTTATATCAACAATGATGTCAAGCCAGACAATGAAGTTACGCATGGTATGCCTTAGTTTTTTTCTGCAATTGGTTATTACTATATGTATCTTCCAATAATTTAGTGGAACTGAAAGTAACTGAATCAGTGGTTCACTTAGAATCGATTGTTGAAAACGCTCGATAGTTCAAATCACTCAGTGTAACGGTGTTTTTGTGATCGAAAAGCATGTGCTGCTATATTTCAGTCCCATGTGAAATGCATTGTTCATGTGTCTGAAAGCTTTTAGGATCTCTCATAAATAACGTTCAATTTTTGTTTCCAGTTTTTGCTGATTCTCACGCGCCTAGGCGTGCTTCCTACATTGGCATGAACTTGCAGATCAATGACTACATCTTGCTTTACTTGCAGTTGGTATTATTTTTATTTATGATCCGGTCTATACAAAAGGGATCAAAGAATAAACCAATTGGACATACTTTGTCGAGGCGGCAGGGATCAAAGAATATCAGATACATGTCTTCGTATTCAAGATTAAAAGGGGAAACCATCTCTCACTGTCCATATGCTTTAAAAGGGCAAGGTACAAAATCACAAGTGCATTGTCTATAAAAGAACATTTTGCGGTCCATCTGTCTCACGAACTATTCACATCAGGTTCATACGGAATGTCGTACTCATGGAGTTAATCAAAAAGCATTTGAACCAAGCATTAGTATGCCTAACTATGTCTTCATAGTTTTACTGTCTTCACTGCCATTTTGTCTTGCTTTTGCTCTCTTGTGTTCCTACTCTTACTATTAAACTTAATGTCATCTAATTAGCTTTTGTAATTGCACTCATGTTCATATTGAACTCGATGCTACCTTGCTCATGGGACGTACTAAATGCAATTAGCTATTGTAATCTCATGACCTTGCTGAACTCATGATGCCTTGCTTCTGGTACAGACTAAATGTTTGTTTTTTCTCTTAAACCTGAAAATCAGTTGTTCTTTCTCATGAACATGCGTTTGATATTTATCTGCTTGCCCAAGTCGTTGGGCCCGGCACCCTGGCGGCTAGGGTTCACAGTCAACTCTTCCCCTCCCAGCCCGCCGCCGAGGACTTCAGGCGCTTCGCCAGGCCAAGTACCTTCCTCTTCTACCGCCAGATGAAATGATGGGATTGACATGTGTAGAATGGGGGAATTGGCATGGCCTTGCTCGTGCACTGCAGGTGCTTGGACGCGATCCTACACGCGGAGCACAAGGAGACGCTCGAGCAGATGTGCGCCTACTACATGCTCCCGGACGAGGAGCAACGTGGCCAGGTCTCCTGCGACAACCAGTCGGCCGCGGCGGCAGTGAACGGCAGGGGCTCTAGGCTCTTTGGCATGTCCCAGGACAGTGATGACGACGACGATGACAGGATACCCGTTTCTGTCGAGAAGCCTGGACTGGAAGACTTTGCTCGGCTTATCCCCGGATCCTGCCCCTGTTTCTCCCATCAGGTAGTGAAACCCAATCTAATTTTCATTAGTTATATACTTTCCCAATGCTACTAGCGCTAGCTAACCATGGTTCTTGCTTGTGTGATGATAACAAAAAGGGTTGCCTTCGCAATCCATTTCCAGCGCGCCTTCGTGAACCTGTTGCGCAATGCTCGGTTCGAAGAGCTCTCCGTGCAGGACCTGCTCCTGACCTACTCATTGAACAACGATTACCTCTGGACGCTGCCGGTTTATGTCGATTGGAAAAAGGCAGCTGAGTCTAACGCGATCATATTCCGGTGAGTTTTAGTTTGGTCCTGGATTATCTACTGCCCATATGGCCGCAGATGGAAAATGGGAGTTACAACTCACTTTTTACCTTGGCATGCGTGGGTATTCGACCGAGGGCCAAAAAGGCCTACTACTGGTAGAGAAACTTGATTACCTACGGTCTGTTACTCTATCCTCAATTTCTACATCCTTTGGAATAAAATCTGAAGCTAAATCCCTGCTTGCCCAATTGCACATAAATCTACCTGGTCAGTACTGATTTAATGTATTAATCAACCAGCTCATGTAGATTTAGCTGGTGGTTGTGTTGTACTTGTTTAAAAAATGCAGTAGATTTTACAGTGAAAATCTGAATTGGTGTCTAGGTCGAGATGTCAGATTGATAAATGTGGCGATAGTCTAAATCTGATTTAGCATTTCATTTCTTTTATTACACGAGATTGATGTTTGGTCTAATCATTGTGTGCTTATGGCGCGATAGTCTAATCTGATTTAGCGTTTCATTTCTTTTATTACATGATGATTGGTGTTTGTTCCAAATTCTAATCATTGTGTGCTTATGGCATGGGATCCCAGACATGTATAATACATGGTTTAAGCGAGGACATAATAGTGCATCCCTACACTGCTGCCTTTTCCTATATCGTTTTTTCTGGTAGGCTTTGGTTTTCTTTCAGTTTGTTGGGATGGGTTACAAAAGCATGCAGATAATATGACACTTCACCTGCCTGCTTGCCACTAAAGCTTAAAAATTCTCTTGCATAAAGTAGTTCAGTATAAAGCAACAAAGGTGTTGTTCGTCCATGGAGCCAATATATTTGGATTCATTTTATGGCGAGTTTACATTGTTCTATTTCATTCAATATACATAACGATCTTTGTTCCTTATATCTATTGAGACGTGGCTTCATTTCCCTTTATAGATAATTGTTTCCCGATTGAGTTGGTCGCAGCTGTCATCATGTTTTTAACCCTGCGGCCCCAGTTATGCTTCAGCATGTAGAGTCTCTTGTTCTTATATCTGTTTGACACATTTTACGTGCACCTAATATTGATCCGTTTTCTTCATGATGTACGTCTTAACGTTCATCACTCAATCATTTTTGCGTTTTTCTGACAAACCACTTACTGATAAATGACAATGCCTTCTTCATGCAGGTGACTCACCACTGATTGTTGATTGACGTTGAGAATCATTTGCTTCATCCCTGATGACCAATTATACAGATGGCAAGATGTTTCGGCGAAGTTTATATTGCTATGCCATATTAAAGTAGTGCTCTTAGATTGGATCAAACTACTACTATGGCCTGCTTGCGTTATGTCGTACGAAACCATCTCGGTTCTCTTGGTAGGGCTGCATTTTCTACCACAGTCCCCAAACCTATTTAAAGGAAACATGCATGAATTGCTTGCTCTCAGTTTACTAAACTCACCTTCCTGATAGTTCCTTTTTGGTCACTGTAGATGTTCATTGTTGTAAAAATGTTGAGATATCTTCTCCAGGAATATATCGTTTTTTCTTCACTTTCTAGGCCAAAATTACCCAACTTTTCTTTGAGCGACGAGGAACTTGAACCATTCTTGGTGAAGGACTGGTATCTGATTGTGACTAGCCTTCTGTATAAATGCTTCGCTCTCAATATTTTGTACTGTGTCGCTGCCCTATGCGCTACTCAGACGTCGGTCTCTTTCCATATAAATGACATTCTCTAATTATTATGAACGGTTTTCGATTTGTGGAATGTATCCCTTTCTATGTACATGACTTGATCTAATCCTGATCTATTAAATATTTTTTTGTCACTTAGCATTGCCTGCTTGACCAAAACGTTGGGACCGGCACCCGATCCCGATCTAGTAGTAAATGGATGCAGTACAGTAATGAGCGTCCATGGAGCATGCATGCATGGCTCCATGCCTATCGCCTACCTTACCTACAGCTCCTAGGCCCATGCCATGCAGGGCACGGCCCCAGCGCAGCACAGCGATGGAAATGCCACACAGTACAACGCCAGACGTACTATAGGTTTTGCTGGCTTGCTGCGTGCTTTGCACTGTTGCTGCTACGTGCACCGAACCCAGCCATCTAATCTCCTGCTTGCAGTTGCTTGCTTGCCGCCTTCATTGCCCCCAACCACTCCACCTGCTCCTCCTACGTCTGCTTCAGCCCCACACGCGCACGCGCGGCCAGCAGAGCAGCAGGCAGATCAGAGAATACCCAGCACTACTCTCCAGCTTCACCAAGGTCACCATCTCGCAACCGTGTGCCCACGCTGATGACCGATCGATGTATGTAGTACCAGCAACACTAATCAACACCGAGATCCCTCCCTCCATCCCTCCGTGCACCTTCGACAGGAACGTGTGCGTCACCATCCGTCCATATATTCCATCATGATCTCTCTCTCTCTCTGGTCGTCAAACAAACGGATGGACGCATCGATGGGATGCACGGACTCATGACCCCCTGCCTGCCGTCGAGCGGCTGAGTTTGGTGTTTCGAGCCTTTTTTATTTTTTTTTTCTTGTTAAGATCTGACCCTTTTTCTACCGCCAGGGTCGATGGCGGTAGGGTACCCTACCGCCAAGGCCCTTGGCGATAGGGATACACGCCCTATCGTAAATAATTTCTAAGTATTAAATACAGTGCCTGTACTCATCTACAGCCGGACACCTCGGCGGTAGGGTTGGACAGGCCACCGCCAGCCTGTTTGGCAGTAGGCTGGTATATTCTAGTGCCGTCGACCTCGGCGGTAGGAAAAGAGTCAAATCCTGAAAACAAATCGAACCTGGGTACAAGGACCGATGGTTCATACTCCTACCACGACCACCTCCACCGCTGCCTAATCCCGCCGAGCTCCTCCCCGCCATGCGTCGATTTTGGACTCCTCGCTGTCGGACCTGCGTATGCCAGCCCCCAAGTTCCTCCTCTCCGTTGGATCCGCCTCCCGGTCGCTCGCCGGCATTTTTTCCAAGGTACTCTTGGCCGTTCGCAATGCTCGAGCTATGCCGTAGACCCCCCCCCCCCCTCCCCGCATCCGGCATCCGCGCATCGATTCCGCCACCATCTCGCCCGATTCGGATGTTCCCGCCGTCGTACCCGCTTCCAAGCCTCTCCATTGTCAGATCATGATGTTTCACGTGGTTCTGAAAACATAGGTAAGTTGTAAAAGCAGATTTCTTTGACTAACCAAATCTTGTCTCTCCTCCACATAGAATGATACAGATTTAGGTAGCCAAACTTTAAACATAAAATGGATTTAGGTAGCTAAATTGTAAATCAGAAATTGGAGAAGCTCTAAGTGTGTCACCATCTGCCCATGATTTCACGAGTGAAACACACGAACGGACGGCTGCAATTGAGTGGTATACTACTCAGGACTCCGTACTGAGCCAAGAAGTGTGAAGAAATATCTTGATTATTTCCGTATAGAGCGCGCGCACACACAATACACGTACATATACATGGATCATCCCAGCGCTGCACCGTGCAACGAAATGGGCTCCGCTAGTTGTGCCGTATCGATCGTACCAATTGATTGATTGACTCGGGATCTCGCCAACCGGTTTGACCCACCGGCCCTGGATTCAATTATATTATGTACGTACTACGTACACCGTCTATTTTTAAATATATAAGGCCCTGTTTGTTTGGGCTTTTACTTTTGCTTTTGCATCTTTTCCACTTTATCAAAAAAAAAAATCATAAAAACTCCTAAATAGGTGCTTTTTGCTTCAGGTTTTGGCTTATGAATCAATATTGTTATACGATGATATAAGCCAAAAACCGAAGAAAAAACACCTATTTAGGAGTTTTTTTTAACCGAAGTGGAAAAACCGCTAAAGCAGAAGTAAAAGCTCAAACAAACAGGACCGAAGTTTAGGCAGTTTAACTTAAACTGTGAAAACGTGTTGCATTTAGAAACAGACGTAATAGCTTTTAGAATCGCGTCACGCTAGGGTTAAGCTGAGATCAGTTGGCTAATTACGCGGTCGATTCGGACCATCAAGCCTCTGAAACACACATGGTGCTAGGAGCACAGTGATAGTAGGAGTAGCATCATGGCCGCTAAAAGTCGAGGGTTGAGACAGGGGAAAACAGAGTGTACGTACGTAACATCATTATTTACTAGCCGTAACTTTGCGAGAAAAATTACATTAATCACTCAAGATGCCAATAATTTGAGAGAGAGAGAGAGTGAGACAGAGGACAGAGGGCGCACGAGTGGGCATGCAGGTCAGGTCAGGGAGATCTAGCCACTGGAGGCTAAATTTCGTGTTTTGACCATTTTCGTATACTATTTCGAGATCTGATTCTCATTGCAAAAAATTTGGGATCTGACCCTTTTCTTACCGTCAGACACCTTGGCGGTAGGAGATAATAGCCTACCGCCATGCCCCTGGGCGGTAGGATTGGACACCCTACCGCCAAAAAGTTCTAAGTTTCCAACACAGAGCGTGCCCAGGGTCTACCGCCAGACCCCTTGGCGGTAGGGTATAACAGCCTACCGTCAAGGGGAGATCCCGAATTTTTTTCAAATAGGGGTCAGATCCTGATTTTATTAAAAAAAAGTCAAAACACGAAATTTTGCCGCCACTGGAACCAGCCCCGCATGCGGTAGGGCCCAACCTGGTTTTATTATGTGCAGTACATGCTGCCACCCACACCCACATGCCGCACCCAGCAGCATCAATCTATCATCCATCCAATAATCCATTCATGCATCCAAAGGGATCGTGAATCATGATCATGTCAGTGGGTTAGCAGCTAGTTAAATCACAGATCCAAGCACTAGTCATGAACCTGACGAGTACGTACATGGTCCAACTTGAACCACCCCATGTGCCACCTCAATTCCTCGAAATGCAGCATCCCTCCCTCACTCTCCCCCCGTCTAATTTTATTCCGACAAATAATTTTAATCTACACTAGAGAGTACAGAGTGTAAATCTCTTTTATGCTTAGCTAGCACTGTGCGTGAGCAATCAGTCGGCGGACACACGCATGTATCTTGCACATGGCGCCCATGCAACGCAAAACAACCCCCTTTCTAATAATCTCCTCTTTCTTTTGCAGCAATCCTCATGATTGATCGGATCGACACCGACCCACTGTTCACTGGCAAATCTCCGACCAAGATCAACAACAAGCGTTTTTTTTCTCTCTCTTTCGTCGAGAATAAAACTACCAGGGGGTGGATGATCACCTGTATATACAAATCCTGGATAAACTAATCTGAGCAATGCTACATTTAGGTCATCTCCAATGCCACCCCCCTAGAACAAGCATCCGCGGACGCTTATGCGGGAGCCGGCCATCCAACCGCATCTTCTCGACGTCCACCAAGTTCATGCGCAGATTTTCATCAAATGCATAGCAATATGGATCAATTTTTCGATTGCGCCGCATAGCTCGTGCTGCCAAGCTAGTTGTCAACACCGGAGAACTTGCCTCCGTCGTTCATGCCGCACGCTCTGCCGCCTACCTTTTTGACCGTCTGGCCGCAAACCAACACACGCACGGACGGCGCGGCGCCGGTTTCGAGGCCGAGCATGCGCCTCCTATCCTATTCGTAGCTCCAGGCCTAGTCATTTTTACTCTGCTCCGCTCCCACTAGCACTGCAGTATTTTGTTGCCTTGCGTGCAAAATTTCTGGTGCTCTCGTCTTCTTCATCCCCTCCCCCCTCCATGGTCAAGCCCTCACCTTGGAATGGGGACCCTCCTCACAAAAGAAATGGACGTCCTCCGTTTTTACAGCAAGGGGTGGATAATCTCCTCCTGCTCCTCGTCCCTGTATAAAAGGGCCTCCTCCTCTGCCTAACATCCCCAGTCCAGAGCAACACTTGTTGCCGAGACAGAACCAAAACAGAGCAACCAAGAAGCCAGAGAGAGTGGCAGAGAGTTAGAAGAAGAAGAGGATGGCGCTCCTCCTTGTGCTGGTCGGTGTTGTGGTCGGCGTGGTGCTGGCGAGCAGCCTGCTGCTGCGGTGGAACGAGGTCAGGTACGGCAGAAGGAAGGAGGGCTGCTTGCCGCCGGGGACAATGGGGTGGCCGCTGTTCGGGGAGACCACCGAGTTCCTCAAGCAGGGCCCGTCCTTCATGAAGCAGAGGAGGCTCAGGTACGTACGTCCGCACCGCATGGTCGACCATGAGATGTTGATGCATTCTTGCTTGCTTGCGTCTTCTTCCTCGGGTTAGATCACTAGCTAGCTAGCTAGCTACCTCTAGTGCCCGCACATGTCGTTTCTCTTTATGTTGTGGAGAACTCAACTGGAGATGCTATTGTGAAAATGAACAAAAATGACCCCTTTCTAAAACCAACACAAAATGGCCTCCATCTAAAAATATTTTACAGAATGGCCCTTTTTTGCATGACGCCCGGGTGTCACGCAAAAGGGTCTTTTTCGAAATATTTTCAAGTTGAGGCCATTTTATGTTGAACAGGGCCACTTTTGTCTATTTCCACGATGCTATTGGTCCAATAATAGAGACCACTCACTCCGTCTTTGCTGCTCTGGGGCTTGGGCAGCAGTAACACAAGTGTAGTACTCCTACTACTAGTAGTTAGTAGTACCATTGTTAAGATAGAAATTGCAGTTTCTTCTATTTATCATTATCAGCAGAGCCTTTCTTTTTCAAGAGATTTTTAGTAGTAATTAGTACCCCCCTCGTCTTATACTCCCTCCATACCAGAATATAAGGTGTGTTGATGTCCGTGCAAGTCAACTATTTCAATGTTTGACCAAGATTATAGAATAAAGTAACAACATCTGCAATACGTAATAGATAAAATATGAAACTACTTTTTATGATGGACCAAATAATATAAATTTCATATTGTGCATATTGATATATTTTCCTAGAAACTCGGTCAAACATGCACTCGTTTGATTTTTGAAAAAAATAAATACACCTTATATAAAGGAACGGAGGGAGTATTTAGGAACAAAGAGTGTAAGTATAGTACCAAAAAGTTAGTACCTCCTACATGAATCCATAAACTATGGAAATGTGCCGGTTTGGCCGCTGCTTTCCGGTTATGAAAGGTGATCCGGCGAGGAGGAGTATCACTAGCTTTTCGCTGCCTGTCCCCCAAAAGCTCACTCACGCACACGCTCACCACTGTTCCAGCTCCCAAAGTACCATTTCGGTTGTATTTTATGATACAGATCAAAAGAGAAACACCTACCAGTTCAAAATATTGTTGCTCCTGCTTAATGATACTCTCTGCTTGCTTGCCTGCCATCAGGAAGAACAGAGAATCTTTAGCATAAGGCCTCCCTTGGTTCATAGGTAGGAAAATCATAGGAATAGGAAAGTCGTAGGAAATGAGAGATGACACGTATCTCAAATCCTATGAGTAGAAATAGGAAAGAAGGTGCTCTTTGATTCACATTTTCGTCCATAGGAATAGGATTCCATTCCTACAAACCAAAGGGCTCTAAAGGAATTTTTCCTAACCAACCGAAGGAGGCCTAAAGCACTTTTTTAAACAAGGAATGTTAGGATAAATCATAATCCCATGCATAATGATAATGTTTGCTATAAACTTTTCGAAACGAGGAACTAAATTGGTGGTGCGTTGCTGCAGGTACGGGCGGCTGTTCCGAACGCACATCCTCGGCTGCCCCACGGTGGTGTCCATGGACCCGGAGCTCAACCGCCGCATGCTGCTGCAGGGCGAGGCCGGCGGCCTGGTGCCGGGCTACCCGCAGTCCATGCTCGACATCCTCGGCCGCAACAACATCGCCGCTGTGCACGGCCCGCTCCACCGCGTCATGCGCGGCGCCATGCTCGGCCTCGTCCGCCCCGCCGCGCTCCGCACGAGCCTCCTCCCCAAAATCGACGCCTTCATGCGCGACCACCTCAAGGGATGGGCCGGCAGCGTCGTCGACGTCCAGGCAAAGACCAAGGAGGTCGGTCAGTCACAACTGAAATGCTCTGCTCTGCCCTAAAAAACATGTAACCAAGCTCATAACAACATATCACAGAATATTGATATATCACATTTAGGAACAAATAAAAGTTGGTACACGATAAAGCAGGAAAAAACATTCCAAAGTGATTGTTGCAGAGTTTTATAGTAGTATCTCCTTGAATATTTTTTCCCAAAGTTGTTGCCGCTTTTGTGGTTGTTGGCTTGTTGCAGAGTTTCATGGGCATGGCAATAACATACCACATAATCTCATCTCCTTGCAGAATTTCATAGAAGCATCATGTCTAACTGACTTTCCCTTTCCCTTTCAGATGGCCTTGCTGTCAGCACTGAGGCAGATCGCCGGCATCACGGCCGGGCCGCTCTCTGACGCCCTCAAAACAGAGCTATGCACCCTTGTGCTCGGCACCATCTCATTGCCCATCAACCTACCAGGGACCAGCTACTACCAGGGCTTCCAGGCAAGGACGAAGCTTGTGTCCATGCTAGAGCAGATGATCGCGGAGCGACGGTCCTCTGGTGATGCTCACGATGACATGCTGGACGCTCTCTTGAGAAACGGCGAGGACGGGACGAGGGAAAAGCTCACTGATGAGCAGATCATTGACTTGCTCATCGCCCTCATTTACTCTGGGTATGAGACCATGTCGACGACCTCGATGATGGCCGTCAAGTACCTGTCAGATCACCCGCAAGCTCTCGAAGAACTCAGGGTATGTACAGACATACTCTGCAAATCAATTTTGATTCCAGAGAAAATTCCATGTGTTTCCGGAGTTTATTTATGACATTTTCACTTGTGAATCCAGAGAGAGCATCTTGATATCAGGAAGGGGAAATCGCCGGAGGAAGCCATCAGCTATGAAGAATTTAAGTCTATGGCCTTCACTCGAGCTGTAAGTAGAATTAAAAGTAAACCAGTAGAGGATAAAGTCAGAGTAGGAATTTAGTATGAGAAAGATCATGATGAACTGATGGATACTTCTGTGCAGGTCATCTTTGAGACGCTCAGATTAGCTACAGTTGTGAACGGGCTGCTGAGGAAAACAACTCAGGATGTGGAAATGAATGGTGAGATATGCTTGGAAATTAATCCTACCAATTGAGCATTTTCTAGGCAAATGTTTAGTTAGTTCTAAAGCAGTATTACGATTTCTTCCAGGGTATGTCATTCCAAAAGGCTGGAGAATCTATGTGTACACCAGGGAGATAAACTACGATCCGTTCATGTATCCTGACCCAATGACATTCAATCCATGGAGGTGGCTGGTAAGTAAAAGAGCGAGCAAATATGACCATCAAAACATCACTAAAACATACCACCTAGGCCCTAGCAGAAGAAGTTCTAACCTTTTGTTGCGTACTGAAAATGTATAGGAGAAGAACATGGAATCGCACCCGCACTTCATGTTGTTCGGAGGAGGCGGCCGGATGTGCCCTGGGAAGGAGGTGGGCACAGCGGAGATCGCGACTTTCCTCCACTACTTTGTGACCCGATACAGGTTTGTTCAACCTCTCCTTAGTCCACACTGATTCCATTTCTATGAACAGCTCCAACCTCTCCTTAGTCCACACTGATTCCATTTTTATGAACAGCTCCAGCATTATTTACTGACAGATACTTGGCATTGGCTTTGATGTTTCAGATGGGAGGAAGAAGGCAAGAACACAATCTTGAAATTTCCCCGGGTGGAAGCTCCCAACGGGTTACATATCCGAGTTCAAGATTACTGACCTTGCAACATACATTTTGCAGAGTTTAGATAGATAGGGCCCAGACTGAGGCGAGGAGAGTGCAATTCTGCGCCGACCGAAAGATTAGATCAGCCTTGTAAGAAATAGGAAACATAGGTATAGTATAGGTATTATAGGTTTAGGAGGCAACTGACGTAGAAGGACACAAGACGCAACAATGTTCTTCTTTGTGATCAATTACATATGCATGATAAGCAGCACTAAATATATGTGATATGTCTGGTGACTTGAATCTGATAAGCAGTAATACATATATGTGTATGTCTGGTGAGTTGAATCTGATAAGCAGCAACACAAATGAGATATGAGATGACATATCTGGTAAGCTGTACTACATGTTTGCTTACTGGGCTGGATTTCATAGAAGCGAATGGCGACGGACAGTTCGTGCCGTGGCAACATTTTTAGTCGACATAGCAAATGGATTCTTTCAGAAGAAAATAGGATGGGAACCAATGACGAAATGACCATTAGAGCATCTACAGTCGGATACAACGCGGACAGTGACCGGTCAGTCCTTAAATAATCTCTTCCACAATCGGACAACGTAAAACCTAATCTAAGCGGAGCTCGTTCGACTCCGTCGTGCCATGTCCGGCGGCCGGTTGAGCCCCTTAGAGTGTTGGTATGGTCGTCGGGGAGGTAGAGTAGAACATAGGACGCGGACAGACTCACGGGACTCAAGGCGCCGCCGCTCTCCCATATGCCCTACTCTTCCTCGTAGGAGACCAGAGCCTTGATGGTTCCGGTGGACATGAGATCGATGGTGGATCCGTCCCGGGAGAAGACGGCGACATCCACCACGACGCGGTTATGGCGCCCGGACTGCTGCACCACACGGGGCATCGAAGAATGCGACTCCGCCTCGCCAACGTCCACCACCGCGAGGGCCGCCGACGTCTCCAACGCCCGCTGCCTTGCACGGTGGGCATGCCACCCCATATTTGCGTCGGACGACACCCATGAGTTCACCTCCGCCGCGGCGCGCCAACGAAGGGGTTGCACGTCCGCCACGGTGTTTGGACGAAAGACGGACCGCACCGCCTCCGGTGAGCCAGCGGCATCACAACTCGCGGCGGATCCATGCGCCATTTGGGCTGACTCAATGGATATCCAACGGAAGGAGTCCGAGCACTGTCGTCGGGCGGCCTCCACTTGGGAGAGGCGGAGGGCAAGCTGGACGGTCATCTCCTCCTCGGGGTCGCATGAGATGAGCTCGGGGTCGACGGATCTGGAGGTGTAGGACTCAGATCCACTACCCGCCATCCAGAGAAGGCCGGAGATTGCCGGACAGGAGCTTGGGTTGCAGAGAGAAGTAGCTAGGATTTGGCCCGGGGAGCGGATGGGGACGAATATATGTGGGTTGGGTGGGCCACCGTGGGCCGGGTCTGACGTGGCGGACGCACTCGGGTCTCCCCATACCCCCCATATTTGCCCTGGATATGAGGGGTGCCGGTTAGCCCGGGCATTCCAGACCGGTTTGAGGCGCCGTCTGGGCCGGATGCGGTGCAAGGGAGGAGGATGGGAAGCGGCTTGTGTTGTGGCATGGAGTTAGCCGGGTGTGGCCGCCTTTAAATAGAGGATTGCGGTGTGGCCAGTCGTCTGGGTGCGTCAATGCGCGGGCGCGAGAGTGGGTTTCTTGGCTGGCGAGACTTCTTAATGGCGCGTACGAACGGACGGGGCATTGAACGGGTGTGGTAGATATCCATCCCGTCCTGTCCTGTAACGCGTCTCCAGCATTGAAAAGATGTGGACACCGGGGACGCATCGCGGGTGACACCCTTGACCGGCGTGCCGCTTCAATGGCGGAGGCAGTGAGAGATCGCGTCCACTCTGGGCCAGCTTCAGTGTGGAGTGGTCGCTCTACAGCGACATGAATGTAGGTAGCTGGCATCGGGCGGGAAAGCACGTGGGCGAGGGACTGGGGGAGGGGGGGTTGGTTGGGTCAGGGTGGTCAGAAGTGGCCGTGGGTGCTATCCGGACGCCGCAGGGCCCCCACATTTGTCTCCAATTTACAGGAAAAAGTGCGTTCGAATCGATACAAAACCACGTTGAATGGCAACATGTCCAAACTGCATGATCCACACCATTGCGAACGGGTTGACAGTCGACTTGAAAATGCACTTACTTGTTAATTGTTGTTTATCGTCGTGTGTGACGACCGCTCGGAGCCCTGCGTGGTCACCCTGGTTCTGTTTTAACTTTAGTTAATGTCTCCTGAGTATCATGATAGGGTACCTGAGTTTTAGATCATCTGAACAAATGTCGGTTTCCTCTCACTAATGAAATGAAATTAGGGTACGCCCCTTAATTCAACAGAAGGTATAATGTAAATAATAATGGGGCTCCTATTATACAAGGTTAAAAACCACCGGGTGACCCAAACACTTATTTTCAACCGTCGGCAGGCATTAGTAGAAAACAGGGCTTTGGTTGAGGTCAGGATAAGGGCATTAATCCCGGTTCACTCACGAACCGGGAACAAATGGTGCATCAGTCCCGGTTCGTGAGGCCAGGGCGCCGGCCGGGCCTCGGGGGCCATTGGTCCCGGTTCGTCTGACACTTTTGGTCCCGGTTCCAGACACGAACCGGGACCAATGGGCCTCGCTCCTGGCCCAGCACCTTTAGTCCCGGTTGGTGGCTGGAACCGGGACCAAAGGTCAGTCTTCTGTCCCGGTTCTAGCCACCATCCGGGACTAAAGAGAAGCCTATATATACCCCTGCCCGCTCACTGCTCTGTTCGCTCACTGCTCTGTTTTTTTGGCAGGTCATGGGAGAGGTGTGTGTTGCTCTAGCTTACCTCCTATGCACATGAGGTGTTCGATGAAATGCCCGAGCCACACTTAAGCTTTCTCCTCTCCAAGCTCCTTGTCCAAACTCCATTTTCCTCAAGATTTGTCTAGGTTTGCCGGTCCGTCCTGTCCCGTCCCCGTCCTCACCGCCGATCGCCCGCGCCGATCTCGTCGCCGGCACCACCGTGGTGATCATTTGTTGTTGCATTTAGATATTTTACATAGTTTCAATGTATGTTTTAATTAGATGCTCTAGAGAGCTATATGTTGTTCAATGAGAACTATGTATGAACTTTATGTATTTATTTTTTCAGTAATAACATTTGATCACTACTGTACTTTGGTTTTAATGTGATGATGAACTTCTATTAATTTGGTCACTTCTCTATTCATGATATTCTGTAATGGTTTTTGACACACTTAATTATATATAATGGACGAAGATGAACTGGCAATGGATGTACGGTGACAGACGCACCTCCGAGTACATTAAGGGCGTGCATAATTTTCTCGAAGTGGCTGAGGCAAACAAGCAGAATGGTTTTACGTGTTGTCCATGCCCTATCTGTGGGAATACGAAGTCTTACTCTGACTCGAAAAGCCTTCACATCCACCTGCTTGAGAAGGGTTTCATGCCACACTATAATGTTTGGACCAAGCACGGAGAAAGAGGGGTTATGATGGAAGACAACGAAGAGGGAGAGGATGATGACAACTATCCGCCCCCTGAATACGGGGATGCTGCAACGGGGGAAGCTGAAGATCAAGAGGAACCAGACGATGTGCCCGATGATGATCTTCGCTGGGTCATTGTTGATGCAAAGAGACAATGCAAAAGTGAGAGGGAGAAGTTGAAGTTCGATCGCATGTTAGAGGATCACAAAAAAGGGTTGTACCCAAATTGCGAAGATGGCAACGCAAAGCTCGGTACCACACTGGAATTGCTGCAATGGAAGGCAGACAATGGTGTATCTGACAACAGATTTGAGAAGCTACTGAAAATATTGAAGAAGAAGCTTCCAAAGGATAAAGAATTGCCCGAAAGTACGTACGGAGCAAAGAAGGTTCTATGCCCTCTAGGATTGGAGGTGCAGAAGATACATGAATGCCCTAATGACTGCATCCTCTACCGCGATGCGTACGAGGATTTGAACACATGCCCGGTATGCGGTGCATTGCGGTATAAGATCAGACGAGATGACCCTGGTGATGTTGAGGGCGAGCGCCCCAGGAAGAGGGTTCCTGCCAAGGTGATGTGGTATGCTCCTATAATACCACGGTTGAAACGTCTCTTCAGAAACAAAGAGCATGCCAAGTTGATGCGATGGCACAAAGAGGACCGTAAGAAAGATGGGAAGTTGAGAGCACCCGCTGACGGGTCGCAGTGGAGAAAAATCGAGAGAACGTGGGGGGACTTTGCAGGTGACGGAAGGAACGTATGGTTTGCTTTAAGCGCGGATGGCATTAATCCTTTTGAGGAGCAGAGCAGCAATCATAGCACCTGGCCCGTGACTCTATGTATCTATAACCTTCTTCCTTGGTTGTGCATGAAGCGGAAGTTCATTATGATGCCAGTGCTCATTCAAGGCCCTAAGCAACCCGGCAACGACATTGATGTGTACCTAAGGCCATTAGTTGAAGAACTTTTACAGCTGTGGAATGGAAAAGGTGTACGTGTGTGGGATGAGCACGAGCAGGAGGAATTTGACCTACATGCGTTGCTGTTTGTAACCATCAATGATTGGCCTGCTCTCAGTAACCTTTCAGGACAGACAAACAAGGGATACCACGTATGCACGCACTGTTTAGATAACACCGAAAGTATATATTTGGACAAATGCAGGAAGAATGTGTACCTGGGACATCGTCGATTTCTTCCGACCAACCATCAATGTCGAAAGAAAGGCAAGCATTTCAAAGGTGAGGCAGATCACTGGAAGAAGCCCGCCGTCCGTACTGGTGATCACATACTTGATATGGTCAATGATTTACAAGTAATCTTGTTCTGAATGACGCTGAGGGACGCGCACCCATGTGGAAGAAGAAATCTATATTTTGGGACCTACCCTATTGGAAAGACCTAGAGGTCCGCTCTGCAATCGACGTGATGCACGTGACGAAGAATCTTTGCGTGAACCTGCTAGGCTTCTTGGGCGTGTATGGGAAGACAAAAGATACACCAGAAGCACGGGAGGACCAGCAACGTGTGCACGAAAAAGACGGCATGCATCCAAAGCAGTATGAAGGTCCTGCCAGCTACGCTCTTACCAAAGAAGAGAAGGAAATCTTCTTTGAATGCCTGCTCAGTATGAAGATCTCGTCTGACTTCTCGTCGAATATAAAGGGAATAATAAATATGGTAGAGAAAAAGTTTCAGAACCTAAAGTCTCATGACTGCCACGTGATTATGACGCAACTGCTTTCGGTTGCATTGAGGGGGCTTCTACCGGAAAACGTTCGATTAGCCATTGTGAAGCTATGTGCATTCCTTAATGCAATCTCTCAGAAGGTAATCGATCCAGAAATCCTACCAAGGTTAAGGAGTGATTTGGTGCAATGTCTTGTCAGTTTCGAGCTGGTGTTCTCACCATCCTTCTTCAATATCATGACGCATGTCCTAGTTCATCTAGTCGACGAGATTGCCATTCTGGGCCTGTATTTCTACACAATATGTCCCCTTTGAGTGGTTCATGGGAGTCTTAAAGAAATATGTTCGTAACCGTGCTGGGCCAGAAGGAAGCATCTCCACGGGCCATCAAACAGAGGAGGTCATTGGGTTTTGTGTTGACTTCATTCCTGACCTTAAAAAGATTGGTCTCACTCAATCGCGGTATGAAGGGAGACTGACTGGAAATGGCACGCTAGGAGCGGACTCAATAATATGTAGGGACGGGCATTCTTGGTCTCAAGCACACTACACAGTTCTACAGAATTCTACCTTGGTGACCCCGTATGTCAATGTGCACAAGAATAGTCTGCGCTCCAAACACCCAGAGTAGTGTGATGACTAGATTACATGTGAACACATCAGGACTTTTGGCAGTTGGTTGCAAACACATCTCATGGGTGACAACACTGTTGCAGATGAGCTATACTCATTGGCCAGGGGATCATCTTCGACTGTATTGAATTAGAAAGGGTACGAGATAAATGGGAATACATTTTACACGATCGCCCAGGATCAAAAGAGCACCAACCAAAATAGTGGTGTCCACTTTGATGCAGCAACCAAGAGGGGAAAAGACACATATTATGGATACATAGTGGACATATGGGAACTTGACTATGGACATTATTTTAAGGTCTCTTTGTTTCGGTGCAAATGAGTCCATCTGTCAGGAGGCGGGGTACAGGTAGACCCGCAGTACGAAATGACAACAGTGGATCTCAACAATCTTGGGTACATAGACGAACCATTCGTCCTAGCCAATGATGTGGCGCAGGTTTTCTATGTGAAGGACATGTCTACAGAATCGAGAAAAATAAAAGATAAGAAAGCGAATACATCATACAATGAGCCAAAGCGCCACATAGTTCTTTCAGGGAAAAGATACATCGTGGGAGTGGAGGGCAAGACAGACATGTCTGAAGATTATGAAAAGTTTCATGAAATTCCTCCCTTCAAAGTCAAGGCTGACCCAAGCACCCTGTTAAACGATGAAGATTATCCATGGTTACGGCGCAATAAGTAAGGGACACACACGAAGAAAAAGTGAAGACTTTCTCTCCACAACTATTCTGATGATGCCTTTGATCTAGAATATCACTGCAGTTACATGTGAAGAAATGAAATGGCTTTGTAACATATGAGTTTTCGTCCGAAACCCTGATACTTCGAAAGTGATTGTCCATTTTGTACACGAAGTGCATCCAGTTTTTGTCGTAACCCTCTCAACTTTTTAGCACATGCTACGTGGGTGAAATGATGATACCATGCCAACTTTCAACCTTTTCAGAGTTCATTTGTACTGCTTTTCAATTTCAGGTTCATTTAGCTCAAAGAAAAGATTAAATGCATGAAAAATAGCAAATGAAGTCATAAATGGTAGAAAATTGATGATGTGGCTTTGAATGGTGCATATTAAACGCACAAAAAGTCTGGAGTTCAAATAAGTTTAAAAAATATGAAATGCCTTCGTAACATATGAGTTTTCGTCCGAAACCCTGATAGTTCGAAAGAGATTGTCCAGTTTGTACACGAAGTGTATCCAGTTTTTGCCGTAACCCTCTCAACTTTCTAGCACATTCTATGTGGGTGAAATGATGATACCATGCCAAGTTTCAACCTGTTCAGAGTTCATTTGTAGTGCTTTCCAATTTCAGGGTCATTTAGCTCAAAGAATGAACTAATAGCAAAAAGAATGAACTAAAAAGCTTTTACAAAACTCTAATAGCAAAAAGAATGAACTAAAAAGAATCAATTAATTTTTTTTATGATCAACTAAAACAAAACAATAATATTCTTCAACAGCAAAAAGAATCAACTAAAAAGCTTTTATAAACCTCTAGTATTTTTTAAACTAAAATTATATAAAATTTATGCAACTAAAATTATCAAAGTATTTTTTTTCAAAACATTAATAGCAAAAAGAATTTTCATAAAGTATTTTTTGTTAGAAACTTTAATAGCAAACTAAAATAACAAAATATGTTTTTGATTAAAACACCCATTTAATATAACCTAAAAATTACCAAATTGAATATAATGATAAAACATACTAATATTAAATAGGAGGAAAAAGAATCACTCAAAAATCTATTTTTAAAGTAAAGTTATTCACAAACTAGTGATTCACACAAATTTCAAAGGATTCAAATTTGAAACCTAATGGCACTAACAGAAAGTTTATAATTTTTGTGACCTAAAGCAAAAAGAATCACTCAAAAACTCTAAAAAATTAAATAAAGCAAAAAAAACAAAAATACTGTAAAAGAATTAAAAAAAATGCCGCCTGCAGGGCCACCACGGCCTGCATATGACTAGAAACCCAACCCGCTAGTTGGGCTAGGATGCAGGCCCGCAGCAGGCCTTGTAGGCCCATAGGCAGAGAGAGTGTGTTTAGGCCCATAGGCCTGCATTAGAGAGGAGCTCGAGAGGGTTGGCGCAGCCGCGCTTATAAACCACTCTCGACGCCTCTCAGCTAGCGAGGTGGGACTAAACATCCACCCGCCCGACCCCGTGCCAGCCGCAGCTCTTTTGTCCCGGTTGGTGGCACCAACCGGGACCTATGCCACCCTTTCGTCCCGGTTGGTGGCACCAACCGGGACCAATGCCCACCTTTCGTCCCGGTTGGTGGCGCCAACTGGGACTAAAGGTCTCTGCTTCCCACCCTTTGGGCTACTGAAAATAGACTTTTAGTCCTGGTTGGTGGCACAAACCGGGACGAAAGGTGGGCATTGGTCCCGGTTGGTGCTACGAACCGGGACCAATGCTTTGTGTATATAAGCAAACACTTAGAAAATTTCAAACCACTTCTCCAGTCTCCCCCGACGACGAGAAGCAGAGCACGACGTCGCCAGGCTGCCGGACCTCCCCGTCGCCTCCCCGAGCCCGCTTCTCGTCGTCGCACCCGATGCCGTCCCCGTTCCCTGCCCCGACGCTGTCCCCGAGCCCGCTCGCTCCTCGTCGCCGGCCGAACCTCCCCGAGCATCGCCGCGCCCCCGTGAGCCGCCCGTCCTCGTCGCCGGCCGGATCTCGTCGCCGACCGTCCTCGTGTGCTGCTACTGGCCACTCAGCGAGCCTTCATGAGCTACTCGGTGAGCACTCTTCCCCCCTTCAATTTATTTGTTACAAATTTTTGGGTTAGGGTAGTCACTCAACAAGTTTCTCTCATATTTCTGTAGAAATATTAATATGGCAAATTTGATGTGGCAAAGTAATGTTGTGGCAATCATCTTTTGGGCAATTTGTGTCAAGTTGTGGCAATGTTTAGAAATTTCTGAAATTTCTGAATTTTTTGACAGTGCATATCAAGTGTATGATGAAATGCCAGAGGGCTCTAGGAATTTTAGGAATTTTTGAGAATATTTGTGGTGAGGTGTTGATGCACAAAAGGGAGTCTGGCAAAGTTTCAGAATTTTTGGAGCAATTTAAATTGGGCTTTGACCATGGAGTTTGAATCTGGTCCAAATTTGAACTGAATGAAATTTGAAAAATTTGAACTATGGAACCAAATGGTTTTGGTGGAATGGGTTGTGGGTACTGTCAAATAGGTGGAGTAATTTTTGTGGGTGCAAAAGAATTTGGGAGAATATAGCTCCTTTGCAAATCAAAGAACAAAAAGGTCTATTGTAGAAAACTGTTGATGTTTGTCACTTTGTCATTTTTGTGTGAATTAATGCATGCACCATATGAGCAACTTGTCAACATGACATTGGATCATTTTTATGTGTTCTTGCTGCTAGTACTTTTGTCATGCCATGATATGCCCTGATGTGAGTGCTATGAGCTTGCAAACATGCCTACACTGTTTCTGTTTTCAGACTTGTTAATTTCACCAAGTCCTAAACTGTCTGTTATAAAACTTGCCAACTTTGCTTGTTGGTTGCTACCAATCTAGACCTCATATGCATATGATTCCTTCATGTGATTTGGTGTTTGTGATGTGTACTTTGATGCCATGCTTTTGGTTGCTATGTTACTGCTACTTCTTGATCTTGCGTTGGTTTTTCCCTTGAAGAGGAAAGGATGATGCAGCAAAGTAAAGATAAGTATTTCCCTCAGTTAGAGAACCAAGGTATCAATCCAGTAGGAGACAACGCACAAATCACCAATACATGCACAAACAATCAAACACTTGCACCCAACGTGATAAAGGGGTTGTCAATGCCTTCACGGTCACTTGCAAAAGTGAGATCTGATAGAGATAGATAAAACAAAACAAAAGATAAAGTAAATATTTTTAGGGTTTTTGGTTTATAGATCTGAAAATAAAAGATTGCAAAATATTAGATCGGAAAGTAATATGATGGAAAATAGACCCAGGGGCCATAGGTTTCACTAGAGGCTTCTCTAGCAAATAATACAGTGGGTGAACAAATTACTGTCGAGCAATTGATAGAAAAGCGCAAAGTTATGACGATATCCAAGGCAATGATTATGAAATATAGGCATCACGTTCATGTCAAGTAGACCGACTCCTGCCTGCATCTACTACTATTACTCCACACATCGACCGACTCCTCCCTGCATCTAGAGTATTAAGTTCATGAAGAACAGAGTGACGCTTTAAGTAAGATGACATGATGTAGTGGAATAAACTCAAGCAATATGAAGTAAACCCCATCTTTTTATCCTCGATGGCAACAATACAATACGTGCCTCGCTGCCCCTACTGTCACTGGAAGAGGACACCACAAGATTGAACCCAAAGCCAAGCACTTCTCCCATTGCAAGAAAAACCAATCTAGTTGGCCAAACCAAATCGATAGTTCGAAGAGAATTACAAGGATATCAAATCATGCATAAAAGAATTCAGAGAAGATTCAAATAATATTCATAGATAAGCTAATCATAAATCTACAATTCATCGGATCTCGACAAACACACCGCAAAAGAAGATTACATCGGATAGATCTCCAAGAACATCAAGGAGAACGTTGTATTGAGAATCAAAGAGAGAGAAGAAGCCATCTAGCTACTAGGTATGGACCCGTAGGTCTGAGGTAAACTACTCACGCTTCATCGGAAGGGCAATAGAGTTGATGTAGAAGCCCTCCATGATCGAATCCCCCTCCGGCAGGATGCCGGAAAAGGCCCCAAGATGGGATCTCACGGGAACAGAAGGTTGCGGCGGTGGAAAAGTGTTTTCGTGGATGCTTCTGGTGGTTTGGGAATATATGTGAGTATATAGGAGGAAGATCTAGGTCAGGGGGTCATCGAGGGGCCCACAAGGCAGGGGGCGCGCCCTACCCCCCTTGTGGCCGCCTCATGGCTCTTCTGACTTGCACTCCAAGTCTCCTGGGTGTCTTCTGGTCCAAGAAAAATCATCGCGAAGATTTTATTCCGTTTGGTATTCATTTCCTGCGAATCTCAAAAACAAGGAAAAAACAGAAACAGGCACTGGGCTCTAGGTTAACAAGTTAGTCCCAAAAATAATATAAAATAGCAAATTAATGCATATAAAACATCCAAAACAGATAATAAAATAGCATGGAACAATAAAAAATTATAGATACGTTGGAGATGTACCAAGCATCCCCAAGCTTAATTCCTGCTCGTCCTCGAGTAGGTCAATGATAAAAACAGAATTTTTGATGTGGAATGCTACCTAACATATTTATCCATGTAATTTTCTTTATTGTGGCATGAATGTTCAGATCCATAAGATTCAAAACAAAAGTTTAATATTGACATAAAAACAATAATACTTCAAGCATACTAACAAGGCAATTATGTCTTCTCAAAATAACATGGCCAAAGAAAGTTTATCCCTACAAAATCAAATAGTCTGGCTATGCTCTATCTTCATCACACAAAGTATTCAAATCATGCACAACCCCGATGACAAGCCAAGCAATTGTTTCATACTTTTGGTGTTCTCAAACCTTTTCAACTTTCACACAATACATGAGTGTGAGCCATGGACATAGAACTATAGGTGGAATAGAATATGGTGGTTGTGGAGAAAACAAAAAGAGGGAGATAGTCTCACATCAACTAGGCGTATTAACGGGCTATGGAGATGCCCATCAATAGATATCGATGTGAGTGAGTAGGGATTGCCATGCAGCGGATGCACTAGAACTATAAGTTTATGAGAGCTCAAAAGAAAACTAAGTGGGTGTGCATCCAACTTGCTTGCTCATTAAGACCTAGGGCAATTTGAGTAAGCCCATCGTTGGAATATACGAGCCAAGTTCTATAATGAAACATTCCCACTAGCATATGAAAGTGACAACATAGGAGACTCTCTATCATGAAGATCATGGTGCTACTTTGAAGCACAAGTGTGGAAAAAAAGGATAGTAACATTGCCCCTTCTCTCTTTTTCTCTCATTTTTTTGTTTGGCTTCTTTGGCCTCCCTTTTATTTTTTTCCTCACATGGGACAATGCTCTAATAATGAAGATCATCACACTCTTATTTACTTACAACTCAAAAATTACAACTCGATACTTAGAACAAAAATATGACTCTATATGAATGCCTCCGACGGTGTACCTGGATGTGCAATGACTCAAGAGTGACATGTATGAAAGAATTATGAAAGGTGGCTTTGCCACAAATACGATGTCAACTACATGATCATGCAAAACAATATGACAATGATGGAACGTGTCATAATAAAACGGAACGGTGGAAAGTTGCATGGCAATATATCTCGGAATGGCTATGGAAGTGCCATAATAGGTAGGTATGGTGGCTGTTTTGAGGAAGGTATATGGTGGGTTTATGGTACCGGCGAAAGTTGCGCGGCACTAGAGAGGCTAGCAAAGGTGGAATGGTGAGAGTGCGTATAATCCATGGACTCAACATTAGTCATAAAGAACTCACATACTTATTGCAAAAATCTATTAGTCATCGAAAGAAAGTACTACGTGCATGCTCCTAGGGGGATAGATTGGTAGGAAAAGACCATCGCTCGTCCCCGACCGCCACTCATAAGGAAGACAATCAAAAAATACCTCATGCTCCAACTTCGTTACATAACGGTTCACCATACGTGTATGCTACGGGAATCACAAACCTCAACACAAGTATTTCTCCAATTCACAATTACTCACTAGCATGACTCTAATATCACCATCTCTATATCTCAAAACAATCATAAGGAATCAAACTTCTCATAGTATTTAATGCACTTTATATGAAAGTTTTTATTATATCCCTCTTGGATACCTATCATATTAGGACTAAATTCATAACCAAAGCAAATTACCACCCTGTTTAGAGACTCTCAAAATAATATAAGTGAAGCATGAGAGTTCAATAATTTCTACAAAATAAAGCCACCGCCGTTCTCTAAAAAGATATAAGTGAAGCACTAGAGCAAAATTGCCTAACTCAAAAGATATTTGTGAAGCACATAGAGTATTCTAATAAATCATGATTCATGCGTGTCCCTCTCAAAAGGTGTGTACAGCAAGGATGATTGTGGCAAACTAAAAAACAAAGACTCAAATCATACAAGACGCTCCAAGCAAAACACATATCATGTGGTGAATAAAAATATAGCCTCAAGTAAAGTTACCGATAGACGAAGACGAAAGAGGGGATGCCTTCTGGGGCATCCCCAAGCTTAGGCTCTTGGTGGTCCTTGAATATTACCTTGGGGTGCCTTGGGCATCCCCAAGCTTAGGCTCTTCCCACTCCTTATTCCATAGTCAATCAAATCCTGACCCAAAACTTGAAAACTTCACAAAACAAAACTCAACAGAAAATCTCATAAGCTCCGTTAATATAAGAAAATAAATCACCACTTTTGTACTGTTGTGAACTCATTCTTTATTTATATTGGTGTAATATCTACTGTATTCCAACTTCTCCATGGTTCATACCCCCCGATACTACCCATAGATTCATCAAAATAAGCAAACAACACATAGAAAACAGAATCTATCAAAAACAGAACAGTCTACGAAGATCTGAATTGTTCTAATACTTCTGTAACTCCAAAAACTGTGAAAACTTAGGACAAAAGAGGCAATTTTTGTATATCAATCTTGTGTAAAAAATTCAGGGTTTTTCCATGCTCCAGTGAATGTAAACAATTCTGTGACTGGACGCAAAAGTTTTTGTTTTTCAGCAAGATCAAATCAACTATCACCGTAAGCCATCCCAAAGGTCTTACTTGGCACAAACACTAATTAAAACACAAAAACACATCTAACCAGAGGTTAGATGAATTACTTATTCAAAAACATCAAGGAAAAAATATTGGGTTGTCTCCCAACAAGCGCTTTTCTTTAAAGCCTTTTAGCTAGGCATTGAGATTACAATGATGCTCACATAAAAGAGGAGAATTGAAGCACAAAAAGAGCATCATAAAACACGTGACAAACATATCTAAGTCTAACATACTTCCTATGCATAGGCATTTTATAAGAAAACAAATTATTAAGGCAGGCAAAAACAAGCTTATGCAAGGAAGAAGAAAGAGACAATAGCAAACTCAACATCACGAGAGGTAATGTAGAACATGAAGATTTCCACAACCATATTTTCCTCTCTCATAATAATAAGTAGGATCGTAATCAAATTCAACAATATAGCTATCACATAAAATTTTCTCTACATGATCCACATGCATGCAAAGTTGACACTCTTCCAAAATAGTGGGATTATCATCAAATAAAGTCATGACTTCTCCAAACCCACTTTTATCAAAAAATTCATAAGATTGATCATACTCCAAGGTAGTGGGATAATTATTTCCTAAAGTTTACACTCTTCCAAACCCACTTTTAATATTATTGCAAACATATTCATCATGAGGCTTAAATAAATTTTCAAGATCATAAGAAGCATCATCACCCCAATTATGATCATTGCAATAAGTAGCGGACATAGCAAAACTAGCATCCCCAAGCTTGGGGTTTTGCATATTATTAGCACAATTGATATTAATAGAATTTATAATAACATCATTGCAATCATGCTTTTGATTCAAGGAACTATCAAGTATGGGTGCAATAGCAATAATCTCATGTTTAACATAAGGAACTATAGCAAATTCATCTCCATAAATATTGGCATCATGGTCATAAGAATAGCAAGCATCATGTTTATCAAGGGATATTTCAATCAAATCATCGGAATCATAATTATCTATAGATTCATGCATATCATTATTTTCTTTCAAAGCAACAGTCATTCTCTCAATAAATTCTTTGGCATTGGCATTATGAGCATAGTTTTCATAGCAATATTTAAGTATGTCAAAAATTTCAGATTTGTAGAGAGTAATATCATACTTTTCAATCAAAGAAGCAACCTCATAAGCACCCTTAAAAGCAACAAATTCTTCAATTTGTTCGATATCATAGTAACTATAAACACCCTTTTCATAAGAAGATAAGATTTCATTATCATTAAACTCACATAGGCAGGGAAGGTGTTTTTTAGGGTTCTTAGAGCAACAAGTAAAATCACAAAGTTCACAAAGATTCCAAGCATAACATAGCAAACAATTTATTTGATTCCAAGCACAAAATGATAACGCACAAAATGAGCATGCTCATCTAAAGATTTTCCCTCAACTAAACTAGTTGGGGTTTCAGCACGAGAATATATGGATCGAAGATGATCCAGGTAAAAAAATTTAAGTGGATCCATAAACTTTGCTTCTGATTTTCAATAAACACACAATTATGCCAAGCAAATGAGCAAACAAACCAAGCAAGACATAAGGGCAAATGGGAAGAAGGCGAATAAAAAGGCAAATCTTTTTGTAAATCATTTTAGAACTGGGGGAGAGGAAAATGAGAGGCAAATGGCGAATAATGTAATGCAAGAGACGAGAGTTTAAGATTGGTACTTGGTATGTCTTTATTTGGCGTAGATCTCCCCGGCAACGGCGCCAGAATTTCTTCTTGCTACTTCTTGAGCTTGCGTTGGTTTTTCCCTTTAAGAGGAAAGGGTGATGCAGCAAAGTAGAAATAAGTATTTCCCTCAGTTAGAGAACAAAAGGTATCAATCCAGTAGGAGACAACGCACAAATCACCAATACCTGCACAAACAATCAAACACTTGCACCCAACGCGATAAAGGGGTTGTCAATCCCTTCACGGTCACTTGCAAAAGTGAGATCTGATAGAGATAGATAAAACTAAACAAAAGATAAAGTAAATATTTTTATATAGATCTGAAAATAAAAGATTGCAAAATAGTAGATTTGAAAGTAATATGATGGAAAATAGACCCGGGGGCCATAGGTTTTACTAGAGGCTTCTCTCAAGATAGCAAATAATACGGTGGGTGAACAAATTACTGTTGAGCAATTGATAGAAAAGCGCAAAGTTATGACAATATCCAAGGCAATGATTATGAAATATAGGCATCACGTCCGTGTCAAGTAGACCGACTCCTGCCTGCATCTACTACTATTACTCCACACATCAACCGACTCCTGCCTGCATATAGAGTATTAAGTTCATGAAGAACAGATTAACGCTTTAAGTAAGATGACATGATGTAGAGGAATAAACTCAAGCAATATGATGTAAATCCCATCTTTTTATCCTCTATGGTGACAATACAATACGTGCCTCGCTGCCCCTACTGTCACCGGGAGAGGACACCGCAATATTGAACCCAAAGCCAAGCACTTCTCCCATTGCAAGAAAAACCAATCTTGTTGGCCAAACCAAACCGATAGTTCGAAGAGAATTACAAGGATATCAAATCATGCATAAAAGAAATCAGAGAAGATTCAAATAATATTCATAGATAAGCTGATCATAAATCCACAATTCATCGGATCTCGACAAAGACACCACAAAAGAAGATTACATTGGATAGATCTCCAAGAACATCAAGGAGAACGTTGTATTGAGAATCAAAGAGAGAGAAGAAGCCATCTTGCTACTAGCTATGGACCCGTAGGTCTGAGGTAAACTACTCACGCTTCATCGGAAGGGCAATAGAGTTGATGTAGAAGCCCTCCGTGATCGAATCCCCCTCCGGCAGTATGCCGGAAAAGGCCCCAAGATGGGATCTCACGGGAAGAGAAGGTTGTGGCGGTGAAAAAGTGTTTTCGTGGATGCTTCTGGTGGTTTGGGGATATATGTGAATATATAGGAGGAAGATCTAGGTCAGGGGGTCACCGAGGGGCCCACAAGGCAGGGGGCGCGCCCTACCCCCTTGTGGCCGCCTCGTGGCTCTTCTGACTTGCACTCCAAGTCTCTTGGGTGTCTTCTGGTCCAAGAAAAATTATCGCGAAGGTTTTATTCCGTTTGGTATTCATTTCCTGCGAAGCTCAAAAATAAGGAAAAAACAAAAACTGGCACTGGGCTCTAGGTCAATAAGTTAGTCCAAAAAATAATATAAAATAGCATATTAATGCATATAAAACATTCAAAACAGATAATATAATAGCATGGAACAATCAAAAATTAGAGATACGTTGGAGACGTACCAGTTACCTTGCTGTAGCATGTTTAGTTGTTGCTCTCAAGTTGCTATCATGTTATATTTTTCAGCTTTTCACTAAGTCTTAGATCTGTTATATCTTTGAATTATGAACATAGGAAATGTCTGACAACAATAGGATCCAAGAGTGCGAGTACTACGGCGACGATCGGGATTTGTGCGACAGGCCTCACCTGGAAGGCGGTCGACGCTTCAGTGTTAAGCTTGACGAGACCTTCGATGTTTATACGGTACGCAACGATGACAAGTCTTTTTCAGTAATTCAGCATGACTTATGTTTCTTCAATGTGTAATTTCCGCTTTCTATAATTCAACTAGTGCATCCCATGCCATGCAAGACGTTATGTCTTGGAAAAGCTGAATTTCAAAGATCATGAGAATATGCAGATAAAGAGAGTTCACCTCAAGACCCATCATGGCTATACTTTTGCTGTCAAGCTATACAATGCGGTGACCTACTCCCATTTGGGTTGCGCGAATTGGGTAGCACTTGGCAAGGCGTATGGTTTTCAGGAGGGTATGTATGTCAGCTTCGATCTGGGTGATGATCCTGAAGAAAATATCTCCATTTGGGTCGATGGTCATACGCTTCCACTTCTACCTCGATGTGAGTTTCTCAAACATATTCAATAAGTAATTTATAATGTATTTATAAAAATAGTTGACAGCTTATTTCCATTCTTCAAGAAATGTATGGAAAGTAGTAGACAAAATCTACTACAGTTATGGGTCTGAGCTAAATTGCGAGGAGATACAACATTTTGTTTCATGGATTAAAGATGTTGAGACTTTTAAGACGAATTATCATATCTCTCCGAGTTTTTCTCTATACGTGCCACTAGTGCACATGTTGAACTACGGTAACATCCATCGAGATATCATGGTAAGATTTTTCCTATTATGTCATCAGTGCATTTTTTGCATAGATTCTTTTAAGCTAAACTACATTTTGCTAAGTATGTTATTATGATGTTCTTCAACAGAAACTCCCGGCGGATTGTATACCTAGATTTATGGAAATGAAAGGTGACATGAGGATTGTTAGCTTACGGCCAAGTTGGCCTAAGTACCACCGCAGTGCATACACGATTCGTCGAAGCGATGACATTCTCACAATCAAAGATTGGAGAAAAGTTCTGAAAGATCACAGAGAACTACTTGGGGGCAACATCAAGCGCAGCCCACAAATGAGAGATAGGTTCATCTGTATTCTCCATAATGGAGAATCAGGGGTTTACCTGTTTTATGCTATTTTACCTTCGATAGAGTAGGAGGTCTTAGGTAGTTATGTGCTACATTCTGCTAGAATGATGAGCTAGTTCTTATATGACTATGATGATGACTTGTTATCATGATGATGAGTTATGTGCTACCTTTGTGCTAGATTGATGAGCTAGTTCCTATATATATGACTACGATGATTAGTTGTTATTATAATGATGATGATGATGATGATTAATGGTTCCTTCATTTGCTTACTAGCTAGCGTCGAGTTCTCTCTATATATGTAGTAGCTACCGTCGACCAAGCACAGAGAAAGAGAGGTCACTTCTCTCTATATGTCGTAGCTATAGCTAACACAATATGAAACACCTAAATTAACCCTCCAAAACCCCTAAAGCCCCCCTTTCAAAAAAAAACCCAGTGCCTGGGAGCTGCCGACGCGGGGTTGCCTTTTAGTCCCGGTTGGTGTTACCAACCGGGACTAAAGGTCCTCCTCCCTAGGCACCCAACAGCGGCCATGTGGAGCTCCTTTGGTCCCGGTTCGTAAGCAAACCAGGACTAAAGGTTTTGGGCATTAGTCCCGTCAGTTTTGTCCCGGTTCGAGAATCAGGACTAAAGGCCCTCTGGAACCGGGACTAGTACCCTGTTTTCTACTAGTGAGGGTAACTTACATTCATGTCGTCTGAGCTCGTCCACGTAGCGATCAGCGATGGATGGGGCAGCTTACTGTCTAGTTAGAAAAATTCCAAGCCATTGGCGAAATTAAACGGCCTCCTTTAGTTTACAGGAATTTTATTGGCATTTTAAAGGATAAAAATTTCATAGGAAAATTTATTTAGAGCATGTTGGTTTGTATAATTTATTCCTATGTAGGATAGAAATTAATCTTTCACATTTTAAAGGAAAAAAATATTAGCCTATACTCAATGAAAATTTCTATCATATGCATCAAATAATAATTTTTCCCTATAAAAATCAAATACATATCATCTCACTTTCTATGATCCTATTGCTATTGATATGTCTACCGTATGAATCAAAGGAGACCTAAGAATGCTCCTTCAGGATTTTCCTTTCCTTTGTTTTGTTTGAGCACCACTTTTCTCTAGTACTCCGTCCGTCCCAAAATAAGTGTCTCAACTTTATACTAACTTTAGACACTTATTTTTGGGACGAAGGGAGTATGATGTGGAACTTCAAAATGTCATAGTGACAAGACTGGTGGTTTGACTAGTGCTGGCACGCGTATCGGAGGTGTCTGCAAATTTGCCTGTCGGATTTGGACAGATCCTCCCAACGGTTAGTTTACTACAGCACTCCTGCCACCATTGATTAGGTTAGTGGCAAACAACGACGATTAGCTGCTGATTTCAACACTTTGCATGTGCTGCCTTAAAATTCATAGGCTTTGAAAACCATGAAAGCTATCGCAGACCAGCCAACCCGCTTTTGTCGCATTAGTGCTACGTCGGCAAAAACACAAATAGTACAAACTTTGAGCTCAAATCAAGGAAAGTGATTACCATGTGTCAAAAAAAAAGGAAAGTCATCCAGAAATTTCGAGCTCCTGCACAGATACGTACCACTTTGAGATCCTCAGTTGCCCTATAATGACACTACCGGAACAGGGGCCGGTGCCGACGGCCAAATATATGCCGACGGCCACCGTCGGCCCACTCCTGAATATGCCGACAGCCGAAACAAGGTCGTCGGCGTAGGGTGGCCGTCGGGCTATCCAGAGCTATGCCGACGGCAACCGTCGGCACAGGCAGCCGTCGGCTTATCCCCAGCCTATACCATGGCAGATGGCAAAGGCACGGTCGGCTGATGGCAAAGGGCTTTGCCATCTGCCAGGAGATGGCAAAGGGCCGGCTGAATAAACTATGGTAAAGGCTTCTTTGCCGTCTGCTGGCAGATGGCAAAGAGCCTGTAGCCTTTGCCATCAGCTGGCCGATGGCAAAGCCTCTGGACGGCAGAGGAACGGGGTTAGCCACGTTAGGAGGCTAACGGCGTGCTTTGCCATCTGCCAGCAGATGGCAAAGGCTGCAGGCTCTTTGCCATCTTCCAGCTGATGGCAAAGGCTACAGGCTCTTTGCCATCCGCCAGCTGATGGCAAAGAATGCAGGCTCTTTGCCATCTGCTGGCGGATGGCAAAGAGACCAAATAGGCCAGACGAGCGCTTCACAGGTTGCTGCCACGTGGCCTCTTTGCCATCTGCCAGCGGATGGCAAAGCTCCTTGCCATCGGCCAGCAGATGGCAAAGTGCCTATATTGCCTCATTTAATTTTGTTTTTTCTTATATCAATTCATTTTCACAGAAAATCACACATATATATAATAATATATATTAATATATTATATATATATATATATATATATTATATGACCAATATAGCATCATTCACACTATTACCAATAGTCATGAACACATATATATCCAACACATGTTACCAATAGTAGCAAGTTTCATACATACATATACATAGTTTCATCAATATTACACAGTTTCATCATAGGTAGCAAGTTTCACAAAGTCAAAACAAAAACTACAGACAAGCACTCCATCAACCCAAGCTTCCGTGATCTGAAGCAAATCTACAAAATGGGAAAGAAGAAAGTTAGAAGAAGAAGACTAGAAGAAGAAGATTATTATGATGCAACTAAAATGTGAAGATTATTATGATGCAACTTATATCTGTAAAATAGGTCATTTTGGAGCTAAGTATGGTTATTATGTCATTTTTGAGCTAGCTAAGCATACTAAGTCATTTTGGTGTAAAAAATGCTAAGTAAGGTCATTTTGGAACTAATAAGTTTATTATGTCATTTTGGAGCTAGCTAAGCATATGAAGTCATTTCGGAGCTAAAATATGTCATTTCGTAAGCATATTATGTCATTTTAGAGCTATCTAAGCATATTAAGTCATTTGGAGGAAAAAATGCTAAGTATAGGCCATTTTAGAGCTATCATAGGTTAAATACGTCATTTTTGAGCTAGCTAAGCATATTAAGTCATTTTGGAGGAAAAAATGCTAAGTACAGGTCATTTTAGAGCTATCCTAGGTTAAATAGGTCATTTTGGAGCTAATTAAGCTTATTATGTCATTTTTGAGCTAGCTAAGCATATTAAGTCATTTTGGAGGAAAAAATGCCAAGTATAGGTCATTTTAGAGCTATCCTAGGTTAAATAGGTCATTTTTGAGCTAATTAAGTTTATTATGTCATTTTTGAGCTAGCTAAGCATATTATAGCATTTTGGAGCTAAATAGGTCATTTCTTAAGCATATTATGTCATTTTGGAGCTAGCTAAGCATATTAAGTCATTTTGGAGGAAGAAATGCTAAATATAGGTCATTTTAGAGCTAAATAGGTCATTTCTTAAGCTAAGTATGCATTTGTTAAGCAAAGCACTAGGCAAAACTTACCGTCAACCCGTAGGTGAAGGATCGGGGTTCTTGCTCGCGGTAGTGGCAGACGGAGGAGGATCGGGGTTCTTGCTCGCGCCAATGGCAGACGTCGATGCTTGTCGGGAGTTATGCTGCACCAAATTAAAGATCATTTGCAATGTCTCGTTAGCATGATGCAACTCAAATGTGAAGACTAATAAGTAATGTCCATTCAAATGAAACTCACCGTGCCCGCCGGAGCAATGACTGGCATCGGCGGAGGGGTCTGACCGTTCTTCTCGCACATGGACTGCACATTTGGTTTTGACGAGTCAGTCATATTAGTTACTAATGAAAGGAACATTACGTGCATGATTTAGCTAATATGCAGAAGAAACTTATCGTGAAGAGCTCGTATATGGCACGGTTAGCCAAGTCGTTCCGGTTCCTCTCCTCCTCCAAAAGCCTAGCCGTCCTCTCCTCAATCTCCCTCTCCCTCTCCGCCGCCTGCCTCCTTTCCTCCGCCAGAAGCTCCTGGGTCTTCGCTCTCTCTTCCTCAATAGCAGCCTGCAACACCACTCCTCTTTAGCATTGTAATCATCGACGGCCGCACACATAATGTAATGGAGGAAAGGTATCTGATTCTGTATAACTAACCTTGATTTCGAGATCCATTGGCCGTGGACGAGACCTTATCTCAGGATCGGAGCTCGTCTGGCGCCTCTTGATCTGCGGGAGAGTGCTAGTACAACGTATCAGTCCATCCCCAATGGCTAACAAGCCATGGTGCCTCCCGCCACCAGATATCATCACCAGCTCTGGATCAATAGGCTGGCTCGGGTTAAAGTCCGGCCCTTTCCTCGCCTTCCCCTCGTCTCTGTACTTCACGAGCTTGTTGTGGGAGGCGCGGTTGGTGAAGTTCATTGGATCATCGAGATCAGACTCAGAGAATGCCTTGTCCTTCTTATACGGGGAACTATGGGCCATGGCATAGAGGTCGAACAGCTCTGGCACATCCGTCTTGTTGTGCCGCGCCTAAAAGAGAGGAACAAAGTATTAGTTAAGGGCTCAAGCTAGCATGAAGAATGAATTTGCATGAATCATGAAGCAAACCACATACCCAGTTATCCCCGTACTGATATAGGTTGACGCTGCCTTGATGGTGTGGCACACCGCTCATTTTGCCACGCCGATCCTTTGCATTATTGTGCGTGGATAGCCATTGGGGAGAGCACCACTCATCCACCAACGCCTCCCAACAATCCAGCCTATCCGCACACCATCTCGGGGGCACCTAAGTTAAGTAAGAGAAATTCGAGCGCTACGCCTACGAATAAAATCAAGGAAACTAAATACAAGGCCTTAAGAATAGGTAATTACCTTCATGTACTTCTCCTTACTCAGATACTTTGTGCGGCACTTCGACTTGGACATCCTAATACCAGTCGAGGCGAAGTAGTCTCGAGTAGCCAACGTCCGAGCCCCGTTCCGCCAGTTTTGAAGTAGGCGCCTGAACTCGGCGTTGATAACCCGAGCCGCGGCCTCCTCCTGTCCCTCAGCACACCTGTAGAAGGTCTGCAATCAAACAAGAAAACACGGATTAGTACAATCACTAGGGTTGCCAATCAAACAAGAAAACACAACATAGACGAGAGAGGAAAATTTACCCAAAACGTCTGGATCACAACGTCGGCCACCGTGTGGCACTCGACACCGCTGATCCTCTCCCCCGGCGGGGCCGGGGCAGCCAAGTAGTGCTCCCAGGTCATTCCTAGCTTTGGAACCTGGCCCTCACCGGGCAACGTGACCCACCCCGGGAAGCTCTGGCGACAAATCACACCAAGGACTGTGTTGGGCCTGCGGACACCACGACCGTGTTTCCAAGACCTGCAGTATGACAAGGCTAACGCATTAGATATTCGAAGAAACGTGAAGGCAAAAGGTTAAAAAAGAGTAAATGCACTTACTTCTCCCCATCAGGCGTAATCAACCACCTCTGTTCAAGGGTCGCCGGGGTGGGCGGGAGCTTTGTACCACCACGCTGGTAGACATTGCCCCCCTCAACCCGCTCACTCTCACTATAGCTATCAGAACTATAGCCACCCTCGCCACCATCAGCATGGCCACTCGACTCCGGCCAGTCCCCCAATCGGTTCGGCTGCAACGTAGCCTGATCCAGAGTCTCGTGGGACGGAGCCTCTGGGACCGGAGTCTCGTGGGGCGAAGGCTCGTTGGCCCGAGGCTCGTCGGCCCGAGGCTCGTGGACCGGGGTCCAAGACGGGTCCACCTCAGGCGGCTCCATCTCAGACGGAGCAGTCCTGTGGTCAGGTGAATCAGCTGGGGGTGGCGGCGAGGAAGGCGTAGCGACAGCCTTCCTACCTCTCCTGCCGCCACGTCCACCTCTACTAGCCTTCTCCTTCTTCTTCCCCCCCCCCCCCCGACCTCTCCCGGCCGAAGAAGAAGCGACCGCTGGTGGTGTCTGCATACTGAGATCTAGCGCTCTCCGGAGGGTCTGGGGTGGAATGGAACTACCCCTCCCACCACGCGCCGAGGAAGGAGCCTCGGAGCGCTCTCGACCCTTATAGCCAAAACCATTAGCGACTTGTCTCAATTCGGTGTCCATAGACTCTGAACTAGCCTACAAATTTAATACAAAATGATTGTTGCATTAGCCGGAAAATAGACGAAGAAATGAAATGGTCTAATGGAAATTACCGTTTGTTTGAACCAAGAGATGAAACCGGGATAGCCGCGTCCATGCATTGCCAGAAGCTCATACTCTTCGATGGAATCCTTTTGGATCACCGCTCCATACGAGAATTTGGCGACGTATCGACTGTATCAAATATCCGGGAATAAGAGCAGTTCAAAGGAATTAGAGGTTGCGAAACAATGTACCGAGAACTTACTCGATGTACGGCCGCACTTCTGTTAGATTGTTCAAGATATACAACGTAATGGTCCACCATTCGTCGACATCCAACAATAAGGGAGTATAAGCACCGGCTGGTGCGAGCTTCCCTTTGAATAGGCTGAGGTTGGATCCACCCTTTTTAGGGTCGCCAGCATTGTACTGAGGCTTCGGATTATGCAAATGACGATTTTTGGCTTCGTAGTGTGCTGTCACGAAGTATGCCGCATCCTCAGTAATGAATGCCTCGGCCATCGATGCTTCAATTCGACGTTTATTTTTACATTTTGCTCGAAGTGTCTTCTGCATCCTCTCAGTTGCGTAGCACCAACGATTCTGCACGGGCCCCCCCAATCGTGCCTCGGTCGGGAGATGCAAAATCAAATGCTGCATTGGATTAAAGAAGCCCGGTGGAAAGATCTTCTCTAACTTGCAGATCAACTCCGGCGCCAACTCTTCTAGTTCTTCTAGCAAGCCAGGCGATAGTTCTTTCGCACAAAGAACATGGAAGAAATAGCTCAGCTCTGCCAGTACTAGCCATTCATCCTCAGGGATAAAGCCACGCAACATCACCGGCATTACCCGCTCAAGCCATATGTGCCAATCATGACTCTTGAGACCAAATATTTTTAATTTTTCAAGGCTCGCTCCCCTCTTTAGATTCGCTGCATACCCATCGGGGAACATCAACTCCTTTTTCACCAAAAGGATAATTTACCTCATATCTGGCCTTCCAAGATTGAACCATGCCTTTGGCTTCGCCCAGTTCTTCTTTCCTTTCGGTTGTCGCATGTTTTGTAGCGGTCTATCACATAGAGCCTCCTGATCGACTCTAGCCTTAGGATTATACTTTGTTTTCCCCTCTATGCCGAACAATGTACCAAAGAGGGCCTCGCCGACATTCTTTTCAGTGTGCATCACGTCGATGTTGTGTGGGCAAAGGAGGTCTTTGGAGTAAGGCAGATCCCACAAGCATGTCTTGTGAGTCCAGGCGTGTTCCGAATTATACCCCTTGAAATACCCTGGATGCTCTGGATCCGGCTCGAGAGCGTTTAACTGATCCAGGGTCTGTTGGCCTGTCAACGCAGGTGGTGCAGAGTTTTTGACAACTCTACCTTTGATGAAGTTCTTCTTGTCTTTTCTGAACTTATGGCGAGGATCCAGGAACTGTCTATGCATGTCGAAGCAAGAAAACTTGCCACCCGCCTGTAGCCGACGAAACTCAAGAGCTGCCTTGCATGTGGGGCACGGGAACCTACCATGCACACACCAGCCAACGAATAGCGCATACGCCGGCAAGTCATGCATCGAGTACATGTACCACACACGCATTAGGAAGTTTTTTTTGTAGCGGCGTCGTATGTCTTGATCCCATTATCCCAAGCTTCTTGCAATTCATCCTTAAGCGGCTGCATGTACACATTCATACTCTTCCCTGGATAGTTGGGCCCCGGAATTATCAACGTCAGGAAAATGTTCTTTCTTTGCATAATCTGTCCGGGAGGGAGATTGAGTGGAATGACAAATACAGGCCAACAACTGTATTGGGCTGCCATCATACCAAACACGTTGAACCCATCCGTGCTTATGGCGATTCGAGGATGCCTTGGATCTGCCGCTTTAGCATGATGAATTGCATCGAAGCGCTTCCACGCAAAACCGTCTGATGTGTGTACCAACATCGGCTCCCCATCTGCATCTAGTTCGGTTCTTTTGCCCAATTTGTGCCATGTCATCTGTCTGGCCGTCTCTTCGACCATGAAAAGACGTTGAAGTCTTGGTATGATTGGCATATACCGAAGAACATTAACTGGGATTTTTGTCTGACTCTTCTCACCCATACCGTTGTCTACCACAACATATCTGGAAGACTGGCAAACGGGACAATACTTCAAGTCCGCATACTAAAGCCTAAATAAGGCACATCCTTTCTCACAAGCATCTATCTTCTCATAGGGCATCTTAAGTACACGGAGGATTTTGTCCGACTGGTACAGGTTTGCAGGCATTACATGGCCTTTGGGTAGAAAGCGTCCAAATAGTGTCATCATCGCGTCGTAGCATTCTCTGCCCAAGTTGAATTGAGCCTTTAGAGCCATTACTTGTGCGATGGCATCCAGCTGACAAAGCTCAGTGTACTTGTGGAGAGGACGTTTTGAAGACTACAACATATCATTGAAGGCCTTTGCAGATTCCTCCATCTCATCATCCGAATCCCGAGCATCATCAAAGTCTTCCACCATGTCTTCCATCCCGGTACCATGCTCGTCGGTGCGACGACGACCCTCCTCAGCTCTGGCACGTTGGGCAGACTCACCATGAAATGTCCAGACCGTATAATTAGGCGTAAAACCCCACTTCTGCAGGTGTTTGATCATTTCAAACTCTGACCTCTTATGATAGTTGTCGCACTCGACACAGGGGCACCAGGTTTTTCTCTGTCCATTTTCAAATGCGACTCTCACAAACCCCTTGGTTTTTGTTATCCATTCATAGGCCATGTCTTTCTGACAAGTGTGACCGGTGTACATCCACGCACGATCACTCATCTTGCCTAGCTACTGGACAGACAAGGAATATATACATAATTTAGCAAACCATATTCATCAGTTAATAGAGTTTGTCAGTTTTATTATGTCCATGCAACCTAGACGCTAATAGGTAAAGATAGGTCCTAGTCCCACCCGAGTATGTGTAGATTAGGTTCGTTTTCCCATGCTCTACTCCGGATCCGACGCAAAATTTTGGTAGCACCTCCCCACTGTTCTCCTGATACACGTCTCGGCAATAAGCAGAGAGGATGTGTACCCGGAGAACAACAGGGAGACACTGACGAAATTCTGCATCGGATCCAGAGCAGACCATATGGGAAAACGAACCCAATCTACACATACTCGGGCTGTCCATGGATAATGTTGGACAATTCAAAAGAATCACGGTTATAAATATGCAAATGCATGCATATTTATAGATGTAACCCTTTCGAACGGGAGACGCATAGTGGTCACGCATACTGATGATTCAATCTACCTACAACTAGCATGTTTCATCGGCACGAAGACTGGAACATAGCAAATGATTGGGGGAGGAGGAGATGTCATCTGTGCTCACCCACGAACGCCGGGGCGGAGCTCGTTGAACGCACGGGGAGGTCGTCGAACACCAGACCCTCGCAGCGACGAAACAACTGCACATTTAAATCCACCTGATCAACACAAATATATATGATGTTTTTCATAACAAAATCGGAAAATATATGACCTAACTCATAATTCATAAATATATGACCCCGTTGGCCTTTGGAAGGCCGAGAAGCACCTTTTCAGTCAACAGGAAGCCGAAGAGGTGTCGGGGGTCGGGGGTGTCGTGTCTGGGTGTCGTGGTGTCAAAGGGACAAAGATAAATTCTATACGGCAAAAGTGGACTGTAAAGAAAAGCCTGCTACATGATCCACAAAACATCTATAAGCATATCCTAAATCTTGGCTGCATGCATGTGTTTTTTCGAAGTCTAAGAAGAAAAAAAACTAACATGCCTTTCAGTGTGCACTTAAATAGTCTGTCCGCTGTACAATGTGATTTCTTTCAGTAGGGGTATAAGCGAGAACTCATAGACATCTTACCTTGGGCAAGAAGTGCTCAAGCGAGGAAACGACAGTGACCAAGGCTGGATCAAGCCCAATCTCCTCCTTTGCCTCCCTTAATGCTAGATCAAGCCAAACCAGCACTAAACAGACAAAGCTAGGTTTAAAATCCTATTAAAATTAATAGGCCAGCCTCTTAAAATTTCTTTCTCAGATAGATTCCTTCTTCACATGGGATAGTGCAACAAGCTGGACAATAATCAGAGGGCGGCAGATGAGACTGGGTATTATCGTGGGATGTGTTTGCACATGCATGTCTCGATCATTGTAGTACCTTCACTGAGCATGACTTGCGTAATTGAAAAGTATGTACTTTTGAGTTATTTCTCTACCTAAAACAGTAGATATTGCAATCAATCAATCAATTATGTAAAGTGGATCTTATGAACTCTGTTCATTTCAATAAAAAATATGAAATTTCCTATAGTGTTTTCCAAGACATATCCAGCAGAACTTTACTGAATCTTCTAAGCTTGATGTCAGTGTGTATAAGATATTGCCTATAAGATCACTTTCTGGTAATGATCGGACATGTAGAAAAACTTTAAAAGACAGCCAAATAAAAAGACAAGCAACAGCTAAAAGAGAAATAACTGAATATACAACTTTGTTGAAGCAAGTTTCATTTGTGCTCTCCAGATGGCCATAAATGTCGCCCTTTCGAACGGGAGACGCTCTCCAGATGGACAATCTTATGACGGTTATAAATATGCAAAGACATGCATATATATAGATGTCGCCCTTTCGAACGGGAGACGCCTAGGTTACGAGACTTGACATGAAAGCAAAATCTATTGGCATCGGCACGACGACTGGAACAAAGCAAATAGGGGAGGGGGAAGAGATGATAGTCGAGCTCACCCCTAGACCGTACGTAGAGGCGGTAGTCGAACGACGAGGGCAACGACAACGGGACCAATGGTGCTCCTCGAGATGAAGAGAAGATACCTGCACAGGAAAAGCACCGGCACAACCAACATAAGCACTCACACAACAATCTAATAAACAACATCAACAACATCATCTCGCAGCTCAACAACATCTAACCAAAAGAAAATACGCAAGAAAGAAAGAACCCAAAAAATAATATGTTTTGTGTTCGTGTGGCCTTTGTTTGCCATGCTTCTCCAAGTAGTGGGAACTACTAGTAACAGGGAGTTCCTGTTTCTTATGTGTTGAGTTGTTGACACCATAAACAATTTGTTATTTTGATTCAGAATATATCAAGCAGCATCGGAGATGGAGCCAAATGGATGGTCAACATTCAAGCCAGTATAGCATATGCAATTGTAACATTCATAGCAAAAAGACTATGTTCAAAGAAGACTATGTTCGCTCTTTAACCACAAATTCTCGGTCACATCGGCAGTCCCCTGCACATCTAGCATACTAGCTTTCTTCCCTTTCTTCTTACCATGGCTCTCAAGAAAAGAAGCAATGTTTCAGATTATCTTCTTTGAACAGATCATGTGCAAAATTACATTCTATCAATCATAATGATAGGGTTAAACAGATCATGTGCAAAATTATTTGTACGAGTTCATCTACTCATATACTGCATGAGGTGGCTCTGGATTTGATTCTACTCATGTACTGCATGTGCAAACAGATGATAGTCGAGGAATGGAGGCGGAGATTCGAGGATTGGGTTGGAGGCAGAGATTGTACCGGGCTGATGAGGGCGGGGCGGTGGGCGGCCTGGATCCGGAGCGGCGACCGACGGGGACCGGCGCGGCCGGCCTTGATCCTTGGGGTGGCGGGCGGCGACCGGCGGGGAGGCGCAACCGGTCGGTCTCCTCCCTCGCGGTGGGGCCGGAATGGACCGGCGGGATGGCCTATCCTCCGGCCATGTAGGGGAAACCGACGGCGGCGGCGACCGGTGAGGGCGGCGGCGGCGAACAGTGAGGGCGGCGGCGGCGAACGGTGAGGGCGGCGGGGAACCCTATCCTCCGGCCATGTAGGGGAAACCGACGGCTGCGGCGACTGGTGAGGGCGGCGGCGGCGAACGGTGAGGGCGGCGGCGACCGGTGAGGGCGCACGGGAGTGGGCTGGGACTGTTTCGGGGTGGCTGGGGTTTTTTTTTTTAGGGAGGCTAGGGGTTTTCTTTTCTTTAATTTTTCACTCTTTGCTTTTTTTTTGAGCAAGGGGAGGGTAGGAGATAGTCCCACCTCTTTGCCATCAGCCAGCGGATGGCAAAGGCCCACCTCTTTGCCATCAGCCAGCAGATGGCAAAGAATCTTTGCCATCTGCTGGCAGATGGCAAAGACGTGGGGCTAGTGGGCCGTTACAGCACCGTCATCCACTGGGCCCCACCCACTTCTTTGCCGTCTGCCAGCAGACGGAAAAGATTCTTTGCCATCTGCTGGCAGATGGCAAAGAGGTGGGTTGATAGGCCGTTACAGCACCGGCGTCCACTGGACCTCTCCCACCTCTTTGCCGTCTGCCAGCGGACGGCAAAGATTCTTTGCCACCAGCTGGCAGATGGCAAAGAACTGACTGATGGCAATCAGGTTCTTTGCCGTCTGTCAGTTCTTTGTCGTCTGTTTTTTGTAAGCGGATGGCAAAGACGTTCTTTGCCATCCACTGGCAGACGGCAAAGAGCTGACTGATGGCAAATTCCCTGTTTCCAGTAGTCGTAGCTACCGTCGACCAAGCACGGAGAAAGAGAGGCCACTTCTCTCTATATGTAGTAGCTATAGCTAACACAATATGAAACACCTAAATTAACCCTCCAAAACCCCTAAAGCCCTCCTTTCAAAAAAAAAAACCCAGCGCCTGGGAGCTGCCGACACGGGGTTGCCTTTTAGTCCCGGTTGGTGTTACCAACTGGGACTAAAGGTCCTCCTCCCTGGGCTCCCAACAGCGGCCACGTGGAGCTCCTTTGGTCCCGGTTCGTAAGCAAACCGGGACTAAAGGTTTTGGGCATTAGTCCCGTCAGTTTTGTCCCGGTTCCAGAATCAGGACTAAAGGCCCTCTGGAACCGGGACTAGTACCCTGTTTTCTACTAGTGAGGGTAACTTATATTCATGTCGTCTGAGCTCGTCCACGTAGCGATCAGCGATGGATGGGGCAGCTTACTGTCTAGTCAGAAAAATTCCAAGCCATCGGCGAAATTAAACGGCCTCCTTTAGTTTACAGGAATTTTATCGGCATTTTAAAGGATAAAAATTTCGTAGGAAAATTTATTTAGAGCATGTTGGTTTGTAAAATTTATTCCTATGTAGGATAGAAATTAATCTTTCATATTTTAAAGGAAAAAAAATATTAGCCTATACTCAGTGAAAATTTCTATCATATGCATCAAATAATAATTTTTCCCTATAAAATCAAATACATATCATCTCACTTTCTATGATCCTATTGCTATTGATATGTCTACCGTATGAATCAAAGGAGACCTAAGAATGCTCCTTCAGGATTTTCCTTTCCTTTGTTTTGTTTGAGCACCACTTTTCTCTAGTACTCCCTCCGTCCTAAAATAAGTGTCTCAACTTTATACTAACTTTAGACACTTATTTTTGGGACGGAGGAGTATGATGTGGAACTTCAAAATGTCATAGTGACAAGACTGGTGGTTTGACTAGTGCTGGCACGCGTATCGGAGGTGTTTGCAAATTTGCCTGTCGGATTTGGACAGATCCTCCCAACGGTTAGTTTACTACAGCACTCCTGCCACCATTGATTAGGTTAGTGGCAAACAACGACGATTAGCTGCTGATTTCAACACTTTGCATGTGCTGCCTTAAAATTCCTAGGCTTTGATAACCATGAAATCAAGGAAAGTCATTACCATGTGTAAAAAAAAAAAGGAAAGTCATCCAGAAATTTCGAGCTCCTGCACAGATACGTACCACTTTGAGATCCTCAGTTGCCCTATAATGAAATGGATACCATTGGTAACCAGGGCCAGGGTTTAGAGGAAACCATACTACGTTGCTTTGGGAGAAACTGTGTGTTGTGATGAGCGCTAGTTATCTTCTACCCCCTCTGTTTCGTAAGGCACTTTTATAGTTTAAATTAAACTGTCAAAGCATCCTATATTTAGGAACGGAGGTCGTAGTCGTCTGGAATCTGAATTAGCTGTCAGCACTACTTCATCCCACAGTACTGTACGTTCTACTGCTACTCATCTAAAATCAAGAAGGCAATTTTCTGTTTTGTGTTACTCTCACACGAGGGAAATCCCAATCAATAATAATTCCATAATAATTAGTGCGTTACCCACATATTAAACACCTCCTGCTCTCCAGCTGGAGTAGCAGTGAGCCAGTGACAGGTTAGGACTTAATTATGAGATTGTTATCAAGACGACAGTCTCCCAGATTCTAGACGGTAGATATACGACGTGGCTCATAGCCCAGCCAAATCTAATGGGCGACCTCTCGAACACACGACTAATTTTAAGATTTGTCTGATATACATGTAGCAAAAGCGCAACTGGACGCGACAATGACCACCCTAGCTATCGAGTTGTGACACCCCGAGCGACCGTGCAATCCTAATGTTGCATAGTACATACTCTGTATCCAAAAAAGATAAGAAGAAAAAGAAGACAGCGGCGCCGTACACACATGACGAATCTTAGAGTGACAACTATGTGCGTGGAGGCGAATCATCCGGTCGTGTTCATTTCCCAGTCACACGTGCATCTGCACCTCTCACGTTGACCAAAGCAGCTACCAAGAGTACGTAGGACTACTAGTACAGGGGCGAGCACTATTATTAGATCCATAACAAAATAGGAGTATTTTCACATTGTATTTGCTTGTATATTCATATATTGATATTTTCTTTCATACATTCGTTCAAGCTTCACAAAGTTCTTAGCACAAAACTACCACACACTATATTCTAACGCGATGGAATGTCAACTAAACACAGGAGCACTACAGCTTAATATACGGTATTACAGTGTGCTTTTAGTATTAAACAAGCATAGACACTTATTCATGTTTAGGCCGAGGCATATATTTAGGTTTACGAATACCATTAACTGACGACATTGTAACATATGGGTCTCCGTCCCATGAGGGAGAACCAATCATAATTTAATCATTGGAGATGAATTGTCACGTACCTTTCAAAATCAATGCGTTGACACATACCAGTACTACTATACTTTGTTTGCGATAAGGACAATTTATCTGTTGCTTTATTTGCAATCTATTTGGTATTTAAGGATGAAATACCTATAGGAGTACTTCTCAGTCCGGGTTTATTAGGCCCTTTAGCAACTGAGCCATGGTATGTTTTTCTAAGAGCATCTCCAACAGCCGCGCTACACGCGGCGCGCTAAAAAACCTTTTGCAGCGCGCGGATCGCCTGTTTTTGCGTGGCGCGGTGCGCTTGCTCCAGCGGTCGCTGCAAAGTTTAGCGCGCGTGAGCCGCTCCAGCAGGCGCGCTAAACTGCAACGCGCGCGAGCAGCCGGCGCTTGCCATATGTTGAGTTTTGGAGATGATGATGTTTGAAACATGAAAACAAAAACATGAAAATAAAGACATAAACCCAAACAAGTTCATGACATAAAAGTTCAAATTCATGCCCACAACATCATCCAACCAAGTTCAAAATCCGAACGAAGTTCATGACAAAGTTCACACAAACGAATGGCACCGGCGGAGGAGCACCGGTGCTTGGAGGAGCACCGTCGGAGGCGAAGCCAAAGCTCCCCGCGCTAGGGTTTGCGGCGGCGGCGGCGGAGGGGTCGCGGGTGTAAGAAGGGGTGAGGGGGGTGCCGGCGCGGCCGTCCATCGGGTCAATTCGCCGGCGGCGGCGCGGGCGGGGCGAAAGTGGAGCGGCGGAGAGAGTGCGGCACGAACGCTCGAGTGTGCGGCGCGCGGAAGCGGGCGCACCAAATAAACGGCGCGCGATGACGATTCGGACTGCGCGCTGAACTCTTTATGCCGCGCGCGCGGTTATTGCGCCTCCGCTGGAGCTAGGTTAACGATTGTGTGCACGTTAAAAAGTACAAATTTGCGGCATGGCACTTATATAACGCGGCTGTTGGAGATGCTCTAAGGCCCCGCTAGATATACTTGTTTGCCTTTCTCGGTCTCCTCCGCCAAACTTGCGCACGATTGGGCTGCCGTTTCGATTTAATTGCTGCATGCAGAAAATTAGCATGCAACCAGCTGTAGGCAATAACTACCTAGAGCTGTACGTGTGCTGGTTGGTTGCATGCAGAAGTGGAGCGGGCAACCGGCTGCTGATGCTTTGGAATAACCGCGAATTAATCTAATTAGCTGTTGCTATGTTCGGATTTCACGGGTGGCTACCAATAGTATTCTTCCTTGGCCTTTGTGTTTTGGTCGGTAGGCCTAATAAACCCGGACGAAAGGAGTACTTAAATAGGGATGGCGCCTCTACCTTGACCATGATGTTCACACACAGCGCTTGACCCTACCTAGCTTCAATGATTTTATTACCACAGCCAAGTGACAAAGCATCTATAGATCGACGTGTCACTTGTTGTGAATAGTGGGGTGATATTGTTATTTAGCTCCTCTCATGTGATCGTCAAACAGCTTTGTGTTTTGTTGTTTTGCCAATAGTACTATGTGGTAAGTGGGATGTCCATTTCCATTTCCTCCATGATTAAGGATGAAATCACACATATGTTGGGAGAAAATGTATGTTTGCTTGTTGGGGGTCCTAATTGTTTCCAAGTCGTTTGGAATCTGGATTACTTCTAAGTACTACTACATCGAACAGTATTGTAGTATACGTTATACTTCTAGTGTTCATTCTTTAATCAAGAAGGAAAATTTGTGGTTTGCGTTAGTCTCACATGAGTGCGTTGCCTAGAAATTAAACCGACCCTGCTCTCCAGCTAGCGGTGATAGGTTAGGACTTAATTGGGAGGTCGGTACCGAGGCGACAGTCTCCCAAATCCTCGATGATGGATATACGATGTGGCTCATTGCGCAACCCAATTCAGTCGCAGACCGCGCTATCATAAAACTAATTTTAAGACATGTTTGATGTACATGTAGCAATAACACGACATGAAGCGACGACGACCACACTAGCGTGAGGCGTGACACTACCACTAACCGTACAATCCTAGTGTTGGATATGCACTCTGTATCTAGAAAAGATAAGAAGACTAAGAGGACAACGACAACACACATAGTGGCGCCGCGCATACACATGCAAGTGACAGGATTTCGGGCTTTTTATGCTATCGAAAGCTTGGTGTAATAGCTACGTGCGTGGAGCCGAAAATCACTTTTGGGGGGCGAAACACAAATCATCAGTGTTTTTTTTGGGGGGGGGGGGTGGGGTGGGGGTGGGGGGCGCAAATGGTACACTGTAAATGTCACTATAGTCTACTGTTCATTTATTCTGTGATTGTTCTACTCCTTGTATCTTGGCTAAATAAAGACACGGTACAAAACTTACATATTATCCACCGCAAAGATTATGAATATGATAAACAATTGGTTCATACCGGACTTAACAAGAAGTTGTGAGACTAATAGATATATCAAGACGTTGTCCGCACAAGTGTGCATGCCACTGCGCTTGTGTACCTTCACAGTTTAACCAACATAGACACTAAATTTTTTTTTAGCCCAAGACATACATTTTACAAATCTATTAAGCGATGTCTCTGTCACATATGGGTCTTTGTCACAAGTGGACGAACCCAATCATGACTTGATCATTTGAAAGCTGAATTGGCATGTAACTTTGAAAATCAATGGGTTGATGGATACTAGTAGTACTATACTTGGTTTGCGACAAGGGCAATTTATATGTTGCTTTATTTGCAGTCTATTTGGTATTTAAGGACGAAATGCCTATAGGAGTACTTAGATAGGGACGGCGCCACTACTTTGATCATGATGTACATCCACTGCGCCTTTTGTTTGTTTTATAGAAACAGTAGCACTCAGCTGTGTATTTTTCATTGATTTTGTGAAATAGTAAGTACAAACGAGATGGCTGAGAAGGCCGAGTCAGCAAATAGTAAAAGAAAAATAACATCAATGATTTCATAAGCAATCTAGTGACGAACCATGTATCAACACGTCACCTGTTGTGAACATTGGAGGACCTCGTTTTTCTCTCATGTCGTCTGATCATCAAACAGCTTTGTGTTTTGGTGCTTTGTGAGCAGTCCTATTTGGTGAGTGGGATGTCCTTTTCCATTTCCTCTGTGTTCGCCTATGTGCTTAACTTATTCGGCCGTCTGCGCCCATATATGTAGTGCTATACGCATCCATGTGTGCTCAATGTTCTTGAGGGAGCATGGTGGTACCATAGCTGCACGAGTGGATTTCTTATTTTTGACAATTAGCAGGACCAACTTTTCCTCATTTCAAGAAAGTTCACTCACTCCTTTTGACAATTGAAAAGTTGTTAGACAGAACCTCGAGCGGCACACACACGCACAATCACACTATATTGCTATCATATTTTTGTTGCAAAAGGAAAAGTGCAATGATTTATATGAAAGCTAGATCACATACGTACGTTCCATTTGGAAAAAAAATAAGCGCACCCACGCAGTGTGGAAATCAACTAAACTGCACTGGAAATCATGCTTTTCAAAGTGCTCCAAGAGGTGAAGGGAGAGGAAGACATCCATAACGACCAGTGTACTGTGCATTTAACTACTTTTTTTAATAAACGGTGGATTTTATTTTTTCTAAATAGAGCATCAAGAAGATACGTAACAAATGAGCAATCACCCGGCCTCTGCATAGCTAGAATGCACACACACGCGAAAACACGCCGTCAACTAGCAAAGTCATATAAGACTAAGTCTATGCGTAGGCGAGGAACAAAGAAATAGGAGCATGCAGGACTCGACGGTTGAGCTGGATTTAGCTTTATCCCGATAATGCGTGTTGTAGACTGGCCTCCGCGCAGCTCTTTATTTTTTCAGCCAGAAACTTTATGTTATATTTCTCAAAATATTGTGTGAAAGAATGTACATATACATATAAATATGTAGTATGTGCGTATAAATTTACATACATGGTATTACGCGAAAAAGACAAACACATGTATAAAAATGGTCCTTCCGTTTATTCTTTGGGCCAGGATTTTGCCTTTTTGCATAGGCTACAAATCATGGTATTTTTTTAAAGAAATTTTAAGTACATGTAAACAAGTTGTGCCCGACTCCGGCGATGGAGGGGCGATGACGGCGTCACTCCTTCGGCTCGCTTCAGTGCTTGTAGTCGTCGGTAGGTGGTCTACGGATCTGGTTGTAATTTCTATTATTTCCGGTATTCGTTGTACTGCTATGTTTGAAGATGAATAGATCGGAAATTTTCTCCGAAAAAAAAACACCTATGTCTATCCGTGCAATTTTCTATAAAAAGAACTCATAAATAGTACTCCCTCCGTCCCAAAATTCTTGTCTTAGATTTGTCTAAATGCAGATGTATCAAGTCACGTTTTAGTATTAGGTACATCTGTATCTAGACAAATCTAAGACAAGAATTTTGGAACGGAGGAAGTAATATTTTTATCTTTTCAAATACGGTGCTCCTTGGAGCCTGGTCTCTAAAACGCCACTGTCGGCCTTGTCCTCTGTTCTTGGTTTGAAAAGGGGCACGGATCGGATGATTTGGACTGTGAAATCCACATCTACAAGATCCTACCCTGCAACCGGAGAATTCATTTGACCGCGTGATTTGTTACTCTCGTGAAACACACATGTGCCCGTACGTGGATGGGCACTGTCCAAGCACAGGAAAAGGTACGGCATCCATCCATCCACCGGTGGGAGAGTGCGAGGCGCTCGTGCGACCCGGATTTGATTGATTAGCCAGCCAGCCAGCCCCATGTACGTAACGTAGACAAAGAAGAAAAATCCAACAGGTGCACTGCACGCACGTACTGAAAAGCAACAGAAATGTGGAAAGTGACCCATGCAAGAACCGCCCTCCCTCTCTCTCCGTCTGAATGGGCCGTGGTACGTACTGCTCCCTCCGTCTGAAAAACTGTCTCAATCTTGTCCCTCAAATGGATGTATTTAGCACTAACTTGATGCTGTATACATTCAAGTGAGGGACAAACTTTTTCGAACGGAGGGAGTAGTAGTGTACTACAAGTTAGAAGGAGATACAGATAGGATGGTTGGGCAATGTGTGCGTGCGTGCGTGCGTGCGTCTGACGGCTAAATATGGTGTTTTGACCTTTTTGCAAAGTTCAGCCGAATCTGATCCCTGTTTAAAAGAAATAATCAGGATCTGACCCTTTTGCTATCGTCAAAATGGCTGGTGGTAGTGTTGCGTAACGTACCGCCATGTCCCCCGGCGGTAGGTTGACGGCAGCCGCCGTCATCTTTTTTTTTTCCTGCTGACCTGGCACAATGGTGGTACCTCCAGGGAGGTCGGCGGTAGGGCGTGGTCGGCTACCGCCACACTGTCTGGCAGTAGGCTCCTCCCACAGTGAGAGTGTGTTGTTACTTGAAATCGTGGGAAAACAACGGTAGGGTCGCACACCCTACCGCCATAGACCCGACGGTAGGGGTCTTGTGCGTGCTACTAGGACTGAAACTTGAAAGAATATAACGGTAGGCTGTGTAACCCTACCGCCAGGGACTACGGCGGTAGGGTCCTGTCCAAATTAAATTTTGTGTCGAACTTGTTCATTTCAGTTCCAAAAAATTCTGCACACCAGCAATATAGTTTGCAACTAAATAAAAGATGATCTGACACATTATAACATGCATCACACATCGACATAAATGAAACTTCAACACATCAAACATATCAAAAAGAATAAGTTTTACATGTCCAACATAGCAGATAGTAGCAAATCGGCGATAACAAGTAGTTCAATATAACCACCAGGTTCCCGTTCACAACTCAAGACAAATAGCAAATAGTTTAACTACTTCAACATGAATCGAGTAGTTTGACATGATCATATCACTTGGTCTGCCTCCCCCTCTTGGCGGTACGCTCCTCGTTTCTCTTCGGGCGGGTTTCATCCGGCTTCTTCGTGTGACGCGGATGCTCTTTCTGAAACGGGGATGGACTCTTCCAATCCTTCTTCGGCTGTCTACCTGTCGTGGTTTTGTCACGGCAGATGTCCTAGAGAAAGGACTTAGTCGTGGAGCCATCACGACGGGTCAGCTTAAAGGGGTTAAAGTGGACAAGGGACGCAGAGAGTTATATTGGTTCGGCCCCTTGCGGTGAAGGTAAAGGCCTAATCCAGTTGTTGTGGAATTGCTAGGGTTTCGATGACCAGGGAGCGAATCCGCTATGCCTGGCTCTCGAGTTGTTGTCCGTCTCCCCTCAAACCGCCGCCGGGTCGTCCCCTTATATACATGGGTTGACGCCCGTCGGTTTACAGGATCCCGAGGCCGGCTCATGAACATGTCCGGCTCGGTCTCTACTCTTTCTATCTTATAACACAAGTTTACATATCAATGTCGGTTTATGTCTACAGGCCTTAATCCGCCGTTGGGCCCCAGGCCTTCATAAAGCGCCTCCATCTTTGTCCAAGTGGGCTTCAAGTATAATAACTCATTATGGGGATAACCCGGCCTCTCCTGGCCGGTTTATACCCAGTAGTAATATCCCCAACATTAGGCCCCAGATTGATTTGAACTGGTTCATGTCAATCTTCAACTTGAGAAAAATTCCTCTTTCAGCATCTTCGCATAAATCTTGTAAATCGCCACGACGTCATCTCCCGGTATCTTGATAAACCGCCATGACGTCACCTGTTATTAAAAATGGCATGTCTCTCACCTTCATTAATGAGCCTCCGACAATCGAGGCGACAGCTCTGCCACATATCCCGCTTTGGGCTCCTCGATTCTCGTGCCTGTCACTTATCCATTCGCCTTATAAATAAAGCCGAAGGGTCCGTTTCATTTTTCCCCTTGCCTCTTCGTCTTTCTCCTTCCTCGCGCCGACCCGACCGTCACTCGCAGCCGCCGTCGTCAAGCTCCGCCTTCTTCCTCAACTCCGGCCGCCGCATCAACTTGAACGGACTAGAAAAACGCGGTGCTCCTTCGCTGCTCCATCCGCATCTGTAAGTCCCTTTCCTCTTTCTCCAGATTCACCATTAGGGTTTCGGCGTTCGTCGGAGTTCATAAAAGCTTCGGCGCTGTTCGTCCTTGTTTCTCTTAGTACCATAAATGGATCTGATATTTCTTGTGCGGTCGTAGTCATAGCCCCTTTTTTCCTCATTAGAGCATCCTCTTCGTATAAAAAAAACTCATCTGAATCTGATGAACTGTTGAAGCACCTGTATTTTAGGTCTGAATATATTCTAGTTTTCTGTCGCACTGCAGATCTGAAATTATCATATCACTTTGTGAAACTTGTTTTTCCCTCACTTAGGTATTTTAGATCTGTATCTTTCATACCAATATAGGCGGTTTAGCTTTGTCAAAGAACAATAATCCGGTAGGCATCATTAGTCCCCTCTTAAACCGCCGATTCATTGATCTTTGCACCTTCTCCACTGTCAGACTCCGGTTTAGTAATACCAAACTCTGGTTTTACAATATGTATATACCTCTGCTTCTACTTATCTTGCATTGCTTTATGCTCGCCCGTCATAAATCTTAAACCGGCAATAAATGTGTTTCAGCTTCCCGTTGAAATGGCCAAACAAGTTTACGAGTGCAACTGGGTTCCTTCCCGGGTTACTGAAGAGCAATTAAACATATGTGTCACAACTGGAGCTTTAGCCAAGAAAGAAGTCATCCACTGGAGGGTCCCTGGTCCGGAAAATCCTCCTGAACCCAAGGACGGAGAAGTAGTTGTATTCACTGACCATCTAGGTCGAGGCTTTAGCCCTCCCGGTTCAGAAAATTTCCGGGATGTGCTGGCCAGCTTCCAACTCCACCCTCAAGATATTGGACCAAACTCTGTGTCCAATATTTGCAATTTCCAAGTATTTTGTGAGGCCTATCTTCAAGAGGAACCCACAGTCGAACTGTTCAGGGATTTCTTTTACTTAAACCGTCGCACAGAGTTCACAGACGGACCCAACACCGAGCTTGGTGGAATGGCAATTCAAAAGAGGAAAGATGTCAGCTTCCCTCATGCCAAGCTTCATAGTCATCCCAAGGACTGGAATCAGACTTGGTTTTACTGCAAAGACACATCTCCAACTGATGAAAATCCTCTGCCGGCTTAGCAACACTCATCCCTTCCCTCAAAGGCTGACTGCCAAGGAATGGTCCAACTATGCACCACAACTGTCAAAGCTCAGAGCCTTTATGGCAAACGGTTTGACAGGTGTCGACTTTGTTCGCTGTTGGATAACTTGGAGCATTCTGCCCTTAAGCCGGCGCCCCGGTTTAATGTGTGAGCACACAGGGGATTTGAAAGACCCTCAATAACACATCGACATTCAGCTAACAGAAGCCAAAATTACTGAGGCTGTCAAGAAAATACTGAATGAACCGGAAGCTGTCTGTAGCCAGACCGGGTTAAGCCCTTTCTGCGTCTCCAACAGGCCGCCCACTGTAAGAATCACAACTTTCTTGTTTTAGCTTACCCCTTTTCAAATAGTCTCAAAATTTTGTTCATCTTTCACAGGGCGATGACCCATTCTGGAAGAAAAAACCACAGGATAAACCGGCCAAACCACTTCGCCCGAAGACCAAGGTCACCAAGAAACCTGCCAAGAAGAGAATCACTGAATCTTCTGAACCAAATGTTGACGCGGATCCGGCTAATCCGGACTCAGAGGTAGAACTTGAATCTCTCGGTTCTTTCTTCATACACCTTATTGACAACGACTATTATCACGACGACGCCGAAGGCAGCCAGGCTGACGATGCAGAGGTAACTATCCTTTCTTCCGGTTCAGACCCTCTGCCAACACAGAAACTCCGTCAAGCAAACCGGAAAATAAAATTTTCTCACCCCTTAGCTCACTTGGACCCAAACTTTCTTTTGAAGAAACAGCAACACGAAGCCCGCCGCACAACCTGGCACAGTGGCCAAGTAGTTACCTCTGCCGGTTTACCGAACACTCCAGTCCGGAAACGTCAAACAGAGGTCTCTTATACTCCTGATATTTCTTGCCCCAAGGCGGGTTGTTTTCGACAGCCCCTTAATCCGTCTGACTCAAATTATCAGGGAATACCTAATTCGTCCTCTGGCGAATCAACGGCCACACAACTTCCAACCCTCAAGACGGTCCCTGGGTAGGTTATGCTTTAATCTTATCCTTAATGTGTTATGTTTGCATACTGTACTGATCTTTATGCTTGTTCTTCTCAGTGCCAAGCCTAGACCTAGTAAGAAGGCCCGGTTAAATAGACCGTCTGATGACAATGTGGATATTGAACTGGAGAAGACTCCAGATCTGGAAAGAACAAATACTGATGTTACACATGATGATCCACCTCCTCAAGATTATAACTTCATAGTTGAACAAATAGAAGTTGACACCACAGGCCACACTGATAAACCGACTAGCCCGGCTCGCGCAGATGATAAGTCGGCCAGCCCAGCTAAGGCTGCTGATAAACCGTCAACTCCCGTGAAGGCTGCTGATGATAAAGAAGATGATATTATGATTACCGGCGTCGGCCACACCGCTCCTGGCAATCCTGTTGCTTTATCGAAGCATGGTGCCAAGGACGAGGTTTCTGCTATGGGCAAAGGCGAATGGAACACAGATTTGTCAACCTATGCTCACCTCAACGCCCAAGACATCCATTCTGGTTTTTTAAACCGCCTGTACACAAGCCGTGACTTTGAAGCCGGTTTAGTGAATCTAATGAAGGAGCGATATGAGGTAACTGCATAACTGCTTCTCTCTTGTGTTCAATTCCAAATATTAACTCCAGTAGCCCCCAAGTGCCGGGTTATCTTTCTAAGATGAAACGGTACCTTAGAATTGCAATATTACAACTTTCGCCGGTATAGTCCCCAAGGGCTGGTTTAATTGATGAAGATGAACCGGGACTTTTAGAAGAATACTCATAATGTCACTTTGAACCGACATACATTAGCCCCCAAGTACCAAGAGTAATACTTGTATTACACTTGGGACTTGCAGAAATTTCTGATTACGAGCAAATATGCATTAGCCCCCAAGTATCAGGTGCATGACTTGTTATGTGCCTGGTACTTCAAATATGCACTGCCAATTCATGATATGTTTATCTCTTATAGGCTGATCTGAGTAAAAAGGAAACTCAAACCGCTGATCTGCAAGAAAACATCAAGTCCCAGCAGGCAGAAACCTCCAAAACCAAAGATGAGCTTACCAGTGCCTTAGCCGCTATGGAAAAACTGAAGGAGAGTTTCAACAAGGAGCGGGCGGATTGGGACAAAGAAAAATCCGCATTGCAAAAAAGAGCCGAGGACGCAGAAGCAGCTCTCAAACCGGTGGTGGATGAGCTAACTGGTGTAAAGCGGCAAATACATGCCATGACTGCTGCTGTGTTTGGTAAATATCCTGGCTTTAAATTTTCAACATATCATCCCATACATTGCCGGTTTACTGATGTTTATAATGGCGCAGGAACTCGCATTAGTCATCTGGGCTCTGACGTACAGAAGAAGCTGAAGGTTGCCTATACTCTTATAGAGCAGTTATATACCGGCGCGCAACGGATCATCTGCACTGCTTCTCACAACAAGCCACCCCCAACTTTAATCAAGGAGACCTTAGAAAGGTTGTCAATGATGCCTGTCCAGGTAGAAGAGCTAAAGAGATCTGCTGCCAGGGCTGGTGCTCTGACCGCACTAACCCGGGCAAAAGCATGGGTGCCTGATCTTGATCCGGTGGATGTGGCTAAAGGCTATCCAAGCTTAAAAGAAGACGGATCAGAATTTGGCCATGAGGACCTCCGAGCAATAAACCGGGAAGTACGTCCATTGGCTTGCCAACTGGCTGAAGAAACTGATCTTTCCTATTACCAGGCGAGTTATGATGTCAACAACAAACGGGTTGCTGCACCAACCCCTGAGGCTCAAAATCTTATCCCGCCAATCCGTAAGCACACCTATGCCCCTGACGTTAAACCGTCCACACTTATAAGCGATGAAGCTGTGTTCCGAGCGTTAACTGGGATCGATTGGGCCACCATTGACTTCCAGCCGCTGGGTAGAGAGGAAGACGATGAACCGGCGCAAGGCGATCCACAACCGTCAGGGCACCCTGGTGACGAGTCATGATCCGGAGGCCGATTTAACCTTCCGCGTGCTGCAATACTTGCCAAAAAACAATTATTCTTTTGGGCACTGAAACGCCTTGTAATAGGCTAGTTTAAACACTTGGTCTGCTATGCCATCGTGCATATTTTCTTTGCTTGATACTGTTAATTCACCATGCTTAAGATATATGATGTTCATAATCCAGAGCGATTTATTCAGACTGTTCCTGCATACAAAAAGTTGAACTTGTCCTGGCGGTTTACCACTGGACGGGTCATGATGCCCAATCATATAGCCTGGGTTTATAAACAAGGCTTTTAAAAATAATCAAATATGAAAATAAATGATACCTGTGACATTGAATCACATCGTAGGTTGGCCAACTTTTGTAATAAGGGCGACACCCCAAACATGAGTATTGATAACTCCTTCCATATTGTGCCGGTTTATGACAAACCCATACCGGGTTGTGAAAAACACCGGATTACTCATATATAATACTGGCGACTTATAGTCAAAACCAGACCGGGTTAATAAGCACCGGAATATGACTAATCATGTACTGACAACTTGTAGTTGAAAGCCGAGCCGGGTTGATCAACGCCGGTTTACCAAAATCATCATAAATCTCATCAAAGGCGAAAAAACTTGGCAAATAAAAGCATATGAAAACTTGTAGTTGAGGCTTTTCACGGGCTGCCAGGCCCCAAATCCGAGGCTTTTCATGGGCTGCCAGGCCGCTGAGTTAAACCATTTTACAAAGCCTTTTAAGATGGACCTCAATCTTTAACCAATCGTAGTTTTAACTTTGACAAGTTCAGGGTCTTATGAGATTGACTTGTCGAAGTTCGACGGGTCATACCAGGTTTACCTGGACGGAGTGACTTACTTAAAAAAGGCAGGTTAATCCGGGGTTTTAGGTGTATACACCAGGCTTCCAAGCCGTGGCTTGATAGCCTATTACAAGTGTAGATTCTTTGTTCATTGCGATAGCAAAGAATCCCCAAGCAATATTTTGAGCTGTGCTCAGTGGGTGCCTATGTTTGAGTTGTTCTTCTGGAACACTCCCTTTAGCCCCTAAGTAATTTTTCTTTTTGGCTCTGAGCCAATCAAGAGGTGTAGCTATGGTTCGAGTATGACCAAGCCCCCAAGTGATTTTTCTGGTGGCCTTGCGCCTATCAAGAGGTGTAGCTAAGGTTTGAATACGACCAAGCCCCCAAGTGATTTATATATATGGCTTGATAAGCCGAATCAAGGGATAAACCGGACGCCGCTTTATAAGCAGAAATCTCCATGTAACCACGCCTGATGTAAAAAACAATAGATACCCCGCTTTAGCTGAGGCTCCGGTTTACTATATTGATCATAATATATACATTGTCATAACTATGTACATGGCAGAGCCTAGGGCTCATGTATAGTAAGGCCGTAGATGAGCGATATTCCACGGCTGGTGGGTCTCCTCCTCCGATTTACGTGAGTCTTTGTGCTCTCGAACATCGATTAGATAGTATGACCCGTTGTGCAGGTTCTTGTTGACCACAAAGGGTCCTTCCCAAGGCGGGGATAACTTGTGCATATCCGACTGATCCTGGATGAGTCGTAGCACCAGATCACCTTCTTGAAAAGTTCTGGTTCTGACCCGGCGGCTGTGATAACGACGCAGATCTTGCTGATAAATCGCCGAACGGGCTGCTGCAATGTCACGCTCCTCATCTAACAGGTCAAGTGCTTCCTGCCGTGCCTTCTCATTATCAGCTTCAACATAAGCCGCCACACGAGGCGAGTCATGACGGATGTCACTCGGGAGAACCGCCTCTGCTCCGTAGACCATGAAGAAAGGTGTGTAACCCGTAGACCTGTTGGGCGTGGTATTGATGCTCCATAACACAGAAGGTAACTCCTCCACCCAACAACCCGGCGTCCGTTGCAAAGGAACCATAAGCCCGGGCTTGATGCCTCTCAAGATCTCCTGATTGGCTCTCTCCGCTTGACCATTAGATTGGGGGTGAGCCACTGAAGATACGTCAAGCCGGATGTGCTCACGCTGACAGAACTCTTTCATAGCCCATTTGGACAGATTAGTACCATTATCAGTTATAATGCTGTGTGGAAAGCCAAACCGGAAAATCACCTTCTTGATGAATTGAACCGCCGTAGCTGCATCACACTTACTGACTGGCTCTGCCTCCGCCCACTTAGTGAACTTATCAACCGCCACCAAAAGGTGGGTCTTCTTGTCCTTGGATCTCTTAAAGGGCCCAACCATATCCAGCCCCCACGTTGCATACGGCCAAGTAATTGGAATCATCCTCAATTCCTGGGCCGGGACATGAGCTCGGCGTGAAAACTTCTGACAACCATCGCACTTTTTCACCAAGTCTTCCGCATCAGCATGAGCCGTCAGCCAATAAAAACCATGACGAAAAGCTTTAGCTACCAGGGACTTTGAACCGGCATGGTGACCACAATCCCCTTCGTGAATCTCACGCAGGATCTCACGGCCCTCTTCCGGAGATACACAACGTTGAAACGCCCCTGTTACACTGCAGTGATGTAATTCGCCATTGACAATAGTCATTGACTTGGATCGTCAGATTATCTGTCTGGCCAAAGTCTCATCCTCTGGTAACTCGCCCCGGTTCATGTACGCCAGATACGGGACGGTCCAATCCGGAATAACATGAAGTGCTGCCACCAATTCAGCCTCCGGATCAGGAACAGCCAGATCCTCCTCTGTGGGAAGTTTAACCGACGGATTATGCAGCACATCCAAAAAGACGTTGGGTGGAACCGGCTTACGCTGGGAACCCAAACGGCTTAAAGCGTCCGCCGCTTCATTTTTCCGCCGGTCCACATGATCAACCTGATAGCCTTTGAAGTGACCTGCAACAATATCCACCTCTCGACGATATGCAGCCATGAGCGGATCCCTAGAATCCCAAGTACCAGACACTTGTTGAGCCACCAGGTCCGAGTCACCGAAGCACTTAACCCGGCTCAAATTCATCTCCTTAGCCATCCGAAGACCGTGGAGTAAGGCCTCATATTCAGCTGCATTGTTAGTGCAAGGGAACATTAAACGTAGAACATAACAAAACTTATCACCTTGTGGGGAGGTTAATACGACTCCAGCCCCCGAGCCCTCCAATTGCCTGGACCCATCAAAATGAATAGTCCAATAAGTATGATCCGGCTTCTCTTCTGGCGCCTGTAACTCTGTCCAATCATTGATGAAATCCACCAATGCTTGTGATTTGATTGCCGTCCAAGGCACATAATTTAACCCGTAAGGTCCAAGCTCAATGGCCCACTTGGCAATCCGGCCAGTCGCTTCCCTGTTCCGGATTATTTCCCCCAAAGGAGCAGAGCTGACCACAGTGATGGGATGACCCTGGAAATATTGCTTAAGCTTCCGGCTTGCCATAAAAACTCCATACACCAGCTTCTGCCAATGTGGGTACCTTTGCTTAGACTCAATGAGTACCTCACTGATGTAATAAACCGACCGTTGAACCAGATACTCCTTTCCAGTCTCCTTGCGCTCCACCACAATAGCCACGCTAACTGCCTGGGCATTGGTAGCCACATATAACAGCAAAGGCTCTTTATCAACAGGAGCAGCAAGGACAGGCGGCTCGGCTAGTTGCCGCTTTAAATCCTCAAATGCTTCATTGGCGGCGTCGCTCCAGACGAAATTGTCCGTCTTCTTCAGCATCGAATTAGCACCGGATTAGCCAACCACTCAGGATGAAATACCTCCACAATAAAGCCAGCTGCCAAGAGCCTGGCCACTTCCTCACCAATAGCCTTGCGTCTTTCTTCATTGAACCGGCGGAGAAACTGCTTGACCGGTTTAAACTTGGGATCAACATTAAGAGTGTGCTCAGCGAGTTCCCTCGGTACACCTGGCATGTCAGAAGGCTTCCACGCGAAGATGTCCCGGTTCTCACGGATGAACTCGATGAGCGCGCTTTCCTATTTCGGATCCAAGGTAGCGCTGATGCTGAACTGCTGGGATGAATCGCCAGGAACGAAATCAACCAGCTTAGTCTCATCAGCCGACTTAAACTTCAAGGCCGGATCATGCTCTGTAGTTGGCTTCTTCAAGGAAGTCATATCTGCCGGATCAACATTGTCTTTGTAAAACTTCAACTCCTCTGTTGCACAAACCGACTCCGCATAAGCTGCATCACCTTCTTCACATTACAAAGCGATCTTACGACTCCCATGTACCATGATGGTCCCCTTATGACCCGGCATCTTGAGCTGCAGATAAACATAACAGGGCCTCGCCATGAATTTAGCATAAGCCGGCCGCCCAAGCAGGGCATGATACGGGCTCTTGATTTTCACCACTTCAAAGGTCAATGTTTCTGATCTTGAATCATGCTCATCACCAAAAGCAACCTCCAGAGCTATCTTACCGACCGGATACGCCGATTTACCAGGTACCACACCATGGAAGACCGTGCTGGACGGTTTAAGATTTGTATCTGTTAACCCCATGCGACGGAAGGTTTCATAATAAAGGATATTGATACTACTCCCTCCATCCATGAGTACTTTAGTGAACTTGTAACCTCCCACCTGAGGTGCCACCACCAACGCCAGATGACCCAGATTATCAACCCGAGGTGGATGATCCTCTCGACTCCACACAATGGGCTGTTCAGACCAGCGTAAGTAACGGGGCACCGCCGGTTCAATGGAGTTCACTGCCCTTTTATGAAGCTTCTGATCGCGCTTGCACAGGCCGGTGGTGAAGACATGGTAATGTCCACTGTTTAACTGCTTCGGGTTGCTCTGGTAACCCGACTGCTGCTGCTGCTGTTGGTTCCCCTGATGATTATAACCACCTTGGTTGCCTTGATTGCCTTGATTGCTATGTCCGCTTTGATTACCATGGAACCCTGAACCGGAACTGCCTCTTCCATAACCCGGCTCATGAGACCCGGGGCCTGAACCGCCAGCCGGTCCATTATCATTCCGGAAAAAATCTGAATCTTTGAATTCTCGCATAATATAACAATCCTTCCAGAGGTGCGTGGCCGGCTTGTCCCGCGATCCGTGCTTTGGGCAGGGCTGGTTCAACAGGTAATTCAGGCGCTCTGGATTGGGACTTGGTTCTCTTCCACGCGAGGGCGGTTTACCCTTCCGACGCTGACCATTACCCTGCGCGTTGGTATTAGCTACAAAATCTGAACTGTTATCCGCTTTACGTTTACTGCTGTTTCCATGCCCCGCCGAGTTATGCTGCTGCCCTTTGGTGCTGCCACCCTTCTTTCCCTTTCCTGTCTTGTCATCATCAGATTCAGGGTCCTTGGTACTATCAGAGTCGGCGTATTTCACCAGAGCTGCCATAAGCGTCCCCATGTCATTGCAATGGCGTTTGAGCCGTCCCAGCTTCAATTTAAGAGGCGTAAACCGGCAATTGCCTTCCAACGTCAAAACGGCCGTATCAGCGTTGATGCGGTCCGATGAATGCAAAATCTCTGAAACCCGGCGCACCCAATGGGTTGTTGATTCTCCTTCCTCCTGGACACAGGCAGCTAAATCCACAGTTGACATGGGCTGCTTGCACGTGTCTTTGAAATTCTGTATAAACCGGGCTCTTAGCTCGGCCCATGACCCAATGGAGTTAGCTGGTAGGTTTTTCAACCAAGTGCGAGCTGTCCCTTCCAACATCATGGTGAAGTACTTAGCACATGCCGCATCATCTACGTCCAGCATCTCCATCACCATTTCATAACTCTCCACCCACGACTCGGGGGATAAATCAGCAGTGTAATTCAGCACTTTACATGGGCCCTTGAAGTCCTTGGGCAGTCGTACATTGCGTAATGCTGGGACGAGACACGGCACCCCCAAAGAGCTGGAGGTAACCCCTGGTTCCACCGGAGTTGTTGGACGAACCGGAGTAAGCTGACGGGCCGCGTTCTGTGCTGCTAACTCAGCCTCTCGACGTGTCCTAGCACGGTCCACCACATGCTGAGCATCAACACCGCCACCCGCCGGGTTATGGCCTCGTAGCAGATTACAATTGCGGGCACTGCTAGACACAGCCGGTTCATCAACATGCCTGCTGTAACTCCGGCTTGGGTGGGGGGTGGAATGAATCCTCTCGTGACTGTATGAATAAGCCTGTTGCTGAGTCAAAGCTGTCTGAAGGAGCTCCCTAGCCCGTCGCGTCTCCACCGCTGCAAGGGACTCACCATCGACCGGAAGGGCTACCAATCGTGAAGCGGCCGCGACTATGTTATCCAAGGGGTTGGAATAATGACCCTGAGGCGTGGGCACATGCTGGGGTGGGTTATTCTGAAGAGGTGGATCCATTGCGCGCGGCTGAAACGGCATCCCCGTTCCAGGCACTTCTACCCGGTTTACCACTGGCTGGTTGCTGGTTCCGGCCCCTGGCGTATTGAAGAGATTCCTGGCTTCATAAACCGGAGGCAGGTGAGACCGGTACCTTCTCCTCATTATATCATTGGACGCGTTCTGATCCAACGTAAGCCAATAGGCCTGTGCATCTAACTCGGCCCGCTCTGCAGCCATCTTGGTGTTTTCAGCTGCCAGATCCACCTTGGCTTGGGCTATCTGATCCTTCACCTTCGCCACTTCTGCGTTGTGCCGCTCCTGATCCGCCGGGCGGACTTCGGCCGCTAACAGTGCTGCCAAGGTGTCGAATAAATCGGACAGAGCCTGAGCCAGTGATAGCGCAGGGCCTCCTGCCCCAGCGGCCGTCGCCGCTGCTGAACCGGAGATCATTGCCGCAGCTGTTGAAGATTGTGGCGCTGACTGCGTACCGGCCATGAAGATCGCAACCTGGCTTGGCGGGTCGAGAGAGTCTGGAATACTGTCGCCATCGGAACAACCACCAAACCGGCCATCTTGCAGCTGGTACAATGACTCGGTCTCTCCAGTAGATGACTCGTCACCGGAATAAACAATGGTTTCGCCATCATACTCTGATCCATCTTCAGATTCCACTCCGTGGATGACTCCCACGAAGGCATGCTTCATGACAGGCTTAACCCGGGCAGACCTCGCACGCTGAGCCGTTTCGACGATGTCGGTGCAGATGTCCGGCTCAGGGCCTGGTTCGCCAATCTTGCCAATGAACATGTGAATGCCGCCGAAGGGGACCCGGTACCCGTACTCAATCGAGCCGGCCTCGGGGCCCCAACCTGCGTCGTCGATGTAGAGCCTGCCGCGACGACTTTTGGTCATCCGGCCCACAGCGTATCCCTTGAGTCCTTCGAAGCTGCCCCCTAAGAACTCGAAACCATCGTGCGACAGCCCCACGGTGGGCGCCAACTGTCGTGGTTTTGTCATGGCAGATGTCCTAGAGAAAGGACTTAGTCGTGGAGCCATCGCGACGGGTCAGCTTAAAGGGGTTAAAGCGGATAAGGGACGCAGAGAGTTATACTGGTTCGGCCCCTTGCGGTGAAGGTAAAGGCCTAATCCAGTTGTTGTGGAATTGCTAGGGTTTCGATGACCAGGGAGTGAATCCGCTATGCCTGGCTCTCGAGTTGTTGTCCGTCTCCCCTCAAACCGCCGCCGGGTCGTCCCCTTATATACATGGGTTGACGCCCGTCGGTTTACAGGATCCCGAGGCCGGCTCATGAACATGTCCGGCTCGGTCTCTACTCTTTCTATCTTATAACACAAGTTTACATATCAATGTCGGTTTATGTCTACAGGCCTTAATCCGCCGTTGGGCCCCGGGCCTTCATAAAGCGCCTCCATCTTTGTCCAAGTGGGCTTCAAGTATAATAACTCATTATGGGGATAACCCGACCTCTCCTGGCCGGTTTATACCCAGTAGTAATATCCCCAACACTACCCCTCTTGTCCTAGGTTGGCTGAGTCGGTGGAGGTCCGCGGTCGTCGTCGTACTCCTCCTCCTCATCGCCTCCTTCCACTTCTTCCTTGGCTTCCTCCTCATCCTCTTCTTCCTCGTCATCTTTTCCCTCGTCCTCCTCAACAACGCGAGACGACGAGGCGGAATGGCTAGAGGAAGCTCCGCCGGCGTGGCTCGATGAAGCAAGGGTACACATCGGCCCTCTAGGAACATGGACATCGGTCGTGCGCGCCCAAGCATGCCCACTAGCTTACGACAACGGGTCATGAACTTCTACAATAACAAACAAACAAGAAGATGATATAGATCAAGTTTAGGGTTACAATTAAACAATAACATGGCTAGGAGGCTCAATGTTACCTTCACTGTTTCCCTCAGCTTGTTGTTGGATTCGGCGGTCTCGGGGTCATAACTAAGTGCATCCGAGCCATAAAAAATGCTTATGTTCAGCTCTGAAGCCTGCAAATGTAAGCATCATTTGTAAGTCAGCGACACTAACTAAAGCAGTTTTCATCCCACCGCCGGCTAAAAACAATTGAACACAACTCACCACTCCATTCATCAGGGGTGCATACTCCCTAAATTCACCTTTGAGCTCTCGGGGGCGGTCATGGTAGGCTTCATCCTCGGAGTCATCCTCCTGCAGTGATGCGATGTCGGCTGACGTCCACTGTGGCCTCAGGCGCACACGGAACTTCACACCATCGTCATACCAATTCATGTGGTCCCCGTATGCATCCCAGTCAACCGCTTTCCTCTCACCGTCTTTGTGATACCTCCTCTCGTCCCACGTTTTCACATGCTCCGTGTGCTCGTGCCCCCAGTCTATGCTCGACTGACAATGATGCCTACTCTTCCTACAAGGCATAAGAAACAATAAAACATAAAGCTTGGTAAGAACATCAAACAGAAGGAAAACACGATAATAGAGAACAATGCCCTCACCAGTGTAGATCGAAGCCACCGGTGTCGATGGGGCATTGCGGTGGGTTAATTTGGAATATTGGATATTGCGTGGCCACGTGCTGTGGTAAGTGCCACTCGGCAGCGTACACATATCATTGGCACAATGCACCGCCAGGCAAGCCTGTCGTCAAAGCACATCACGTTGAGCTCAAACCCCCATTCTCGGTCGTGGTACGACCACCTGTTAACCTACAAAAAGATTGGTAAGCAACAGTGAAAGTGGCTACAAAACGATTGGTAAGCTCGTTAGTATACCTGGTAAGCTGTGAGGTTGTCGAGCTCGTTGGTGAAGACCTTGTACAACACACTGACCTTGCCCGTGTAGACCTTGACCATTCCCCAAGAGTACGCGGCAGTCGGGTATCGAGCATTGTCACCTTCTTCGCCATAATCGCTCCATGGACACCGGACATCTTTCTCAGGATGGTCCACCGGCAAATGCTCCCACATCCAGATAGACAGGGCCCAGACAAATCCACACATGCCGGACTTTTCCTCCGTCCTCTGCGTTGCGTCGTCCAGCTACAAACGCCAATTCAAGATTAGATGACACAATTAAAAAAAACATAAATCCATAAATGAATATTGAGATATCTTCTTACCGAACGGTATATTTACGCGAGGCCGGCGGACCCCCAGTTGTACCTTGCATCTCAGTCGTCCAGGAAGTCCCGATACATCCATACGGCGGTGTCCCCCGAGCTGTCTGGAAAGATGACCTCTGTCAGAAGGTACCACAAGTAGGCCCTCGCATCTTGCTTCACGATCGGCGCATCGACATTTTGCGGGCATATGGCCCGTTTGTTCTAGATCCACATGAGTGGCACACCGGATGTTCAGTTGTCCCAGGTGGCGGGGCAACCGCCGATGAGGGCGCTGACCCTCTCCTGCTAGTTGTTCCTCTCCACTCGCCCAGTGAGAGCATGCCCTTGGATCTATCGGGTCATCGAGGGTCACCGTCATCTCACCACATGGGAGATGGAAACTGTGCGTCTCGGGGCGCCACCGATCGTCAAAAGCTGTGAGAGCTGAGTGGACGAGCGCCAGCGGCATATGCTTGAACTACAACACACAAAAACAGCCTTGCTCTCCTGAAGTACGGCGTGTAGCGTTCGTCGTACTGCATCTCAACGGCCTTCCTGCGACCGCTCATCTGCAATGGCGGCATCATGTGTCAAAATGTAAACGAGAATAGTCACTAACTTTATTTCGCAAAGCCAAAATTTTGATGCAACAACTTGAGCATAGTTATTACCACTCCATTCTCCATAAAACGGGTGCGATGACCGTTGTCAAACGCATGGTCAAGCATGGTGAACTTAGTGCCGATGGTGGGTGCAAGGGGGGGGGGGGGGGGGGGGGCTCCTGAAAAAATTGCAAATGAATCATGTCATATTCAACCAACATGCATCATATCATATTAATCAATTCTAGCATATTCAGCTTACATCAATCAATAAATATATCATAAAAGATATAATCAACAATGGAATATGCAAATGAATCAAGTTAATCAAACTAAAAAAATACTTACTATATCAATGCAAATGAATCATATTAAATCAAACTAAAAAAATTATATTGAATCAACAATCATATCTATAATCAATCGTATTTATCCATCATATCATATTCAACCTCAGTCATATTCAACCACATCAATCATAATAACCAAACATCAATGAACAATTAAAAAAATATGAACATGAACTAGGGTTCATCTTAAAACTATATAGAAACACTAAACTAGTAAATACCAAATGAACTAGGGTTCCTGTTCAACCACATGCATCATATTGCTCCAAACTAAACAAACCTAGGATCAACAAAAATCAAAATCTAGGTGAAATAGGATTCATCTTGTGCCAAATAATGCATCGAATCGAAAGGCTTTTAACTAAAACGAATTGGAGGGATTGATAGAGCTTACTTCTCTCGTTTCGGAGCCATCTCGTTCCGCAAAAACGGTGGAGAAACAACGGAGATCGGAGGAGTGGATTGGAGGGGATGAGAGAGGGAACTCCTCTCTGTTCTCGCGGCCGCGCAGGGAAGAAGATGGGGGCTGGGCTCGTGGGTGGGCGCCACGACCGGGCCCCTGCGGGTTTATAACTGCTCAGCACCTACCGCTGGGGTCTCTGACAGTAGGGTTGTATAGCATATCGCCAGGGTCCACGGCGATAGGGTGGATGGCAGGAGACGACTGCCGTTTACTGGACCTGACGTAGATGAATGGCTACCACCGAGGCTTTGGCTGATAGCCAATACAACCCCTACCGCCAGCCTCTCCGGCGGTAGGAAAAAGGGTTAGATCTCGAAATGTTTTCAAACTGGGATCAGATCCAGCTAAACTTTGTGCAAAGGATCAGACCACCAAAATTTGCCGCGTGTGAGCGAGCGCGGATCAGAGAGGGGATTCCACGCTCGTGTGGGCAGTGCACATGGACGAGTGCGGTAGTGTAGTAGTAGTACTACAAGGCGATCCAGTAGTGTTCTTGGTTGCTAGATTGATTGGCGCCGTTCCGGCCGAGTCGTGTGGCCGCTGTGCTCGCGCTGTACACTGCTGCGCTGCGCAGGGACGACGCCCATCGGTGGCCGCTTGTGCTGAGCAACGAGTCAAATGCTCCTTTAATATCCCTGCCACGATTGCTTTCTTGTTTGCTTGCACACGCGCGCGCGAGCACATCGCTTCCTACAGTACAACAGTGCCTGCGGCTACGGCAGAGCCCGCACGCGCACGCGCACGCACGGGGCGGCAGCAGGCAGAGACACAGCCGCAGCACAGCAGCAGCAGACCCAACAGTAGCCGGCAGGTCACACTAATTGTGTGGATCCAGCAGTGACTGCTCGCTTGTACTACTGCCAGTAAACGGAACAACACTGTTATTAGACCCATCACAAAATTAAGAGAGTGAATTCTGTTTTGGACCGCGAGGTTATAGTGCACGACGCAAACAAACCCTCACGTTGAAATCCCTGAAGTCCATACCTTGCACTCACCGATCCCAGCCTAAACCGACCCTATACCTGTTTCGAGGGACAATCCTGACCAGGATAGCTCGTTTCTCTCACTGACCATACGGGCCTACATGTCATACCCTTCTTCTTCGACAACATTTCCCCTCCTCTGTTGTAAAAATATATATTTCCTCCGCTCCGCCTCTCTCCCGTGACAGTGTTGCTCGTACCGGCCCATCGCACCATTTTCCTGAAACCAGATCCCATGTCCGCGCGCGTCCATGTCCATTGTATTTGCTTGATATTTCAGATATCGACGTTTGCTAAGTAAACCTATGTTTTGTCGGACCAAATTTGCTATTTTAAAATTATGAAATATTTTTATATTTCAGATATTTTAAATTAATGAACAAATTTTATTCATTATTTATACATTCTTTTAGATTTCAGATATTTCAGAGTAGTGAAATTTTAAAATATCAATATTTCAGATTTTTTTCATTATTTTATATTGAGTAATGTTTAAAAAATGATTTTCAGATATTAATAAAATTATTCTATATCAAATATTTCGGATATTATTCAAATATTCACTAATTTTAACAAACTTAAAAAATCATGGATTAAAAATGCTTACGAATATGAAAAAATATTCACGAAATTGAAAATGTACATAAATAAAAAAAAGTCCAAGAATTTAAAGTGTGTTCCCAAATTTTAAAAATATTTATGAATTAAAAAAGGAAAACAAAACAAATATAAAAATAAAAAAGAAAAGAAAAGTTTAAAGGACAAAATGAATGAAAACCAACCGAACCAAAAAGAAAATCAAGAAAGAAAAAAAGCAATAGAACCTTCAAATACCACCCGTGAGGTGCTGCATTTGCTCGACTGCCTCTACGGTATGCGAAAGAAAGGAATTGTCATAACAACTGTTGAGTGAATAAATAGAATATATTCCGCAAATGAAAAACGGCGCGGTAAAACACTTGTCCCTCTAGTAAGAACTATTATGCACTACATTTTTACATGGGGGAAATGTCAATGAAATATAGGAGCACTACAACTTAATATGGAGTGCCATTCGTACACCTTGCCTTGTTCCTACATATGGAGATTACTACCAGACCGACGAGCTGGTGATCGAAAGCTTAATTGCCACCTTTTGAAATCATACTAGTAGAAAACAGGGCTTTGGTCCAAGCCAGATAAGTGCATTAGTCCCGGTCCTGTTACGAACCGGGACTAATGGGTCCATCAGTCCCGGTTCGTGAGGCCAGAAGGTCGGCCGGGCCTCGGCAGGCACCAGTCCCGGTTCGTCTGACCCCTTTAGTCCCGGTTCCAGACACGAACCGGGACTAAAGGTCCTCGTTCCTGGCGCAGCTCCTTTAGTCCCGGTTCTAGCCACCAACCGGGACTAAAGAGATGCTTATATATATGCTCGCCCCTGCCCGCTCACTCCTCAATTTTTTGGTCGGCCGGTGTGCGAGAGGTGTGTGCTGCTCTGCTCTCACCTCCTATGCACATGAGGTGTTTGATGAAATGCCCGAGCCACGCTTAAGCTTTCTCCTCTCCAAGCTCGACCTCGAAGCTTCATTTTCCCAAAGATTTGTCTAGGTTTGGCGGTCCGCGTCCCATCCCGTCCCCGTCCTCACCGTCGTCGATCGCCCGCGCCGATCTCGTCGTCGGCACCACCGTGGTGAGCCTCTTGTTCTTATCTTCTTTTTAAAAGAAAACAATTCTTACTTGTATTATTGTTTGTTATTATATAGTGCCATGGTTTTGGTATCCGCCCCCGTCGGCCCTCATCCGGTCTATGATTCGGATGTGGTATATTATCTTTTATAACTATTTGTTTCATTTAGTGTTTATGACAATTATGCCGACCAACGTGACATAGATGTTTTTATCTAGGAGGTATATGAACCGGAAATTCCAACCGACCCTCTTGTCGAGAGGTTAAATTTAGTTGAAAAAGAAAATGAGTATTTGAAAGAAAAATTGAAAAGAATTGAGGAGGAGAAGATGAAATTGGAGTTGAATGTTGCCGATGTCGTCGATGATCACAAGATCAAGATGGATGCAATGCGCTTGAAGATTAGAAAGATAAAAAAATATGCCATTGATAATGAGGCTTGGTATCATTATGCTGTTGGATCAAGTGTTACCTTAGTTGCGATTATGATCGCATTTTTTGCTGCATTTAAATGTTTTACATAGTTGTATGTTAGTTTCAATTTATGTTTTAATTAGATGCTCTAGAGAGCTGTATGTTGTTCTATGCGAACTATGTATTTATTTTTTCAGTAATAACATTTGATCACTACTGTACTTTGGTTTTAATGTGATGATGTACTTGTATTAATTTGGTCATTTCTCTATTCATGATGTTCTGTAACGGAGTTTGATACACTTAATTATACAATGCATGCAGATGAACCGGCAATGGATGTACGGTGACCGACGCACCTCCGAGTACATTGAGGGCCTGCATAAATTTCTTGAAGTGGCTGAGGTAAACAAGCAGAATGATTTTATGTATTGTCCATGTACTATCTGTGAGAATACGAAGGATTACTCTAACTCGAAAACCCTTCACTTGCACCTGCTTGAGAAGGGTTTCATGCCTCACTATAATGTTAGGATCAAGCACGGAGAAAGAGGGGTTATGATGGAAGACAACGAAGAAGAAGAGGATGATGACAACTATCCCACTGAATACGGTGATACTGCAACGGGGGAAGCTGAAGATCAAGAGGCACCATATGATGTGCCCGATGATGATCTTCGCCGAATCATTGTTGATGCACAGAGAGAATGCGAAGGTGAAAGGGAGAAGTTGAAGTTCGATCTCATGTTAGAGGATCACAAAAAAGGGTTGTACCCAAATTACGAAGATGGCAACAGAAAGCTTGGTATCGCACTAGAATTGCTGCAATGGAAGGTAGAGAATGGTGTAACTGACAAGGGATTTGGGAAGCTACTGAAAATAGTGAAGAAGAAGCTTCCAAAGGATAACGAAATACCTGACAGTACGCATGAAGCAAAGAAGGTTCTCTGCCCTCTAGGATTGGAGGTGCAGAAGATACATGCATGCCCTAATGACTGCATCCTCTACCGCGGTGAGTACGAGGAATTGAACACATGCTCGATATGTGGTGCATTGCGGTATAAGATCAGACGAGATGACCCTGGTGATGTTGAGAGTGAGTGCCCCAGGAAGAGGGTTCCTGCCAAGGTGATGTGGTATGCTCGTATAATACCACGGTTGAAACATCTGTTTAGAAACAAAGAGCATGCCAAGTTGTTGCGATGGCGCAAAGAAGACCGTAAGAAAGACGAGAAGTTGAGAGCACCCGCTGACGGGTCGCAGTGGAGAAAAATCAAGAGAAGGTGGGGGGGACTTTGCAGGTGACGCAAGGAACATATGGTTTGGTTTAAGTGCAGATGGCATTAATCCTTTTGGGGAGCAGAGCAGCAATCATAGCACCTGGCCCGTGACTCTATGTATCTATAACCTTCCTCCTTGGTTGTGCATGAAGCGGAAGTTCATTATGATGCCAGTTCTCATCCAAGGCCCCAAGCAACCCGGCAACGACATTGATGTGTACCTAAGGCCATTAGTTGAAGAACTTTTACAGCTGTGGAATGGAAACGGTGTACGTGTGTGGGATGAGCACAAACAGCAGGAATTTGACCTACATGCGTTGTTGTTTGTAACCATCAATGATTGGCCTTCTCTTAGTAACCTTTTAGGACAGACAAATAAGGGATACCACACATGCACGCACTATTTAGATGATACCGAAAGTATATATTTGGACAAATGTAGGAAGAATGTGTACCTGGGACATCGTCGATTTCTTCCGACCAACCATCTCCTAAGAAAGAAAGGCAAGCATTTAAAAGATGAGGCAGATCACCGGAAGAAGGCCGTCCTCCGTACTGGTGATGACATACTTGATATGGTCAAGGATTTACATGTAATCTTTGGAAAGGGTCCTGGTGGACAATCTGTTCCGAATGACGCTAAGGGACGCGCACCCATGTGGAAGAAGAAATCTATATTTTGGAACCTACCCTATTGGAAAGACCTAGAGGTCCGCTCTGCAATCGACATGATGCACGTGACGAAGAATCTTTGCGTGAACCTGCTAGGCTTCTTGGGCATGTATGGGAAGACAAAAGATACACCGGAGGCACGGGAGGACCAACAACGTGTGCACGAAAAAGACGACATGCATCCAAAGCAGTATCAAGGTCCTGCCAGCTACGCTCTGAAGGAAATATGCCCTAGAGGCAATAATAAAGTTGTTATTTTATATTTCCTTATTCATGATAAATGTTTATTATTCATGCTAGAATTGTTTTGATCGGAAACTATAATACATGTGTGAATACATAGACAAACACTGTGTCCCTAGTGAGCCTCTACTTGACTAGCTTGTTGATCAAAGATGGTTAAGGTTTCCTAACCATGGACATGAGTTGTCATTTGATAACGGGATCACATCATTAGGAGAATGATGTGATGGACAAGACCCATCCGTTAGCTTAGCATAATGATCATTCAGTTTTATTGCTATTGCTTTCTACATGTCAAATACATATTCCTTCGACTATGAGATTATGCAACTCCCGGATACCGGAGGAATGCCTTGTGTGCTATCAAACTTCACAACGTAACTGGGTGATTATAAAGATGCTCTACAGGTATCTCCGAAGGTGTTTGTTGGGTTGGCATAGATCGAGATTAGGATTTGTCACTCCGAGTATCGGAGAGGTATCTCTGGGCCCTCTCGGTAATACACATCATAAGAAGCCTTGCAAGCAAAGTGACTAATGAGTTAGTTGCAGGATGATGTATTACGGAACGAGTAAAGAGACTTGCCGGTAACGATATTGAACTAGGTATGAAGATACCGACGATCGAATCTCGGCAAGTAACATACCGATGGACAAAGGGAATAACGTATGTTGTCATAACGGTTCGACCGATAAAGATCTTCGTAGAATATGTAGGAGCCAATATGAGCATCCAGGTTCCGCTATTGGTTATTGATCGGAGAGGTGTCTCGGTCATGTCTACATAGTTCTCGAACCCGTAGGGTCCGCACGCTTAACGTTTGATGACGATATAGTATTATATGAGTTATGTGATTTGGTGACCGAATGTTGTTTGGAGTCCCAGATGAGATCACGGACATGATGAGGAGTCTCGAAATGGTCAAGAGGTAAAGATTGATATATAGGACGATGGTATTCGGACACTGGAAGTGTTCCGAAGGGTACCTGATACATATCGGGTCACCGGAAGGGGTTCCGGACACCCCCGGCAAAAGATATGGGCCTTATGGGCCAAGAGGGGAAACGCACCAGCCACAAGGGGTGCGCCCCCCATATGGGCCGGCCAAGAAGGAGAAGGGAAGAGGGGAAGGGAAAGGAAAAAGAGGGAATAGGATTCCCCCTTCCTTCCCTCTCCCCCTCTCTTTCCTTCCCCCTTCGGCAAATAAGGAAGGGAGGGGCGCACCACTTGGGAAACCCCAAGTAGGATTCGGATCCTATTTGGGGTGCCCCCTGGCTGCCTCTCCTCCCCTCCCACCTATATATATATGTGGGGAGGGGGTGCCTAGAAGACACAACAACAATTGTTAGCAGTGTGCGGCGCCACCCTCCACAGTTTACGCCTCCGGTCATATCTTCGTAGTGCTTAGGCGAAGCCCTGCGCGGATCACTTCACCATCACCGTCACCACGCCGTCGTGCTGACAGAACTCATCTACTTCCTCGAGACCTTGCTGGATCAAGAGGACGAGGGACGTCATTGAGCTGAACGTGTGCAGAACTCGGAGGTGTCGTACGTTCAGTACTTGATCGGTCGGAGCTAGAAGAAGTTCGACTGCATCAACCGCGTTGTCAAACGCTCCCGCTTTCGGTCTACGAGGGTACGTAGACACACTCTTCCCCTCGTTGCTATGCATCTCCTAGATAGATCTTGTGTGAGCGTAGGAAATTTTTTGAAATTGCATGCTACGTTTTCCAACACGCTCTTACCAAAGAAGAGAATGAAATCTTCTTTGAATGCCTGCTCAGTATGAAGGTCCCGTCTGGCTTCTCGTCGAATGTAAAGGGAATAATAAATATGGAAGAGAAAAAGTTCCAGAACCTAAAGTCTCATGACTGCCACGTGATTATGACGCAACTGCTTCCGGTTGCATTGAGGGGGCTTCCACCAGAAAACGTTCGATTAGCCATTGTGAAGTTATGTGCATTCCTCAATGCAATCTCTCAGAAGGTAATCGATCCAGAAATCCTACCAAGGTTAAAGAATGATTTGGTGTAATGTCTTGTCAATTTCGAGATGGTGTTCCCACAATCCTTCTTCAATATCATGACGCACGTCCTAGTTCATCTAGTCGACGAGATTGCCATTCTGGGTCCTGTATTTCTACACAATATGTTCCCCTTTGAGAGGTTCATGAGAGTCTTAAAGAAATATGTTCATAACCGTGCTAGGCCAGAAGGAAGCATCTCCTTGGGCCATCAAACAGAGGAGGTCATTGGGTTTTGTGTTGACTTTATTCCTGACCTTAAGCCGATTGGTCTCCCTTAATCGCGGTATGAGGGGAGACTGACTGGAAAAGGCACGCTAAGAGCGGATTCAATAATATGTAGGGACGGGCATTCTCGGGTTCAAGCACACTACACAGTTCTACAGAATTCTACCTTGGTGACCCCGTATGTCAATCAACACATGAATATTCTGCGCTCCAAACACCCGGAGCAGTCTGACGACTAGATTACATGTGAACACATCAGGACTTTCGGCAGTTGGTTGCAAACACATCTCATGGGTAAAAAGATTGTTGGAGATGAGTTGTACTTGTTGGCCAGGACACCATCTTCGACTGTATTGACTTACCAAGGGTACGAGATAAATGGGAATACATTTTACACGATCGCCCAAGATCAAAAGAGCACCAACCAAAACAATGGTGTCCACTTTGATGCAGCAACCAACGGGGGAAATGACACATATTATGGTTACATAGTGGACATATGGGAAGTTGACTATGGACATGATTTTAAGGTCCCTTTGTTTCGGTGCAAATGGGTCAATCTATCAGGAGGCGGGGTACAGGTAGACCCGTAGTACGGAATGACAATAGTGGATCTCAACAATCTTGGGTACACAGACGAACCATTCGTCCTAGCCAATGATGTGCCGCGGGTTTTCTATGTGAAGGACATGTCTACCAAACCGAGAAAAAGAAAATATAAGGAAGCGAATACATCATACGGTGAGCCAAAGCGCCACATAGTTCTTTCAGGGAAAGAGACATCGTGGGAGTGGAGGGCAAGACAGACAAGTCTGAAGATTATGAAAAGATTGATGAAATTCCTCCCTTCAAAGTGAAGGCTGACCCAAGCACCCTGTTAAACGATGAAGATTATCCATGGTTACGGCGCAATAAGCAAGGGACACACACGAAGAAAAAGTGAAGACTTTCTGTCCACAACTATTCTGATGATGGCTTTGATCTAGAATATCACTGCAGTTACATGTCAAGAAATGAAATCCCTTTTGTAATAGATGTGCTTTCGTCCGAAACCCTGATACTTTGAAAGAGATTGTCCAGTTTGTACACAAAGTGCATCCAATTTTTCCCGTAACCCTCTCAACTTTTTAGCACATGCTATGTGGGTGAAATTATGACACCATGCCAAGTTTCAACCTTTTCAGAGTTCATTTGTAGTGCTTGTCAATTTCAGGGTCATTTAGCTCAAAATAAATCATTAAATGCATGAAAAATAGCAAATGAAGTCACAAAAGGGTTGAAAATTGATGATGTGGCTTTTGAATGGTGTATTTTGAACACACAAAAAGTCTTGAGTTCAAATAAGTTTAAAAAAATGAAATCCCTTTGTAGTAGATGAGTTTTCGTCCGAAACCCTGATACTTCGAAAGAGATTGTCCAGTTTGTACACGAAGTGCATCCAGTTTTTCCCGTAACCCTCTCAACTTTTTAGCACATGCTATGTGGCTGAAATTATGACATCATGCCATGTTTCAACCTTGTCAGAGTTCATTTGTAGTGCTTTTAAATTTCAGGGTCATTTAGCCCAAAGAATGAACTAATAGCAAAAAGAATGAACTAAAAAGCTTTTATAAAACTCTAATAGCAAAAAGAATGAACTAAAAAGAATCAATTACAATATTTTGTTATGATCAACTAAAACAAAACTATAATATTCTTCAATAGCAAAAAGAATCAACTAAAAAAGCTTTTATAAACCTCTAGTTATTATCAAATAATATTAACTTAAATTATATAAAATTTATGCAGCTAAAATTATCAAAGTATTTTTTATTAAAAACTTTAATAGCAAAAAGAATTTTCATAAATTATTTTTTGTTAAAAACTTTAATAGCAAACTAAAATAACATAAAAAAAATGCCGCCTACTAGGCCACCACGGCATGCATACGACTAGAAACCCATCTGTACATGGGCCAGGATGCAGGCCCGCGGGCCCAACATGGCAGTGACAAAGGTTAGGCATGTACTGCCTACAGTAGAGAGGAGCTCGAGAGGGTAGCCGCAGCAGCGCTTATAAACCACTCCGAGCTCCTCTGAACTAGCGAGGTGGGACTAAACTTTTGGCTGCGGCAGAACCAGCCCTTTAGTCCCGGTTGGTGGCTCCAACCGGCACTAAAGACCCCCCTTTCGTCCCGGTTGGAGCCACCAACCGAGACTAAAGGTCAATTTCGGTTGGTGGCTCGAACCGGGACGAAAGGGGGAGTCTTTACTCCCGGTTGGAGCCACCAACCGGGACTAAAAGGGGGGCTATATAACCAGCACTTAGAGAATTTTCCAGTCCCCCATCCAGTTTCTTCGATCCTCCTCACCCCCGACGGCGCCGACGACCACCTCGACGCCGCTAGGCTGCCGGACCGTGCCCTCGCCCTTGCCGACGCCCTGCCCCGACGCCGTCCCCCGCTCCCCTCGCCGGGCCCTGCCCCGACGTCATCTTCGCTGAGCCCCTGCCCCGACGACGCCGTCCCCCGCGCGCTCCCCTCGTCGCCGGCCCTCCTGCTCCATCGCCCTGCCTCGACCTCGGCCTGGCCTGCGTCGAACCCGGCCCGCCCCGGCCGGCCCTCCTCTGCTGCTGCTCGCCATCCCCTGCCTGGGCTCGATCCCCTCTGCCAAGGTAGTTTTTTTATGTATTTTGTTTTAATTTTTTCTGATATATATATATATATATATATAGCAATAGATGAATAGGTAGATGCATGTTAGATAGATTTTTTCTGTAGTAATTTTTTTATGCTTCGATGATTTTTAGATGATGATGATGATGATGATAGATGATGATGATATATAGATGATGATGATTGTTAGATGATGATAGATGATGTATGCTTTGATGATTGTGATGTTCATTGTCTTTAGGATTTTTCTGTAGATAATGATGATAATTTTTAGATGATGATGATGATAGATGTTCTTTGATTGTGATGATAGATGATGATGATTTTTGTGGGTGCAAAAGAATTGGGGAGAATATAGCTCCTTTGCAAATCACAGAACATTTTTTTTGCATTAGAGTTCATTCTGTCTTTGCTATGTTTCTGCCATGCCATGCTATGTTTGTTGCATCGAATATGTATGAGATGTTAGATGGATAGAGAGATATGTTTAGATGGATGAATGATCATTTTGTCTTTAGAGTTTATTTAGAGTTCATTTTGATGTTCATTGAAGAAAATTTTGTTGTGGCAAAGTTAAGAAATTTAGTAATGTTGTGGCATATACTCTACACTCTGCTCAAGATCGATAGATGGATGGATGTATATAGAAAATGTTGATATGATGATTTTTTTTTGTTCATAGAATTTTTTTGTCCATGTATGGATGGATGGATTGATGTATATCAAGTGGCACTTTTCAAACAAAGTTTTGAGCAAGCTAATGGACTCTAGCAGAGATGCAATTGATACTATTTTGTAGATCACAGGAGAGATATCAATATTGATATAAGGCACTAACCCATAGGATGTACAGAACAATAGTTGTAGCCTTTGGAAAACAGCTAAGTGATGTTTAAAGCTGAGGAATTCTCAGATTTAGCAGAATTCTAGGAATTTTCAGGATATTGGTAAAACTTTAGAAATTCATAGAAAAATAATCGTAACTCCGATGAAAATAATTTATATATGAAAATCGATCAGATAAATATGACGAATCTGAATATGCCCTCCGTTCGTCTATCACAAGCAGCTAGCATAGCGAACCAGGAACCATCGCCCTCCGTTTCATCTGTCCGAAAATGCAGACTTCGGGAAAACCTTCCCGGATGTTATCCCCCTTCACCTATATCGTGTAGTGCCACGTTAGAACACCCCTAACTATCTCGGGAATTCAACATATCCCCGATAACTTCGACATGAGGGGGGGGGGGGGGGGGGTTTGCAAGTATCCTCGACAACCATGAGAGAGGCGGTCCACAAGTATCCTCGACGACCATGAGAGAGGCGGTCCGCAAAGTATCCTCTCTCGAAAGATAGGACGACTCATCAGACATGAGGGGGAAGGAGTCCTCGACGATCGTCTGAAACTGACTGTTATAAAACTTGTGAACTTTGCATGATGTTTGGCACTAGTCCATTGCTGATATGCATATGATTCCTTGTTGTGATTAAGTCTATGTTTGCCACTAATCCATCTCTCATGGTTGTATATTGCCATGTTGTAATATTTGTAGAAACTTTGGATAGAGACTTAGAAAAAGAAGAGTTGTTGGGGGATATAATCCGCGACGGAGGTGATATCACCTTGTCGTTTCTCAACGACACCGATGGTTAGGAAAGAGAGGATGACGGCTCCGGTGATCCAATGGAGGAGGAAGGAGATCATGACAGCTCCGGTGACCGAATGGAGGAGGAAGGAGATCATGACGGCTCTGGTGACCGAATGGAGGAGGGAGCCTTAACTGTTGCAAAGTCTGGCGAGGTATATATATATATAGAGTAACACTATTCTAATCCCAGAATTAGAATAACTATTTGGATCATGGCGCACCATATATAGACGCGAAGAGATGCTCCTGAACTCCCGAGACCACCCGAATTTACAGCCTGAGAAAAAAGCCACCCCGCATCCTCAACCTCGCACCCCCGACCCCCACCACCCACCCTAGACGCCGCCGCCACCGGCCCACCATGCGTCGCCGCCGCCGCCCGCCCACCCCACGCCGCCGCCTACCTCTTCAAGCCCACGTGCCGCCGCCCCCAACAACCACGGGCGTCGCCGTCCCCGGCAATCCCGGGCACCGCCGTCCCCGGCAACCACCTGAGCCGCCGCCGTCCCTGGCAACCACCTGAGCCGCTGCCTCGGCAACCCAAGGGACCGCCGACACCGTCCTTCTCCCGCGATGCCACCGCCAGCCTCCTCCCGCGGCGCCACTGCCGGCCCCTGCCACCACATGCAGTCGCGGCCTCCGCCGGCGCGCGATCCGCAATCACGCGACACGTCAGCCCCAGCCACCGCGCACGCCGGCAGCTATATCCATCGCCCCTCCACTCCAACCATCGCCTCGACGGCTGGCGCAACATTTCCTCTGCTCTGGCACGACCTTCCCCCCATCCGGCGTGACCTTCCCTACCCACCGGCGTGGACTGCCCTCTGCTCCGGTGTGCCCTCGCGCTTCTCCACAGCCCCATCCCCATCCTCCCTCGAATATCTTCCTCCCGCCTACAGCCACCTGTGCCAGCTCTACCCACTGCATCTTCCTCCTTCTTCCTCCCGCCGTTCAACTACACCAACTCGCACCGTTCAACTAAATCACCTAATGCCTCCCATCTCTATTTTTCTCCTCAGCCAGCAGCGGAAACGCCGGCAACCGAGCCATCTCCTTAGATGCTCTGCGTGCAGCCGCTGGCTTCTCGCACGCCATCGATGTGCCTTCTTCCTCCTGTGCACGATGGACTTCCTCCCGCGTAGCCTGTGACCTTCTTACTCCCGTGCGGCTGCTAGCCAGCACTTGCAATCTCGCAGACCCTTTGTCCGATGCCACTTCAGACCCCTTTGGTACCGTTGCTTGAGAGCCCTGTGGTGTTGCTGCAATTGCTTCAATTTTTGACTTGTGCTACTACATGTCTAATGGTTCCTTCCTCCATCTGATGTCGCTGATGCTGGTGTTGTTCAACATCACGCGGTTGTAGAGGGTGCATGGCAGGTCGAGTAGATTTCTCATGGTCGTTCGAATAGAAAATGGCAGCGACATCGCGATGGTCGGCGTCTAGAATGCATGGTCAAAACTAAAGTCTGAGTGTTGCTAGGTACATTCAGAGTAAGACGTTTATATTTTTCTTCAGGAAGACATTTGTAAGTCTGAACATCGTGTTCCTTTTTCTTCAGGAAGACATTTGCTTTAAAAACAACTACATCTCGTCAGTCCACTTATATTCTTCTTCAGTAAAACAAGATGAAGTGAACTAACATATGTAGGCCTGGGATGCATCCATGTGGAATTGTATGAAAAAAGGAAGGAACTGTCTAGGTGGATGAGAAGTTCAAGTTGAACTCTCCCCTACAGACACTTTGATTTTTATTTCCATGTATTCAGTTTTTAGATGTTCTACAGTCTCTGAACAAAATCTGATCTTGTTTCATCCACAGAACTTGTTTACAGTCCTTGATCAGCAATCACACTTTAATTTTTACTATTTTTGCATTACACAAAAAATGAAGGTGCCCTCCTAGCCACGGTGAAATCTTCCCCATCCCTGATGAACAGCGGCAACCTCGATTTACGACTCGCAGGTTTGCAATCGTCCCATGGTAAAGTTTTCATTCCAAGTTTCCGTGCTAGGGAAAAATAGTATGTTTTCATCGAAAATCCATGGGCGCTACTGTGGACTTGAGTACCCTACGTAGGCATGATATTCAATATTTACTTTAATAAAAATTTCAGTTTAAGAGAAAAACAAGATACCCTGCTTATTTACTTAACTATTACATTGAGATACTAAACCACTTGATCCTCAATGCTCATGCCCGATCCCAACCTGCTGTCCCCAAAGACCGCATATACATTGCAGTCGCCCCTGCCCATGCGCCACTACCGTATCCTGCACCCAGCAAAAAAATTGCAAGTTCAGATTCAAATAAACAAGAAGTTAAAAAAGAATAGAGGTATTGCCTTCACTCATGTTATTTTGCCAACGATCTTTAGTTTGTTCAGTAGCTCGTAAACAATTGCCAAAAGCTCGTAACTTCAGAATCATAAGTTGACAGTTGGCCTACAGGGACAACCATGCTGATGGTGATTGAAGAACGATTCTGAATTATTATTATTGAGACTGAAGGCCACGTTTTATGCACGATGTGGCAGGATTCCAGGGATTGTTTTGAGGCGGTCGATGGCTTTTGAGAGATGTGTTCATACTTACAAGTTTGCAGGGGTTCAAAGCTCATTTATACAAGGAGGAATGGCAATTTGGTTGCACATCTGTTTGCGAAAAAGAGCACTGAAACTAGATGTACTTTCTATTTCTTTATTTGTAACCCCCTACCTACCTGATTGAGACTATTCAATCAGATTTAGTTTTGCCTCAATAATGAAGTGGCAAGACATTAGTTTTTAAAAGAAAGACTAGGTCCATCTACTTCGTTGGTGGTAATTCCATCATTTTTGTTTTTCAAAACAAACACAAAAATGATGCTCATAGTTAACAAAAATACCTCTGTCTAGACATTTAACGTTCTTTTCTTATTCAACGTGTTGGCAGTTTGTATAAAAAGACGAAAAGTGATGTTAAAAAACAAACCAATGAGCGTTTACCCAAAAAAGAGTCTGCCTAAAACATAAACTCTAAAAATTTCACAGAACCAAAAAAAAAACTATTTGTAAGTTAAAAAAAATAGACCATAGAAGTTCAAAATTAAAAGCAAAAGAGCGAGCATTTCTTGAAGACAAAAAAAATGTGGATACGAAGTTCATATTCTCTACCGCGGATAGTTCAAAAATATTCGCTTACGGCAAAACACACACATTGGGTATCCAAAAATAATGAGGCGAACACACAAAAAAACCGTGAAGTTCAAATTTTAAAAATAGAGAAGTCCGAAGTTTATTAAAGAAATAAAAAAAATTCTTTGTTTCTAATTAAAGTAAAAATGTTTAGATTTGAATAGCAGAGCAGTTGGATGTTTATTAAACCACCCCTAGCAAAAATAAAAACCAAGAAGTTCAATTTAAAATAATAGAATAGTTTGGTGTATATTAAAAACTCAGGCTTTTCTCGTTATTAAAAGAATAAAAGGAAGAAGTTCAAACTAAAATAACGGTGTAGATCAATGTATATAAAAACTCAGACTTTCCTCATTACAAAATAATAAACACAAAGAAGTTCAATTTATAATAGTAGAGTGGTTTGATGTTTTTTTTACAAAACTCGGATTTCTCCCCTTACTAAAGAATAAACCAAGAAGTTCAATTTAAAAAAACCGAGTAGTTCAACATTTATAAACCAAGAAGAAAACAAGCATCACCTAGATAATGTTAACTCTGGAAGTTTAAATTTAACAAATTGGAGAGTTCGAAGAAAATGTTATGGGTGTGAAATAATCTCTCATGGATTTTTCACGTTCGTGAAAAAAGATAACCAAGAAGTTCAAACTAAAATAACTTACTTTTTCAGTATTTGTACAAAAAAATAATAATTTTCCACGTTTAAAAAACCCCCAAGAAGGTCAAATTAAAATAACAATGAACTTCAAAAAAGTATATAAAAAATTGTCAATGTTTCTATGGAAATAACTAGAAGTTCAAATTTAAAGAATGAATCTATTTGATGTTTATTTACAAATGAGGTTTTTGCTCATTCTAAAGAAATAAAACCAAGAAGTTCGAATTAAAATAACCAAGCAGTTGGATGTTTATAAACACTAAGATTTTTCCTGTTGCTATAATAATAAAAGTAAGAAGCTAAGTAGAATAAAAGATCAACTCAATGTTTACTAGAAAAATCGGATTTCTCATTTTTTTAAAATAAAACCCAAGGAGTTCAAACAAAAAAGGCAAAAACAAAAAAAATGTCGTTAGAAGTTCAGGTGCTCGGCTGAGCAAAGTTCAACAATTCTTGTGAGAGAGGTTCACCGTGTATTTACATGTTCAAATCAGAAAAATAATGTTATTTTTGGTGTTTTTGAATAATTTTCTCAAACCATTACAAAAGATTGAAAACAAATGCTCTACATGAAAATTGTTTCTCTTACTAAACCACTTTCCAAAGGGTGTATCATATGCTCTATTCCAAATAACAGTTAAAAAATTGGTGTATGATGTTCAAAACAAAAGGTAAAAATCTTTTAAACGATGGAGAAATTGAAAACAAATGATCAACTAGAAAACTTGCGTAATTTCAACAACATTTGGATGGTGTATCACCTGCGAAATCCCTATGAACAGTTCAGGAGTTACAAAAAAAAAAGCGAGCAGTTCGATGTGAAAACAGCGAGCAGTTCAAGTATTACACTAATTACATTTCACAGGACAAGAAAAAAGTATAGAACTGAAAAAGTAAAAGGTTTGTTGATAGAAGTCTATGTGCCGCTCCCGGACAAGTTCAAAATAGCTTGTGCAAGAAGTCCATCTTTCAGTTACATGTACAAAGAACAAACAAAATCAACGTCATTTAGCCATTTTTAAAAACTGTTTTAAAAATGCAAAGTCAAAAAATTGTTGCTAGAAGTTCAAGTGCTCGGCCCAAAAAGTTCAAAAATTCTTGTGTGAGAGGTTCACCATTTATTTACAGGTTGAAAACAAAAAAAGCGAAGTTCACGTAGTCGGCCCAGGAAGTTCAAAAATTCTTGTACAAAACGAATATCATTTGTGTAACACTGACGAATGGATGAGAAAATTGCAAACCGAAATACGTCACAGAAGTTCAACGTGAAAACAGCAGGAAGTTCAACTACTACACTGAATGAATTTCAGATGAAAAACTTTTAAAACCGTCGCGAGTATGAAAAAATGATCAACATGGGAAAGTTGCGTGTTTAAAGCAGCTTTCTATCGGTATATCACTTGCTTAATTCTGGTGAGTGGATGGAGAGCTACGAGCAAAAAAAGCCCATGAAAAACAGAGTGAAGTTCAAGTAGACATGTCGAGAAGTTCAAGTTCTTCATGCGGTGCATTTTCTAATAATTTGTTTCGCGATAAAGGCAGACCGCATGATCTGACCATTTTTTAAATTACTTGAAAACGGCTACGAATCAGAAAAAACCATCTACATGAAAAAAATTCGCATTTTCCGTAGCTTTTCAACGGTATATTATTTGCGCCATTCAGATGAAGTTTGTAGAAATTACGGCCAAAAAACGTTTTAGCCATTTTCAAAATTGAGTTAAAACCATAAGGAATTGGGAGAAACAATATATACCAAAAAGTTTCACATTTGCTCAATCTTTCCAACGCCATATCATTTGCTGCATTCGGACGTACGGTTAAAAAATTAGCTTGAAAATACGAACTCGATGGAACTTGTTCTGTTTTCTAAATTACTTTTAAACCGTTCAAAATTAGAAAAAATTTCAACATGGAAAAGTAGCGCATTTTCATAAGCTTTCCAACGCCATATCATTTGCCTCAATCGGATTAGCCGTTTAGAAGTGGCATCGAAAATACGAACTCGGCTGTTCGGTTTACGAAATTTTACGATTTTCCAAATTACTCTTTAACCATATGGAATTAGAGAAAACTTTCTACATGTGGAAGGAGCGGACTTGCAGCAGTTTTCCAACGCCATATTATTTGCCTCATTCCGATAAACGGTTTAGAAACGCGATCGAAAATATGATTCATGTTTTTTGTATGAAGAAAAAACGGTTTTCAAAACTGCTCTTAAACCGCTTACATTTTGCCAAAAATTTTAGTTGGGTCATGATACTCGTGTCCATAGCTTTCCAACGGTATATCGCAAGCCCCATTTGGGCAATGTTTGCGGAAGTTCAACCTAGCACTGGGGGAAGTTCAGGTCGAACAACTCAGGTAGTAAAATTGCAATAGACGCATGTTCATCATGACCAGAGAGCAAAATCCGTCAATGAGCGAGATTCCTATTTAAAACGGGCATTTAGTTGCTAAAACCCGTTTGCAGATTACACTTACATCACATAGAACACGACCAACCAGAAAAATTCACGTGGGGAGACATGGTTGTGAAGATAGCCCGAAGGTCGGGTTCCTACAGAAGGAAGTTCTGGTTGTGTAACTCAGGAAGTTCAGATTGTGATCAGAATAATATTCTGATCCCGTGATCAGAATAGTGTTTATGTATATATATATATATATATATATATATATATTATATATATATATATATATATATATATATATATTAAGCCTCTACTGACTAGATGCATTAATTGTTTTGTATATACATATATTAACGCTTCTTTCTTCTTTTAGCCCTCCGGATCGAGCCAAACTTTTGTAAGTAAACGAGGCCTGAAGAAAAGGTTGGGCCAGGATGAAAGTTTCACGATGGAAGTAGTCGCTCGAGATGGCCAACCGATTGCTCCTAAGCGGACCAAGGACACATTTATACATCAGTGTGAAGTTGTTGTTAGGGACAGCGTCCCTATCAGCATCCAAGAATGGAATAAGAAGAAGGACCCTAAAGTTTCTTATGTCCACGATAGACAGAAAGATGATCTTTGGAACTTGCTGATGACAAATTTCAACCTATCGCCAGAGGAGGATCCGAATAACCCAGTTATACAGCGAAAGGTCAAGTCGTTTGCTCTTAAGAAGATGGCAGAACTATTCAATAACTGGAAGAAAGATTTGAACAAAAAGTTTGTCGACAACGACAAGATTCCAGAATTGACCGGTCAATATGAGAAGATAAAAGATCACTGGCCCGCATTTGTGGCATACAAGAAATCAGAGAAGGCCAAGCAAAGGTCACAGATAAATAAGCAAAATGCTGCAAAGAAGAAGTATCACCATGTTCCGGGGTCAGGTGTCTACAGCAAAGCCCGGCCTACGTGGGACAAAGCTGAGCAAGACCTGCTTGCCAAAGGGGTCCAACCAGCGACATTGCACTGGCCAGATCGGGCAAGGACTTGGTTCTTCGGGGTTGGGGGAACTTTGGATCCAGAATCAGGGAAGTGTCGTTTCACGAAAGCTCAACTTGCAATACCCGTCAAAAAGCTTGAGGAAGCAATCAAGGAAGCGCAGGAAGGGAAGTTCCATCCCGACAGAGAGAAGGACAAGCTGTCCAAGACCCTCGGGAATCCTGAACACCCTGGACGAACACGAGGCACATCAGGCTCCGTTCCCTGGGTGCATGGGTTTCCCGACAGCACTGGTTATTGAAGCCGAGAGAGAAAGAAGAAAGAGGAAGCAAGCGAAATGCAGAAGATCAATGAAAGATTAGCGAAACTAGAGGAACTTGAGAGCCAGCGAGTTACCGGCCAACCATCTCAGCGGCACGAAGATCCTTCATTCGACACTGCCCCGGAAGCTACCCCACCATCTCAGCACAGAAGCAGACTGGCTTCCACGGAGCTCGTTCACCCTGATATCACGGCTCCTCGCTACCCAGTGGATCGTATCACGGAGAATGAATATTGTGTGCTAATGGCGAAATGCCATAACCTGACCTTGAAGGTGGCGGTCGGCTCTGTCTTACCTCCTCGAGCTGAGGGAACTTTCCATTGCCGTCCGATTCCACATGGCTTTGCTATTGTCGTGGTGGATGAAATAATGGACGGATTTGAGGGGCTGGAGCTTGAGTATCCTACAGGTGAAGGGGAGATTCTTCTGGAATATGCCTTAAGGACTACCAGTCTATGGAGAAAGGAAAACATCAAGCTTCCAAACTGGACGCCGCCTCAGCAGAACTCAGCCGGAGGAGGCCCCTCAGCAGACTCCTCACAGTCCAGCTCAGTCGTCTCAGCTGACTGAGTCGTCTCCGGCGCGTGAGCTGTCTCCGCCGCCTCAGCCGTCTCCGGCGGAGGAGGCCCCTCAGCAAAGTCCTATTCTGCCTCAGCTGTCTTCAGCGCGTCAGCGGACTCCGCCTCCTCCGGCGCGTAAGCGGACTCCGCCGCCTCAGCAATGGCGGAAGAGAGGCGCCACCGCTATGGCGGCTAGCTGTACAACAGGCAAGAAATTTACAGCTAGTCCAAGCCTTAGGGCTCCTCCAAAGTTACCATATGAGAGGACTGACGAGGAAAAGAAGGACATCGTGGATGCCGAAGTGCAGGCCCATTTTGAACGGAAACGTCCACCTCCGAAGGAAATAATATATCCGGTGAAAGCGAAGCGCACTCTGGATGCCCTTAAGCGACCACCACCGCCTCCGCCGCAATCCAACTATGACCGCTGTATTGGAAAGACATATGATGAAGCGCGTCGTTTGGGAACAGTGCTGCAAGACGAAGTGGGAAAACAATTCCCCAGCTAGGCGAACAGGAGAAACAATCGTGCCCCCCGCTCAAGGTGTCTAGCGATATCGCTAATCATCCGGGGCTAGCACCCAGTACCACTCTTGGTGATTACGTGGGCGATCATGTACAGTTTGAAATGGCTGAGGTAGTAGCGCACTTTAGATACGAGCACGGGAAGCCTCTCGTCAAACCTGATCAGCTCCCGCATCTACCAACGATGATGCGAAAAGATTGCATGACTGGTACTTGAAAACCTGCAAGGATGGGACCGACAGTATGTTGCTGAGAATTAAAGATGAGCACGACTTAATTGGAGTCGACCTGATGTACGTTCAATTTGTGAAATTATTTCAGTTATTCAATCAAGACGCCCTCAACAAAACTCTCATGACTTGCTATTGTCTGTAAGTATTATTTATGTAATTAAGTCTCTAGCTCAGCTCGTTCACTGCATGTATATATAATTATCCTCACTATATTATGCAGATTGAAGATCGTCGAATGCAAAAGAAGACAAATCTATGACATTGGGTTCATTAGCACAAATACCGTAAATGATGGGTGGTACAAAAGAAAGCCAATGATACCGAGGAAAACTTGCTAAATGCGTACCTTTGACATCAAAACAAAAGGGAAATACTCTTTCCTTACAACTTTCAAGTGAGTGTTACTGTTTTGTGCATATTCGGTTTCGCTTACTCGAGGTTAAGTACTGTAATTGATGAGTTACACGTGCGCAGGTTCCACTTTATTCTGCTATCCATTAAGCTTGACGGGGAGTAATAACTGTCTTAGACTCGAGACGTAAAGATCCTAACGAGTGGTCGGACATGAGTGAAATGCTACAGAAGTAAGTTCAATCATTATCGCACCATATCGGCAACTTTCGTTTATTTCCTGATATCAAGTAATCATTTTCTTTGCCGGGCAGGGTTTGAAAAAAGTTCACGAGAATGGTTCCGGGTCTGAAGAATGAGCTGCGATTTACACACCCGCCATTTCCGCGCATCTCTCATTGATTCTAGTTTCATCAATACCATTATCATGCTTGATTATCATTTTGATTGAACTCTATTCTCGTAAAGTGCTTGTTGCAGGCACATGGAATAATTTATGTGGCTACTACGTTTGCGAGTTCATGCGCCACTCGACCTCTGAGCGGGGCTTCTCTGACCAACAATTTGAAGTACGTAAACAATATTCACAATTTTATTTTATTACCATCAATTGTGTTGAGTTTCATTCATATATATGTATTGACCCCCTTCTTTAAATTAGATGCGGGATCAACTCCTACCACATGATCGCGTACGAGCAATTCAAGAGGAATTGGCGGGATTCTTTGTTGACCACGTCATACCTGAAAAGGGAGAATACCATATGGAATTGCAAATGGATTTTGGTAGATGATGTCAGGGATCGTAAGAGATGTTATATTGTATATATGTAGTAGCGTCGGATAGATATATGAAAACTTGTTGTTCGACCAAGCACGGAGAAAGAGAGGTTACTTCTCTATATATATGTTCATAACGATCTTGCATAATGGTTCCTTGATTGCTATATGTAGTAGCTAGCGTCGAGTTGAATGAAAAATATTAAATAAAAATGAAACCCTAAATATAAAAGAATTGAAGGGTAAATAGAAAAATAAAAGGGTGAAACACAATATGAAAACTCCTAAACCCTCCAAAACCCCAAAACCCCTCATTTCAAAAAAAAAAAACTCAGCGCCTGGCAGCTGCTGACGCGTGGCTGCCTTTTAGTCCCGGTCGATGTTACCAACCGGAACTAAAGGTCCTCCTGCCTGGGCGCCCCACGGCGGCCACGTGGAGCTCCTTTAGTCCCGGTTCGTAAGCCAACCGGGACTAAAAGTGAAGGGCATTAGTCCCGATCGTTTTGTCCCGGTTGCAGAACCGGGACTAAAGGTCTTCTGGAATCGGGACTGATACCCTGTTTTCTACTAGTGTCAATGCGTCGACGGACGCTCCTTGACAGGTTGCTTTATTTGCAATATATTTGGTATTTATGGATGAAATACCTGTACCATTTCGATAGGAATGGCGCCCCAACCTTGATGCCGTTGGGAGTACGCTCCTTCACATGCCGTGCATATATATACGATGGCTAGACGTGGCACAATAAGACCGCTACACATGTCACCCATACTTTCATCCACTTCACTGGTAAAGTCTAGTGACAAATTTGCGTCTATCAGCACGTCACTCCGGAGGATCTGTTCCTTTTCCCCTGTCATTGGATCATTGAACAGCTTTGTTTTTTGGTCCTTTTTGCCGACACTATGTGGCGAGTGGGATATCCATTTTCATTTTCTTGGTGCTGCCTATGTTTTAATATTCTGCTACGTGCTATCAGCTCTACGAGTGCTCTAGGCACCTGTCCCTCGAGCATGCATTTGTGTTCAAAGACCTAATGGTGTCATGGCTTAAATTTGACAATAAGGCCACCTTTTCCTCATTTCAAGAAGCACGGCTGCCTTTTTGACAATGGAAGCGTTCTTGGACGGACCTCGAACGGCATGCACTATATATTATCATCCTATCGTTGCAATAGGAAGAGAGCACTCTCGTGAAGCCAGATGACATATGATCCATTTAGCATTGTTGGAGATACAACATCTTTACACACAGACCATTTAGCAATGTTAATAATGATGCATTAGTTTAGGAGTGGCTGGCTGGAGTAGTATATCTTAATTTGACCGGCCAATTGTTACCCACTCGATCTCATTGTGAAACTAGCTACCACACGTACGCATGTGCACATCGATGGGCACACAGCAAAAGTAGAGGTGGGACCGTGGAGAGAGAGAGATATGAGAAGAGGACAAGCGAGAGGCGCTCGTGCAACTCTCATTTGATTGATTGATTGGCCAGCCAACCACGTGTACAATCTTCATGTACTCCATCCGAAATCAAAAACAAAGATCCAACACACGAATATGAAAAGCAGCAGAAATGTGTACTAGTAGTACCTTCATGTGCGCCTCTTATCACGAACACAAGAATCACCTACGAACGGATGGTAGAAGTTAGAAGTAAATACATTCTCCCTTTGTCCCATAATATAAAAGCATCTTTTATATCCCCTGTTCCGTAATATAAGAGTGTTATTGACATCCAATTAGTGTAAAAAATAATCTTATATTTTGAGACCCGTCCGTCTCATAATATAGGAGTGTTTAGAAACACTCTATCTCTCTTATATTACGGGACGAAGGGAGTAGATAGGATGCCCGGACAGTGCACGTACATATGGTTCCTCCATGTGAGCAAGCATAGCATAGCATGTGGAGGAGACTGAGTGAGGAGAGACATTCTCCGCCCGTGTGCACGCCTGCGCATGTGCCATTATTCTTTCTTTCCTGCTTGCTTGATTAATGAGACGATAGAGGTGCAACACCGCCCGGATCTGATCCGGGCGCGCACGGCTTGATCGGATAGATATGGATATGGATATGCCGATGCACGCGCACGGTCGACGCCGACGCGCTGCAGCTTGCTTGCCTGTGCACAACAAAAGCCCATACATCAATGTGCCGCACGCGCGCACGTCGCCGTCGACCGCCATCCGCCCGTCTGGATGATCGTTGATCGGCAAGGAAGGAAGTTTCCTGCTTTGCGCCGATCGATCCATCCCTCTGCAAGGAAGGAAGGGCCACGCCATACATATACCTACAGAAATAAATGGATGAAGTAATGAGCGTCCATGCATGCATGAATGGCTCCATGCCCATCACCTACCTTGCCTATAGCTTAGGTCCATCCATCCATGCGTGCCTTGGCCCCAGCACAGCACACCGAGCTAGTATAGCATAGCCATGGCTAGCTAGCCGGTGCAAATGTCAAACAGTACAACGAGGACCAATAAATCGGGACGAAAGTAGTATTAGTACGTACTATTGCTGCGTGCACCGAACCCAGCCGATCCATCCACACCCATCTCCTGCTTGCCGCTTACCGCCTTCGTTGCCCCCAACCCCTCCACCCTCCGTAGACGTCCAACTGTGCCCACACGCGCACGCGCGGGCGCGGTCAGCAGCAGGCAACAGCCAGAGCCAGCGGCAGAGGCAGAGTAATTGTGCAAGCAGCAACGTCTCGATAGTACACAGTTACACACACCACTCGTATGATCATCCCAGCACTGCACTGTGCAACGGATGGGAGCGGCTGCGCCGTATTGATCGTATCAATGAATCCTGCCATCGACTCGAGATCTGGCCAACCTGCTTGACCCACCGGGACAACAGGGATTCATCAATTATACGTGCTACCAGCTTTTTCTTTTAGAATATACTACCAGCTTTTTTTAAGTCGCGTCACGCAGGGTTAAGTCGAGATTAATTTGCGAATTAATCATGCTGAAAATGACTTGCTGGTAGCATGCAACAACTCAGTACGTACTACTCCCTCTGTCCGAAAAACTTGTCCCAAGCTTGCTGGTGCTAGATACATCTATTTGAGAGACAAGTTTTTTTCGGACGGATGGAGTAGTATATCAGGGCATCTCCAATGCTGATCCACAAATGTCTCCGGTATATGTCCGTTTTTATGCCCGGATATGGTCCGTGGACATGATGCAGGAGTGAGCTATTCAACACTAATTACAAAGTATCCGGCTGAGGAGAGAAAAAGTAGGTGCAATCATGCATGTGGTCGGCTATTTGCGCTGGTTGGGAGGAGAGAGAGGAGAGGGGGCCATGCATGTGCGATTGGGAGGGGAGAGAGAAGAGAGGGACTATGCATGTGATTAGTCAAGTGGATGTGCGAACTCCGGCAAAATTCCCCCACATTTGTCTCTCGGATAATTCGTACATCCAAACTGCTATGCGGACATATACAGTTCCTCGTTGAATGACAAATGTGGTTTCGACATTGATGCCTGACTATATATTAAAGGTTTGAGAGTCCGTTTTGGACATACCCACGTGGCCGCTCAAAGTTTTGGAGGGCGAGGGACAGGGCAAAACGGAGAGGACATAGTTGTACTTGAAACAGCTCCAAGCCTCTGCTGACCATCACATCATGATTTACTAGCTGTAACTTTGTGAAACAAAAAACACGATTTTAACACTTGTACTGGCACAGTACTCCAGTGGTAAATAATTTGAGAGAGAGAGAGAGGGACAGTCTGACAGAGGACAGAGGGTGCACGAGCGGGCAGGGAGATCTAGCCACTGAAACCAGCCCCGCATGCGGTAGGGCCCAACCTGATCTTATTTACGTAGTAGTACAATACTCTCTCCGGTTTTATTTACTCCGCATATTAGAGTTGGCTAAAGTCAAACTATCTTTGATCAAGTTTATAGAAAAGAATATAAATATTTACCATAACAAATTTATATGATGTGGAAGTACATTTGATAATGAATCTAATGATGTTGATTTGTTATTGTATATGTTAATATTTTTGTCTATAAACTTTATCAAAGTTTATAAAGTTTGACTTTGAGCAAAACTAATACACGGAGTAAATAAAAATGGAGGGAGTACATGCTGCCAGCCACACGGCCACACCCACATGTACCCAGCGTCCCAGGCCATTCATTTCATCCATCTACCATCAGCCCAACCCAATAATCCAAATGGATCATCATCATCTTCGCCTCCTAAGCAAAGGGCACGCTACTCCAGTGCATTATTAGCTAGTTAAATCACAGATCCAAGCATGATTAACCTCACAACAGCGTAACACGCTCCACATAATCATTTGCATGCATGTGAACTGCCGGACCATCTCACAGCAAACCAGTAGTACCCTTGATCCGCCTCTTAATTTTCATTTTTCTTACAACAAATGCCTTTAATTGCGTGTCCACTCTTGATGAAAGTACTGGCCAGTCCAATGCGAACCACCCCATGTGCCACCTCAAAATGCATCCTCCCTCGCTCTAATTTTATTTGAGCAATTCACTTTAACCAACACCGTCCCGGGCACACATGATACACAAAACCTCCAAGTACAAATCTCTTTTATGCTTAGCTAGCACTGTGCGTGAGCAATCAGTCGGCGGACACACGCATGTATCTTGCACATGGCGCCCATGCAACGCAAAACAACCCCCTTTCTAATAATCTTTTCTTTAGCAATCTTCATGATTGATCGGATCGCATCGACCCACTGCACACTGGCAAATCTCCAACCAAGATCAGCAGCAAATGTTTTTCTTACGGAAATGCAATCGAACATTTTTTATGGCAAATTATACTGTGGCGAGCATGGCAATTTTCTTGGGCAAGCATGGCAATTTCTGGCCAAAAAAAGACATGGCAATTTGCCATGCTTGCTAAAGGAAATTTCCATCCTCGCGGCAACATAATTTATCATCTTGGACGTTCGATTTGCCATCCTAAAAAAATTAACATTCAATTTGTAAAGAGATCCTTTTCTTCTCCATTGAGATTAAAACTACTCGCGGATGGATGATCACCTGTATATACAGTCCCAGATAAACTATTTTTTTTGCAAAAAAAAAAACTCTTACGGCCCTCTTTTAAGACGCTATGTGTAATAGTCAATGTTAGCCATCCATTAATCAAGGGTAAAAACTTGGCCATAAAATTTTCTGGCATATAAGATATAAATAAATTCGAAACACGGCCATTCTCAAAACTGCAGAATTTACGTACGCTGTAAAATATTCTGTTTTTTCCCATGGTATTATGTGAGTACTTCGGTTTTGAACCAAAGGTTGAAAAGTGCCAAGAACTTACCAGCAGTTTACATGTTACATAAATATTGATTGTACACTACCAAAAAAGGACATAGTATATGTTAATTATTCAAATCGACTAACTAATTTTTTTTGTGAGAAGGCCTAAGACCACCCATACAGAAAAAGAAAATTACATTCAAATTCTTGGGGGTGCCGGAGTCCTTTTTCCTCCTGCAACAAACTTCGGTGCTCTGTGAGCATAGCACGATGCCCGCCTCTGGGCCTCCGTCTCGATGGAGCAAACTTTTTTCATCCCATTAGCTTGTAGAAGTAGCTGCCTGGAAGTCGTTGATGTAGACCAGGAGATGCCGGTGTCCGGAATCTGAGACTCAAATCGTTGTTCCGGAGAAGGAAACGCTGGGAATGCCCTGTAGAAACCCCCAAACACAACGAAAGTTGACCAAATCTAGACGGAACTACCAGACACCTAATCCGACAGGATCCCGGACGACCCATAGTAACGAAGCTCACACACCTTTCGCCGGAGATAAACACACCAACGGAATGAGGAAAACATTGTTCCTACAGATGTATGGCGACGTTTCAGCTCCCTAACCAAGACTTGTTGCCGCCCTGGGTCGCATCATATGTTATTTAAAAAATATTTTAGATTCATCGTTAAATGAAGTTTTTAAACATATATATTTTATAGTGTATTTGTTAGAAGTGCATGCTCTAGACAATGCAACCAAAAGACCGATCTGATGGAAAAGACTAGGCAATACATTTATACGTCAATACTCCCCTCACGTGTGGTTCCCTAGGGCCTAAAAGTGGACCGAAAGTGAGCTACAATTTAATTGCGCCAGCCCGGTCTTGAACTCAAGACCTCTTGGCTTCGATACCATGTTAGAAGTGCACGTTCTAGTCAATGCAACCAAAAAACCGATCTGATGAAAAAGAATAAGCAATACATTTATACATCAACAATATTATCATCCTAAAGGTTGTTGCCCTCTGTGAAACTATTGACGACCTAAGTTCCCGTGCCAGACTTGTATTCTCATCCTGAAGGTTGTTCCCCAATCACCCCCTTCCATATTTTCACGGAGGGCAACAACCTTCAGGCAAGAAAATGATAGCAGTACAGTACATGCAATGTACGGTTAAACTAATTTTGGGAGCGTTCAAATTATGCCATAGATTTGCCCCGCCAAATCTAAGGAGTAGGAGTAGCATGTGTGCATGGCCAAGTACTACCCACACAAGCACACATGGGCCGCAGCATCTCTGCAGGAAAACTTTTTGACCGGATGGCCGCAAACCAACACGCGCACGGACGGCGCGACGCCCATTTCGAGGCCGAGCATGCGCCTCCTAGCCTATTTTGTTGCCTTGTGTAGTAGTAAAAATTTCTCTGGTTGTGATGCCATCTGACCCATCGTCTTGATCCCCTCCTCCCTCCCTCCCTCCATGGTGAAGACCTCACCTTGGAAATGGGGACCCTCATCGGAAAAAGAAAATTTTCACAAAGGAGGGATGGATAATTGGGCAGAGGAATCCTCCTTCTCCCCTACATAAAAGGGGCATCTTCCTCTGCCTAACTCCTCCAGTACACAGGCAAGCAAGAGAGAGCAACACTTGTTGCCAACACAGACGCCACCAGCTCTGCTCTGCTTGCCTCTTGAAACAGAGCAGAGCATCCAAGAGGAGCCGGAGGCAGAGAGAAGAAGAAGAAGAAGAAGATGGCGCTCCTTCTTGTGCTGGTCGGTGTTGTGGTCGGCGTGGTGCTGGCGAGCAGCTTGCTGCTGCGGTGGAACGAGGTGAGGTACGGCAACGGCCGGAGGAAGCACGGCGATGGCTGCTTGCCGCCGGGGACAATGGGGTGGCCGCTGTTCGGTGAGACCACCGAGTTCCTCAAGCAGGGGCCGGCCTTCATGAAGCAGAGGAGGCTCAGGTACGTTCCGCGTTTGCTCGATGGTCTTCTTGCTCGGTTCATTTACCCGGTTGCTAGTGCGTGGACCGGGGGATTTTGTTGCAGATCAAGTTGGTTGGTTTGTGTTGTGGAGAACTCAAGTGGAGATGGATGCCTGCTATTACTCCACCAGTAATACAGAACCACTCACTCTGCTTTTGCCGCTCTGGCTTGGGCAGCACTAGTATTGTCAGAGAGAAATCGCAGCTGCTTCGATTTGCTACGAGTAGTATTAATCATTTCAGCCTTCTTTTTCAAGGGATTTTTAGTACTGCCTCTGTTCACTTTTATAAGTCCTCGAAGACATTTCAGACAACATGCAATGCAAAGCAGCCTATTTTCAATTGTCTGAAATGACTTATAAAAGTGAACGGAGGGAGTGATTACGTTACTCCTGCCTACACGAATCCATGAGCTACGGAAATGCGCCGGTTTGGCAGCTGCTTTCCGGTTGTGCAAAGTGATGGGGAGAGCTGTGTCCCCCAAAAGCTCACATAATAACACACGCTCATCACTGCTCCAGCTCCCAAAGTGCATACCATTTGTAAATTATGATACTGCAGATCATCAAAAGAGAAACATCCCCATCATGCCCTCCCAAAGACACACATTTGCTCGTGCATGATGAATGAAGAAAAACGGAGAATCTTAGCATAGTCCCATGCGTAATCATAGTGTTTGCTTGCTTGCTACTAGCATAAGTTTTTTTGAAACTACGAGGAATTAACATGTGTGTGCGCTGCTGCTGCAGGTATGGGAGGCTGTTCCGGACGCACATCCTGGGCTGCCCCACGGTGGTGTGCATGGACCCGGAGCTCAACCGCCGCATGCTGCTGCAGGGCGAGGCCGGCGGCCTCGTCCCCGGCTACCCGCAGTCCATGCTCGACATCCTCGGCCGCAACAACATCGCCGCCGTGCACGGCTCGCTGCACCGCGTCATGCGCGGCGCCATGCTCGGCCTCGTCCGCCCCGCCGCGCTCCGCACCAGCCTCCTCCCCAAGATCGACGCCTTCATGCGCGACCACCTCCAGGGATGGGCCGGCAGTGTCGTCGACGTCCAGGCCAAGACCAAGGAGGTCAGTACAGTCTCTTCAATCAAATCTCCTACCGCGTTGTAGTAGACAGTAGAGCCGTAGGGTACACAGGCCACCTTTACCGTACATGTAGAGACAGTAGGGTGGCATGTCGGAGTACGTTAATGGCAGCAACTACTTCGATGTTAATTCTCTGTGCCCCAAAGATTAGTGCCCTCACTGCTTTGCTCTGAAAAAACGGCTAGTTAGAAAATAGAATCTGAAAGCTTTGATGTTTCGGGATAGAATAGAATCTGAAATTTTTGTTCAAGTACATTTAGCTGGTGGACGCCAGATGTACCAGTGATAAAAATAGCCTTGTCGTAGTGACACCATCACTCAACACATTCCAAAGTCGAAACTGCCTCACGTACGATCAGTTTGTCATACGATTTGTACGACAAGAGACAGACCCGTTTCCCGAGGTCTGGGCCCACCACACCAGATGAGTCTTGTCGTACAAAGATTGTACCGAATTTGATCGTACGTATAGCAGCTCTCTTCCAAAGTGGTTGTTGCAGAGTTTCATAGTATCTCACTGCAAAAACAGAGCATCACATTTAGGGACATCATCATTACCCGTTTCCGTTTGCCGCTTTTGTGGTGGTTGCAGAGTTTCTTAGAAGCATCATCTCCTTTCATGGGCATGGCAACAACATATCACAGAATCTTATGTCCTCATCATATCTAACTGACTCTCCCTTTCCCTTTCAGATGGCCTTGCTATCTGCACTCCGGCAGATTGCCGGAATCACAGCCGGCCCACTCTCCGACGCCCTCAAGGCGGAGTTGTACACGCTTGTGCTCGGCACCATCTCCTTGCCCATCAACATTCCGGGGACCAGCTACTACCAAGGCTTCCAGGCTAGGAAGAAGCTTGTGTCCATGCTAGAGCAGATGATCGCGGAGCGGCGTTCGTCTGGTCAAGCTCACGATGACATGCTGGACGCTCTCTTGAGAAGCGGCGATGATGGGTCCAGGGAGAAGCTCAGCGACGAGCAGATCATTGACTTGCTCATCGCCCTCATCTACTCTGGATACGAGACCATGTCAACAACCTCAATGATGGCCGTCAAGTACCTGTCAGAACATCCACGGGCCCTCGAAGAACTCAGGGTGTGTACACATACTCTGCAAATAAATGTTGGTTCCATGGAAAAGATCATGTGCTTGTAGAGATTACTGATGATCTTTTTACTTTTGAATGCAGAGAGAGCATCTTGATATCAGGAAGGGGAAATCGCCAGAGCAAGCCATCAGCTATGAAGATTTCAAGTCCATGGCCTTCACTCGAGCTGTAAGTAGGGGATGAAACAATAAAACAAAAAATTGAAATCAGAGCAGGAGTTTAATTTGAGCATGATCATGATGAACTGATGGATACTTATATGCAGGTCATTTTTGAGACGCTAAGATTAGCCACGGTCGTGAATGGGCTTCTGAGGAAAACTACTCAGGATGTAGAATTGAATGGTGAGATATGCTCTGAAATTACTCTGCTGCTCAGCTGCTGTGGCATTTCCTTGGCAAATATTAGATCAGCTCTAATGCAATATATCATCGATTTCTTGTAGGGTATGTCATCCCGAAAGGTTGGAGAATCTATGTATATACAAGGGAGATAAACTATGATCCGTTCATGTATCCTGACCCAATGACCTTCAATCCATGGAGATGGCTGGTAAGTAAAAGAGTGAACAATTCTTAATTACCAGTGAGACATCATACCACCAAAGCAGAGGAAGTTCTAATCTTTTATCACCTACTGAAAATATATAGGAGAAAAACATGGAATCACATCCGCACTTCATGTTGTTCGGAGGAGGCAGCCGGATGTGCCCTGGGAAAGAGGTGGGCACGGCGGAGATCGCGACTTTCCTCCACTACTTCGTGACCCGATATAGGTGTGTTCAACGTCTTATTAATCCACGCCGGTCCAATTGCTAAGGAGACAGCTCCAGCATTATTGTTTACTGACAATAGATACTTGCCATTGGTTTTGATGTTTCAGATGGGAGGAAGAAGGCAAGAACACAATCTTGAAGTTCCCCCGTGTGGAAGCTCCGAACGGGTTGCATATCCGAGTTCAAGATTACTGATCTTGCAATGTACATTTTGCAGAGTTTAGATAGATGACGATGACAGCACAATTCTGCGCTGATGAAAATACTAGATCAGTCTTGTAAGAAATAGGTAACATAGCCGCATAAGGATAGAAGTAGGTATAACAGATTTACTAGGTAATTGAAGCAGAAGGAAGGCCACAAGATTCACCTGGTGTTCTTCTGTGTGATGAGTGAATTCTTGAACCAAAAACAGGGGAATCGTCTCTGCTGCCTTGTATGCTCTTGAGCGTGATTCAGGCATCAACTGTCTATTTCCAGATAAGTGAAATGTACAAAGAAGAATTTGTGCAGCACAATGAACGAAGAAGTAACAGTCTCGGATATGATTTGTGCTCGGATATGATTTGTGCTTGGAACGGGATGGTGGTGGAGGTACATCGGGGACGGCGACGGCGCTGGCCAGTCCATTATCTTCTCCGTGGTCTCACTCCTCCCTCCCTATCTTCTCCCTCCCTCGCATTCTCCTTCCCATAGCGCCCATCCCTCACATGGCCTCTCACTTCCCATGGCGAGCCCTCGCCCTCTGCTCTCCTCCACTTCAACCAGAGAGGATAGCTCTACTATTCGATTACCCTCGATTGGGGGTGGATATTTCGGACCCTGGGACGCGGTCGGTTTGGGGAATTTTGACCCGCTGCCCACACGGTAGTGGGGGAGGGGATCCATACGGGTGCGCCGTAACTTTATTTTTTTTTTTGAATTGGGCCGTAACTTTTGGGTGGCTGACATGTGGGACATCCACCTAGCGCCCCGCATGTCAGCAACACAAAGTCATGCGCAGTAATTCTAACCGATCCCCAATCCGGCGTTAGAGGAGAATAATTTGGTTATCCTCCTCTAACGCGCACCTAGCCTATCCCCTATAGCTGTTAGCGGAGGATAAATTATTCTGCGACGTCTATCCCATCCCTATTTTTACTCGACCGCTCCGACTCGGAGCAAAACTCTCGCGCCTCTCTATCGCCACTCCTTTGCCATTGCCTCTTCGCCGGCGACCGCCCGCCCACCCCTGCCACTACCGTGTTGCTGCCCTTCTTTCTGCCCGAGGCCCAGCCCGTTCGTCCAGCGTCGTCGGAATCGAGGTGAAACGCCACCGCTGTCACCATAACCGATTCGCTGGATAGATTTGTTTTTTCTTCCTCTTTGGCGGCCGCCGCTCCTGACCTTACTTCCGCGCCGCTGCAGCTCATTTCCACGCTTAGCCACCCCGCCGGTTTGGCCGAAACGGCGACGGCTGGCCGGTGCATCACCAACGCACCGCAAGTGTTCGATGGATTACCTAGGTGAGTTTTTTTCGTTTTGAACCGAGCCGTTTGGATTGTAGATGAAGAGGTTTAGGGAGATGGTCTTCTCGGACTCGTCGTCATCCGAAGGGGAAGAAGACGACGAAGACTTTGAAACTGTTTTAGGCATGATTTTCAATGATGATATTCGGCGCCCTAGGAGAGGATCACAGTTTGGCCGCACACACATCAACCGTGATAGGGCGGAGGGCCATGCCAAGATTATGAGAGACTACTTTGCTCCAAAGCGAACTTATCCGGAGATGCTCTTGCTTGCAACTACTCGATGGATTACTACCCTACGGATGGCATCTATCCATCATGGGCCACATTAGTCAAAACAATTCCACGTCCAAAAGGGAACAAAAATATTCACTTTGCCCAATGTCAAGTAGCTGCTAGGAAATATGTGAAGAGAGCCTTCAGTGGGCTTCATAAACACTTTGCAATTATTCGTGGCCCTGCCGAGTACTGGAGCTCCAAGGTTCTATGGCAGATCATGACTTGTTGCATCATATTGCACAACATGATCATTGAAGACGAGAGGGATATGCCTGAGAACTTTCGGTACATCACTAACGGGACTCCGGTTGAGCCAGAGAATGATACAAATAGGATCCTGGCATTTCTTGAGGAGCATCGCAAGATCTAGAACCGACAAGTTCATGCTCAGCTCCAAGATGATCTTATTGGGCATCACTGGCAACATCATAGCGAGTCCTAGTTGTTCTATCACATGTTATTTGCTACATTTGGACCATTGAGCGTGTTTAAATTACAAAATTCGGTTTATAAACATTGAATTCAGTTTGTAAACTATATTCGTGATTTGGTTGAACATTCATATTTATGTTTAGTTTTTATATGTGTGATAATATGTTTAGTTTTTATATGTGTGATAATATGTAGTTGCAACGTATACTAAAATTGCATAAGTTTAGAAAAAACAAAAGTTTATGCAGTTATATATAAGGGATGGGCTAGATCCGGCCAAAACTTAATGGAGTAAATATACTTCACTAAAGGTTTACTCGGCCGGATCCTCCTTTATTTATTGTGGATCGGTTAGAGTTGTCTCTCCTGATCACGCTCTCCGAACGTGCCTTGATGATCAGGAGGGCGGTGGCGAAGGGTGCAACCTACTACCCGATCATGCACGCCTTGCAACACTAGCTTTGGTCCTGGAGAGATGGCCTCCAATGCCATTGTCGGTTGAAGCCATCGTCATCGAGGTCACAATCGCCTGCTCCCATGCACTACTGGACGGGATATCCAGATCTTGACCGTGCCCAAGCCATCTTCCTACTCATTGAGGCAAACCTTCCAATGATCTAAAGTAGAGGAAACGATTGCAAAGCGTCTATTACAACACAATTCTTAGTGTTTCAAATTTGTTGTTGTAGTTTATGGGTCGGGCGGTGTGATGAGATATTACGCATTCTAATCAGTTTAATTTTAATCTTGATTACAAAGCAAGATGGTGCATTGATCAGCCGCGGGCCAGGTGGTGTGCAGCTTGGCACCCGAGGCTAGGCGGAGAAGACGACGTTGCAAATTTTGGCTTGCTATTCATAGACAGTGAAGTACACTATCATATAGTCTGCCACGCCATCCTCCAATCTCCACCCCTCTATCACACAGAGTCACAAGGAGACCGTGACTCGCTGTAGCCGCCATCAAACCCGTGTTGCCCCGCCGTCCTTAAGACCCTGAGAAGAACAAGACGGTATCTGCAACCTTTAGTTCTACTTCCTCCCTTCCATGGCCAGTTCTGTCCGATCAAAAAATCCACACTCGCGGTTCCTTCCACTTAATTATAGTTTCTCTCTCTATTGCACTAGTGAGTTTGACAGAGACAATAATAGACAAGGAGGGAGAAGGAGGCATAAGGAACAACAAAGTTGTCCTCCTTTTCTATTATTACCTCGCTCGCACACATGATAGTGCAAGTGAAACAAAAAGAAAAGGAACGGCGGGTGTGGGGTTTTGTATTGGATTAAGTTGGGCCCAGATGAAGGGATGCAAACTAAGGGTGGCGATGACTTCTTCTTCTTTTTCTTCAATTAGTATACACCCTCCATACCGGTGTATTAGTCATCTTAGGTTATGCACCGCGACCAAAGCGAAGGGAAAAACGAGAGAACTTAATATTTATTTGCTAATTAATACCATTGCAATTGGCCACTGCATATCGTGCTAGGTAGTCTCGAGTCATTGAAGGCATACATGTCTCACGTCTCTTATTGGTTGATTCATTTATTCATGTCAAGAAACAAGGAACGAGGTGAGAATTAATGTAGCACACCTAAACGGTTTGGGATTATTTTATTTTCATAATGTGACTAATGCACCGATACGGAGGGAGTCCTTCACTACATATGCATAGCACTCAGCCGTCATCTTGTTCGCCTGGACTCGGGTATCGTGCTGCACACCAACAGGCTGGTGGTCAACAGATGTATCATTTAGCTATTTTAAGCAAGATCAAGATTGAAACAAAATGTACTGCCTTATCACACCATTTGAAGCAAAAAACCACAACAATGCATTTGGAGCACTGAGCGTAGCTCAGATGATTAGATTCCTCGTGGAGGAAACAGTTCACTAGGGATCAAGTCCTAGACATGGTATTGGTGCTCACATTTTCTTGAACATATTTTAGGCTTTCTGGCGGTGTTCTTTCAGTGGGAGGAGATGTTCCCATTTACTAAGAGACACCTGTGATGACTTTGTCAATCTCAATATGTGCCGGACCAATCACTCGAAGGTCCTCATAAGGGTAAAGTATGCGTGTGTGCGTTCATAGTAATGTGCCAATATGCGTATATGTGAGCGTCTGCGTTTTTAGTGTGTTTCAGGAAAAGTATGAATAAATGTTTTGTAACAACTCTTTACAATCATGCTCCTCTAGGTCGAGCCATTGGGTATGGAGATGATTGTGAAATTGTCAGCGGTGGCTTAAACCGACAGTGTCATCGGAGGTCATCTCTCTTGAACCAGAACTAGGGTGGTGCAAGGCATACAATACTGTGAAGGGTGAGCCTTTGGTTTGTCCTTTGTGTCATACTTAAACTATCCAGGGTGGACCTTTTAACATGGCACATATTTCTGCGCAGAAGCTAAGATGTGCCTTTAGGTTAAGGAAAATAAATCAGGATTTGGGTTCAGGAAAACAAATCAGGATCCATCACCTTTGCCCCGCTCTGAAGCATACACACATGTCCTCATGATTTGGGTTATTATGGAAAATAAACCAGGAAGTTCCTTCTTCAGAATAATAAGAAAAGGAAGGTAAGTCGTTATATATTCAAACATGAGAGCCAATACTCCAACAAGTGTTTGAATTTTTCTTGAATGTTTTGCCAAAACTCAAATATTTCCTGCGAATAAATAAATAAAGTGTGTCATAGTTAATGCTACAACAATTGGAAACAAATTAACCACAATAAAACCCCAAGTTATTGAGAAGCTGTTGCAGGCAAGTGCTAGCTAGCAATGCAGTACGCATTCAAGGACAAACAAAGAAAATTAGAAAGAATCTTTTTATAACTAATTTATGAAACAAGTGAACTTGCTCCTACATAAATGTGTATATGGGTCTTTGAATGCGCAAAAAACAACAAAAGTTGCTAAACTAGAGTCTAGACATACCACCACCCACAAATGAGTCTGTCCAGCATTGGGCTAGCCCGCAGGATAAGATGCCATCACTTGTGGAGGGTGGTATATAAATTGGCTTCGCTTGCAAAACTATTGTGAAGCAACTTTAGTGATGCCAATCAAGCATCATCATGTTTTTTAAAAATGCATACCACGGTCCATATAGATATATGCACCTTATTTACAAAAATATTGCTATCCTGAGATGAAACTAAGTTTGACCTCTTTCACGTCAATCGGAGAGTGAACAAAAAATCTTAGAAAAATAACAAATTATAGTTCAAACCGTAGATGCAATGCGGCTAAATAAGTTGAGGTCATGAACAATTACCTAACATGGTTGACCATTTCTTCTACAATGTTAGTGTGAAGTCGCGGGAGTAGGATGCTATTTCATCATGATGGTGAAGCTCGCAAATAAAGAAAGCAATGGGTAAACAAGAACATAAATGGATAAACTCGAGGGAGTACTCACCAGAGCATTAAAGTGAAATTCCTCTCATTGTCGGACAATTTATTGGCCCAACAATTGACGACAACCAAGAGATCGCCATGGTCTGTGAGCACTGCCATAAATGCAAATTGTTATTCTTGATCAAGGAAATCATACAGTTTGCCATAAAAAAACATATGGTGAATGGTCTTTGAAATCCAACCATATCTTGACACATACTTCCCACTAGAAGATCATATTTAATCGGATCTGGATAAATCCATAATATGTAACAGTACGGCAATATCCTGACTAACACATGCCAGATCTGTATGGATGCAACCAGATCTAGATCTGGCCAACCATATGTCAGATCTAGTCATATATTATGCTTGAATGCCTAGAATATACATATACATCAAGAACCAAACAATGATAGAATAAATCTTGCAGCACCTTGAATTTGATGGGATACATATCCATCTAGAAGCCGCCGGTATGACAAATCTTACATATCTCTACTTTGGTGGGAAGGATTTGGTTAGATCCAGCCAAATCTCACCTAAAGAAACTAATTCATCATGAGGAGGTGGTACATCTTGCAGTATCGCGAATTCAATAGGTGTATGTGCTACTTTTGATATGTTGGGATTTCCCTGAAGAGGAAGGGTGATGTAGTGTGGAGCGAATAGAATCCGATTGACAATAGATGTCTCTACTACTGAAGATGTGCATGGAAGTTTGGACATTATGTGAAACCAATTGTACAATAGTGTAGACTAGTCATAGTGGAGAGTAACATACACTAGTAACATACACATATCCCTAAACTATGTTACTACCTTTATAGTGGATAGTAACATAAGTGTGGTGTCATGCAAAGCATCATTTATTTGGTTATAGACTCATATTGTATTGGGATATGTAATGTTACGGTAACTAGCTAAGTTACTGAAACTACTCCTCTCCTTATTAACTCATTGCTACATAGGCAAATTTGCTGAGTTGGACTTGATGTTACTATTGAAGTTACTCCCACTATGGCTAGTCGTATAGGTAGTTTCTACTTGTGAGCCAAGTTCACACATCGATGTCGGCACATTGCCCTTCATGCCATGTTGTTGTTTCATGATGACTTGTTTAGTGAAACGGTGCCATATCACTAGTAGAAAAAGGCCCATTTGTCCCGGTTCCAGAGGCCCATTTGTCCCGGTTCTGGAACCGGGACTAAAGGGTCGGGACTAAAGCCCAACACCTTTAGTCCCGGTTCGCTTACGAACCGGGACAGATGTGGCTCCACGTGGCCACTGCGGCGAGCCCAGGCAAGAGGGCCTTTAGTCCCGGTTGGTAACACCAACCGGGACCAAAGAGCATCCACGCGTCAGCAGCTCAGGAGCTGGGGTTTTTGTTTTTTCTTTTGAAAGGGGGGGGGGCGTGTTGGGGGTTTTGTAGGGTTAATTTAGGGGTTTCATATATTGTGTTAGCTAGCTAATAGAGAGAAGTGTCCTCTCTTATCTCCGTGCTTGGTCGATGCTACGTACTATACGTATAGAGAGGACTCGACACGCTAGCTAGTAAGCAAATGAAGGAAACCATTAAAGACACAAGATCGTCATGAACATATACAGAGAGAAGTGATCGACCTCCTCCTTCTCCGAGAGATTGGTCGAACAACAAGTTTTCGTATATCTATCCGACGCTACTAGCTACATATATACAATATAAGATCCCTTACAATCCCTAACATCTGATGTCAAGTTCCACATGGTATTCTCCGGCTGGATTGATGACGTGGTCAAGAAAGAATCCCGCCAATTCCTCTTGAATTGCTTTTATGCGATCTTGTGGTAGGAGTTCATCCCGCATCTGCCAAATGGAACAGACAACAGATCAATTCCAACGAGGTCGTGCTCCTCTTTACCTCTCAGCGTCAAAATATCCTTCCCAGACTTGCAGGTGTCCATGTACCACTTATGGAATCTTCGCATCGTCGTTGTTAGAGGAGGATCACCAGGTCTGACGAGAGGCTTCCTGTACCGGTATTTGTGTTCGTCCACCTCCATTGTATCAAAATGTGCATCGTCGGGCAGGTAATCACCATGATTGGTACCGGGTAGCATCCCCGGCAGATTTGCGACGATATCGCTAGACACCTTGAGCGGGGGGCACGATTGGTTTGCCTGTTCGCCGAGCTGGGGAATTTTGTTCCCACTTCTTCGTTCTTGTAACCTTTTGTCACTTGAAGTAGTTCCCGATCGGCGCGCTCCTTCCACTGCCTTTTTAAGAGCGCGGACATGGTTGTCATCCGGCGGAGGCGGTGGTGGTCGCTTCAGGTTCTTCAAAGTGCGCTTCAATTTCACCGGATCTATCTTCTCCTCTGGAGGTGGATTTTTCTTTGCAAAAAAGTCCTTCACTTGGGCTTGACAGATCTCCTCGTTTTCCTACTCGGTCATCTCGTATGGTAACTTCTCTAGAGGCTTGGGAGATGGACTGAATATGTATTGCCTCCCGCCTCTGGCTGTACTGCTAGACGCCGGAGCAGCCGGAGCGGCTGCGGCTGTCTTCCTTCGTTGCTTACGAGGCGGAGAAGGAGGCGGATTGCTACGACGCGCCGGAGCAGCCGGAGTGGCGGCGGCTGTCTTTTGCTGTTGCTGACGAGGCGGAGAAGGAGGCGGGCTGCTCGGACGCGCCGGCGCAGGCGGAGAAGGAGGCGGAGTGCCGCCACGCGTTGGAGCAGCCGGAGAAGGAGGCGGACTGCCCTGATCACTCGCCGGAGGAGGAGGAGGCGCAGTGCCCTAACTCGCCGGAGGAGGAGGTGGAGGCGTCCAGTTCGGAAGGTTGATGAGCTCCTTCCGCCATAGACATGGAGTCTTCAGAGCAAGACCCAGCTGAGTCTCCCCTTCACCGGTAGGGAGGTCAAGCTCGAGCTCCTCAAATCCCTCCGTTATTTCATCGAGCATCACAACAGCATAGCCTTCTGGAATCGGAAGGCAGTGAAAAGTTGCGCCGGGTTGAGAAGGTGCAACAGAGCCGACAACCGCCTTGACTTTGAGGTGCTGCCATTGCGTCATAAGGTGACAATCTTGAGCCTCCGTGATAGCATCCACGGGGTAGCTAGGAGCCGTGAAGTCAGGCTGCTGAACGAGCTCGGTGGAAGCCACGCTGCTTCTCTGCTGAGATGGCGGGGTAGCTTTTGGGGTAGCTCCGGCAGCTCGTTGGCTCTCAACTTGTTCCTCTAGCTTTTGTACCCTTGCATTCAGCTTCTGAAGTTCGCTCTGCTCCAGTTTCCTCTTCCTCTCCTGGGTTTTGTAACCGCCTGCGCCGGGAAATGCAACCTTCCACGCAATAGAGCCTGGCGTGCCACGTGTTCGTCCAGGGTGCTCAGGATTCCCGAGGGCCTGTGTGAGCTCGTCGTTCTCTCTGCTGGGAACGAACGTCCCTTGCTGCGCTGCGGCGATATACTTCTGAAGCTTCTTGACGGGTATTTCAAGTTGCTCCTTCGTCCAACGGCACTTCCCTGTTTCAGGGTCCAAGGTTCCCCTAACCCCGAAGAACCAAGTCCTTGAACGGTCTGGCCAGTTCAATGTCTCTGGTTCGACCCCTTTATTAAGGAGGTCCTTCTCAGCCTTGTCCCACAATGGCCGGGCTTTAAGGTAGCCACCTGACCCCGTGCGATGGTGATGCTCCTTCTTTGCAGCATTTTTCTTGTTTGCCGCTGACATCTTCTTACTCTTCTCCGATGTCTTGTGGGCCACAAATGCGGGCCAGTGATCTCTTATCTTCTCAAATCGGCCGGTTAATTCTGGAGTCTTCCCTTTGTCGACAAACGTTGATTTCAACTCATTCTTCCACCTCCTGAATAGATCTGCCATCTTCTTAAGAGCATGATCCTTGACCAATGGCTCTATAACTGGCTTATCCGGATCCTCCTCTGGTGGTAGGGTGAAATTTGCCTTCAGCGCGGTCCAAAGATCATATTTCTGTCTATCGTTGACAAAAGACACTTGAGGGTCTTCGCTCTTAGGCTTATTCCATTGGTGGATGCTGATCGGGATCATGTCCCTAACAAGAACCCCGCACTGAGCAGAAAATGCTTCCTTGGTCCGGCTGGGTTCAATCGGTTGGCCATCGCCCTTGATTGCTGTGATCGTGAACCTTTCATCCTGGCGCAACCTTTTCTTTGGGCCTCGTCTCGTTACCGAAGTTTGGCTCGATCCGGAGGGCTAGAAAAGAAGAAAGAAGAGAGTTAATATGTGTACATACCAAAACAATTAATGCATCAATTAGCTAGTCAGCACAGGCTTAATTAATATATATACCTCGCCGGACTTTGCAACATCTCCTTCCTCCATTCGCTCACCGGAGCAGTCATCACGGTCTCCTTCCACCGGCATTCCGTCACCGGAGCCATCATAATCATGTCCTTCCACCTCCATTGTTTGATCACCGGAGCCTGCTTCACCCTCTCCTTCCAGACCATCGGTGTCGTTGAGAAACGACAAGACATCACCTCCGCCGAGGATTATGTCCCCCAACAACTGTTCTGCTTCGATGTCTCGGTGCTCCATAGTTTCTGCAAATATTACAACATGGCAATTAATATACAAACATGACAGATGGATATATTAGTGCAAACGTAGACCTAGCTAGCTCGACGCTTCTACGGTTTGGGGTGGCCTCGACAACGCTTCTAGGGTTTGGGGTGGCCTAGGCAACGGTTCTAGGGTTTGGGGTGGCCTCGACAATGCTTCTAGGGTTTGGGTCGGACCGCCTCTCTCATGAATGTCCGACGTCCGGACCGACAAGGGATTTAACAAAATGACGCCATTCTGGATGTGCAGAAAATGGTCCATATTTTTCCTGATCTCATCTACCCTTCTATATGTCACGTTGTCTAGTGTCAAAGAATTCAAGAAAACCTTGACTTCATCATTAGCCGGAAATGACAGGCGTATAATGGTACGAAGCTCTTCAAAGTTGTTTTAGAAAGGAGTTCCCGATAGAATAATTCGCTTTTTGGTACAAAGTTCAGCAAGAGCCTTCCGAATATCGCTATTTGGAAGGCCTTTGCTGAAATTCGTACCAAAAGGCGAATTATTCTATCAGGAACTCCGTTCCAAAACAACTTTGAAGAGCTTCGTAGCATCATACGCCTGTTACTTCTGGCAAATGATGAAGCCATGGATTTCTTCAATACTTTGACAGACAACGTGACATATAGAAGAATATATATATATAGATGAGATCAGAAAAAATTGGATCAACTTGTGCACATCCATAATGGGGGCATTCTTGATAAATCTGGACCCTCGACCCCTCGGCGAGCCTCGACCCTCTACCCTAGTTCACGACCATCGACCGCTCGGCGATCCACGACCCTCTACCCTAGTTCCTGACCCTCGACCCCTCGGCGTTCCTCGACCCTCGACCCCTCGGCGTTCCTTCCTCGCCCTCGACCCCTCGCATTCTCGACCCCTCTACCCTAGTTCCCGACCCTCGACCCCTTGGCGTTCCTCGACCCTCGACCCCTCGGCTTTCCTCGACCCTCTACCCTAGTTCATGACTCTCGACACCTCGGCGTTCCTCGACCCCTCGACGACCCTCGACCCTCGAACCTTCGGTGACCCTCGACCCCTCTGACCCCTCGACCCTCTACCCTAGTTCACGACCCTCGACCGCTCGGCGATCCACGACCCTCTACCCTATTCTCGACCCCGACCCCTCGGCGTTCCTCGACCCTCTACCCCTCGGCGTTCCTCGACCCTCTACCCTCGGCGTTCCTCGACCCTCTACCCTAGTTCCCAACCCTCGACCCTCTCGGCGTTCCTCGACCCTCGACCCCTCGGCTTTCCTCGACCATCTACCCTAGTTCATGACTCTCGACCCCTCGGCGTTCCTCGACCCTCGACCCCTCGACGACCCTCGACCCTCGAACCTTCGGTACCTCGACCCCTCGGTGACCCCCGACCCTCTACCCTAGTTCACGACCCTCGACCGCTCAGCGATCCACGACTCTCTACCCTAGTTCCCGACCCTCGACCCCTCGGCGTTCCTCGACCCTCTACCTAATTCCCGACCCTCGACCCCTCGGCGTTCCTCAACCCTCGACCCCTCGGCGTTCCTCGACCCTCGACCCTCGGCATTCCTCGACCCTCGACCCCTCGGCGTTCCTCGACCCTCTACCACCTAGTTCCCGACCCTCGACCGCTCAGCGATCCTCGACACCCTCGTTCCCGATAAAATTAAGAAGAGGAAGAAGAAGAGAAAACAAAGGAGGAAGAAGAGAAAAAAGGAGGAGAAGGAATGGGAGAAGAAGAAAATAGATTAATATTACTCTTTTTCTTCTTCTCTCTATTCCTTCTTCTCTCCTCTTTTTTTTCTTCTTCTTCTCTTCTTTTTTTTTCTCTTCTTCCTCTTCTCTTCTTCTCCTTCTTTCTCTTCTTATTTTTTCAATCCTCTTCTTCTCTTTTTTCTCCCCTTTTTCCTCTCCTTCTTTTTCTTCCCTTCTTCCTTCTTCCTCTTTTCCATACATATAAAAAGTTTGAAAAATACATACATACATATAAAAAGAAAGCATATATATATATATATATATCAAAAAAAACATATAAAAAAATAGCAATGCGGCGGCGGTGCTCACAGAGGAGTCCGGGCGGGCAGGGGCGGGCCGGGCGGCGTCGGGGCGGCGTCGGGGCGGCGTCGGCGTCGGGCCGGGGCGGCGTGTCGGCGTCGGGGCGGCGCGGACCAGGGCAGTGACGGCGCGGGGAGGCGCAGCGACGGCGTCAGGGCAGGGCCGGCGCGCGGCGACGGCGTCGGGGCAGGGGCACGCGCGGCGACGAGGGCGGCGCGGACCGGGGCGGTGACGGCACGGGGCGGCGCGGCGCCGGTGTCGGAGCAGAGGGGCAGCCTGGCGGCGTCGTCGGGGCAGTGGAAGAAGAACTGAAACGAATTTTTCACAAGTGCTGGCTTATATAGACGAGGCATTGGTCCCGGTTCGTGGCACCAACCGGGACCAATGCCCCCCTTTAGTCCCGGTTGGTGCCACCAACCGGGACCAACGGTCTCTTTTCAGCAGCCCAAAGGGCGGGAAACAGAGACCTTTGGTCCCGGTTGGTGGCACCAACCGGGACTAAAGGGGGGCATTAGTCCCGGTTGGTGCCACGAACCGGGACCAAAGCCCATCTTTAGTCCCGGTTTGGTGGCACCAACCGGGACCAAAGGCCTTGTGCTGCCCGCAGCCAAAAGTTTAGTCCCACCTCGCTAGTTGAGAGGGGCTCGGAGTGGTTTATAAGCCCCACTGCGGCTGCCCTCTCGAGCTCCTCTCAAATGCAGGCTTACGGGCCTAACCTGACATTCCGCTGCCTGTGGGCCTACTGGGCCTTCTGTAGGCCTGAATCCTGGCCCATGGTAGGGTTTCTAGTCGTATTCAGGCCGTGGTGGCCTAGTAGGTGGCATTTTTTTCTATTTTTTCTGTTTTGTTTTTTGCTTTATTTATTTTCTTTTGTTTTTTTCTTTATTTTTTAATTCTTTTTGCTTTTAGGTAATAAATATTATAAACTTTCTGTTAGTGCCATTAGTTTTCCAATTCGAATAGTTTAAATTTGAATTCTTTGAAATTTGTGTGAATCACTAGTTTGTGATTAACTTTACTATAAAAATAGATTTTTGAGTGATTCTTTTTCCTGCTATTTAATATTACTGTGTTTTATCTTTATATTCAAAAACTGTTTTTGTTATTTTAGTTTCTAACAAAAAAAATATTTATGATAATTCTTTTTGCTATTAAAGTTTCTAACAAAAAAAGTTCTTTTTGAAAATTCTTTTTGCTTTTAATGTTTTGGATAGAAAATACTTTGCTAATTTTAGTTGCATAAATTTTAGTTGATTCCTTTTGCTATTAGAGTTTCATTAAAGTTTTCTAGTTCATTCTTTTTTCTATTAGAGTTTCATTAAAGTTTTCTAGTTCATTCTTTTAGTTTATTATTTTTGCTATTAGAGGTTCATAAAAGTTGAGAGGGTTACGGCAAAAACTGGATGCACTTCGTTGACAAAATGGACAATCTCTTTTGAAGTATCAGAGTTTCGGACGAAAACTCATCTGTTACAAAGGGATTTCATTTTTTTGAACTTATTTGAAATCCAGACTTTTTGTTTGTTCAAAATGAACCATTCAAAGCCACATCATCAATTTTCAACCCTTTCTGACTTCATCTATTATTTTTCATGCATTTACTGATTTTTTTGAGCTAAATGACCCTGAAATTGAAAAGCACTTCAAATGAACTCTGAAGAGGTTGAAAATTCGCATGATATCATCATTTCACCCACATAGCATGTGCTAAAAAGTTGAGAGGGTTACGGCAAAAACTGGATGCACTTCGTGTACAAAATGGACAATCTCTTTTGAAGTATCAGGGTTTCGGACAAAAACTCATCTGTTACTAAGGGATTTCATTTTTTTTGAACTTATTTGAACTCCAGACTTTTTGTGTGCTCAAAATGAACCATTCAAAGCCACATCATCAATTTTCAACCCTTTCTGACTTCATCTGTTATTTTTCATGCATTTACTGATTTTTTTGAGCTAAATGACCCTGAAATTGAAAAGCACTTCAAATGAACTCTGAAGAGGTTGAAAATTGGCATGATATCATCATTTCACCCACATAGCATGTGCTAAAAAGTTGAGAGTGTTACGGCAAAAACTGGATGCACTTCATGTACAAAATGGACAATCTCTTTCGAAGTATCAGGGTTTCGGACAAAAACTCATCTGTTACAAAGGGATTTCATTTTTTTGAACTTATTTGAACTCCAGACTTTTTGTGTGCTCAAAATGAACCATTCAAAGCCACATCATCAATTTTCAACCCTTTCTGACTTCATCTGTCTTCACTTTTTCTTCGCTTGTGTGCTTTGCTTATTGCGCCGTAACCATGGATATTCTTCATCGCTTAACAGGGTGCTTGGGTCAGCCTTGACTTTGAAGGGAGGAATTTCATGAAACTTTTCATAATCTTCAGACATGTCTGTCTTACCCTCCACTCCCACGATGTCTCTTTTCCCTGAAAGAACTATGTGGCGCTTTGGCTCATCGTATGATGTATTCGCTTCCTTATCTTTTCTTTTTCTCGGTTTGGTAGACATGTCCTTCACATAGAAAACCTGCGCCACATCATTGGCTAGGACGAATGGTTCGTCTGTGTACCCAAGATTGTTCAGATCCACTGTTGTCATTCCGTAATGTGGCTCTACCTGTACCCCGCCTCCTGACAGATTGACCCATTTGCACTTAAACAAAGGGAACTTAAAATCATGTCCGTAGTCAAGTTCCCATATGTCCACTATGTAACCATAATAGGTGTCCTTTCCCCTCTTGGTTGCTGCATCAAAGCAGACACCGCTGTTTTGGTTGGTGCTCTTTTGATCTTGGGCGATCGTGTAAAATGTATTCCCATTTATCTCATATCCTTTGTAAGTCAATACAGTCAAAGATGGTCCCCTGGACAACGAGTACAACTCATCAGAAATAGTGTTGTCACCTCTGAGACGTGTTTCCAACCAACTGCCGAAAGTCCTGATGTGTTCACATGTAATCCAGTCGTCACACTGCTCCGGGTGTTTGGAGCACAGAATGTTCTTGTGTTCATCGACATACGGGGTCACCAAGGTAGAGTTCTGTAGAACTGTGTAGTGTGCTTGAGACCAAGAATGCCCGTCCCTGCATATTATTGAGTCCCCTCCTAGCGTGCCTTTTCTAGTCAGTCTCCCCTCATACCGCGATTGAGGGAGACCAATTTTCTTAAGGTCAGGAATGAAGTCAACACAAAACACAATGACATCCTCTGTTTGATGGCCCATGGAGATGCTTCCTTTTGGCCTAGCGCGGTTACGGACATATTTCTTTAGGACTCCCATGAACCTCTCAAAGGGGAACATATTGTGTAGAAATACGGGGCCCAGAACAACAATCTCGTCTACTAGATGAACTAGAACGTGCGTCATGATATTGAAGAAGGATGGTGGGAACACCAGCTCGAAACTGACAAGACATTGCACCAAATCATTCTTTAACCTTGGTAGGATTTCTGGATCGATTAACTTCTGAGATATTGCATTGAGGAATGCACATAACTTCACAATGGCTAATCGAATGTTGTCCTGTAGAAGCCCCCTCAATGCAACCAGAAGAAGTTGTGTCATAATCACGTGGCAGTCATGAGACTTTAGGTTCTGGAACTTTTTCTCTGGCATATTTATTATTCCCTTTATATTCGATGAGAAGCCAGACGGTACCTTCATACTGAGCAAGCATTCAAAGAAGATTTCCTTCTCTTCTTTGGTAAGAGCGTAGCTGGCAGGACTTTCATACTGCTTTGGAGGCATGCCGTCTTTTTCGTGCCAACATTGCAGGTCCTCCCGTGCCTCCGGTGTATCTTTTGTCTTTCCATACACGCCCAAGAAGCCTAGCAGGTTCACGCAAAGGTTATTCGTCACGTGCATCACGTCGATTGAAGAGCGGACCTCTAGGTCTTTCCAGTAGGGTAGGTCCCAAAATATAGATTTCTTCTTCCACATGGGTGCGCGTCCCTCAGCGTCATTCGGAACAGATAGTCCGCCGGGACCCTTTCCAAAGATTACGTGTAAATCATTGACCATAGCAAGTGCGTGATCACCGGTACGCATGGCGGGCTTCTTCCGGTGATCTGCCTCGCCTTTGAAATGTTTGCCTTTCTTTCGACATTGATGGTTGGTCGGAAGAAATCGACGATGCCCCAGGTACACATTCTTCCTGCATTTGTCCAGGTATATACTTTCGGTGTCAGCTAAACAGTGCGTGCATGCGTGGTATCCCTTGTTTGTCTGTCCTGAAAGGTTACTGAGAGCAGGCCAATCATTGATGGTTACAAACAGCAACGCATGCAGGTCAAATTCCTCTTGTCTATGCTCATCCCACAGACGTACACTGTTTCCATTCCACAGCTGTAAAAGTTCTTCAACTAATGGCCTTAGGTACACATCAATATCGTTGCCGGGTTGCTTAGGGCCTTGGATGAGTACTGGCATCATAATGAACTTCCGCTTCATGCACAGTCAAGGAGGAAGGTCATAGATACATAGAGTCACGGGCCAGGTGCTGTGATTGCTGCTCTGCTCCCCGAAAGGATTAATGCCATCCGTGCTTAAACCAAACCATACGTTCCTTGGGTCACCTGCAAACTCAGCCCGGTACTTTCTCTCAATTTTTCTCCACTGCGACCCGTCAGCGGGTGCTCTCAACTTCCCGTCTTTCTTACGGTCCTCTCTGTGCCATCGCATCAACTTGGCATGCTCTTTGTTTCTGAACAGACGTTTCAACCGTGGTATTATAGGAGCATACCACATCACCTTGGCAGGAACCCTCTTCCTGGGGGGCTCGCCATCAACATCACCAGGGTCATCTCGTCTGATCTTATACCGCAATGCACCGCATACCGGGCATGCGTTCAAATCCTCGTACGCACCGCGGTACAGGATGCAGTCATTAGGGCATGCATGTATCTTCTGCACCTCCAATCCTAGAGGGCATACGACCTTCTTTGCTGCGTACATACTGTCGGGCAATTCGTTATCCTTTGGAAGCTTCTTCTTCAATATTTTCAGTAGCTTCTCAAATCCTTTGTCAGGCACAGCATTCTCTGCCTTCCACTGCAGCAATTCCAGTACGGTACCGAGCTTTGTGTTGCCATCTTCGCAATTGGGGTACAACCCTTTTTCGTGATCCTCTAACATGCGATCGAAATTCAGCATCTCCTTTTCACTTTCGCACTGTCTCCTTGCATCAACAATGACCCAGCGGAGATCATCATCGGGCACATCACCTGGTTCCTCTTGATCTTCAGCTTCCCCCATTGCAGCATCATCGTATTCAGGGGGCACATAGTTGTCATCGTCCTCTTCTTCTTCGCTGTCTTCCATCATAACCCCTATTTCTTCGTGCCTGGTCCAAACATTATAGTGTGGCATGAAACCCTTATAAAGCAGGTGGGTGTGAAGGATTTTCCGGTCAGAGTAAGACTTCGTATTCCCACATATAGGGCATGGACAACACATAAAACCATTCTGCTTGTTTGCCTCAGCCACTTCGAGAAAATTATGCACGCCCTTAATGTACTCAGAGGTGCGTCTGTCACCGTATATCCATTGCCGGTTCATCTGCGTGAATTATATATAATTAAGTGTGTCAAAAACCATTACAAAACATCATGAATAGATAAGTGACCAAATTAATAGAAGTTCATCATCACATTAAAACCAAAGTATATACATAGTTCTCATTGAACAACATATAGCTCTCCAGAGCATCTAATTAAACCATACATTGAAACTATGTAAAACATTTCAATGCAACAACAAATGCGATCATAATCGCAACCAAGGTAACAATTGATCCAATGGCATAATAATACCAAGCCTCGGTATGAATGGCATATTTTCTATACTTTCTAATCTTGAAGCGCATTGCATCCATCTTGATCTTGTGATCATCGACGACATCCGCAACATGCAACTCCAATATCATCTTCTCCTCCTCAATTTTTTTCAATTTTTCCTTCAAGTAATTGTTTTCTTCTTCAACTAAATTTAACCTCTCGACAATAGGGTCGGTTGGAATTTCCGGTTCACATACCTCCTAGATAAAAAAATCTATGTCACATTGGTCGGCATAATTGTCATAAACAATAAATGAACCAAATAGTTATAAAATATAATATATACCACATCCGAATCATAGACAGGACGAGGGCCGACGGGGGCGGATACCAAAACCATCGCACTATATAATAACAAACAATAATAAAAGTAAGAAAATTATACAAGTATCTATCTAAATCATACAAGTAAGAATTTTTTTCTTTTAGAAAGAAGATAAGAAAAAGAGGCTCACCACGGTGGTGCCGGCGACAAGATTGGCGCGGGCGATCGACGGCGGTGAAGACGGGGACGGGACGTGATGGACCGCTAAACCTAGATAAATCTTGAGGAAAATGGAGCTTGGAGGTCGAGTTTGGAGAGGAGAAAGCTTAAGTAGTGTGGCTCAGGCATTTCATCGAACACCTCATGTGCATAGGAGGTGAGGTAGAGCACCACAAAGCCCTCCCCTCGCCGGCCAGAAAAAAACAGAGCAGTGGAGTGCTCTGCTCGCGGGCGTGGGGTATATATAGGCACAACATTGGTCCCGGTTCGTGGTTGGAACCGGGACTAAAGGCCACCCTTTGGTCCCAGTTCCAGCCACGAACCAGGACCAATGGATGTGGGCCAGGAGCGAGGCCCATTGGTCCCGGTTCGTGTCTGGAACCGGGACCAAAGGGCCCAGACGAACCGGGACCAATGCCCCACGAGGCCCGGCCGGCCCCCTGGGCGCACGAACCGGGACGTATGCCCCCATGGGTCCCGGTTCCTGACTGAACCGGGACTAATGGGCTGGGCAGGCCTGAACCAAAGCCCTGTTTTCTAGTAGTGTATATGCACCCAATGTATTCCAACTCTTTGGACCTGTGGAAACAAAATCGAGAAATGCGATCTGGCTGGAAGATGGATGCGACATATTTGCAAAGAAGACCTCACACTTTATTGCAATCAACCCGCACTCCACCTTAGCTGTCGACCATTAAATCAATGTTTTTTTATTTCCTTCCAAACACAAAATGGCACATATGTTCTAAATTGTTCTTGTTTTAAAGATATTGTCAAGGCAAATACATGAGTCAAAACAGATACAAAATTAACCATCTGGTAGCAAATATAAATAAATACACATATTTATTGATGGGAAAGGAGTGTGGGTTGATTTTAATAAAATAATAGAAGGTTCATTTTGCAGATATGCCACTATCTTGCCCAACTGGGCTGTATCAGATGTTGTAATACAAGCCCATGTGGAGGAGGAGCTAGACCTGTGCGTAATTACTAGACTCAGGGCGGGGGGGGGGGGGGGGGGGGTGGTAAGATCAAATGGACGAGATCGCCTTGGACCATAGGAGCAAAGTTAACACTGAGCATCTGATATTTACCCTCTCCCAGCCCGATCATGTCCTTATATTTCCTGTCCCATGGTTTAAATAGTGCATAAGTTAGGGAAGTGCCAAAGATATGTTCTCCCTGCTTCATCCTAGCATTTTGGCTGGCCCTTGCATTGGATTGTGTTGGAATATTAGGAAAATTCATGATTAATTCAGTAAATAATTCATGACTAGAACAGAAAATAGCATGCAACAGTCTAGCATACTAGATGAACAAGAAAACATGCACAACAACATCGCACATGAAACAATAACTAAAAATAGAGACCTGAACAAATCACGATGGACGTATTGTTCGTTAGTTGCTGCAGGAGCGAAGTTGTTGATGACGATGTTAGTGACGATCTGTTACGAACGGCGGTGGAGACATCGATGACTAGCACCACCCGACTTGGACGGAAGACGACCCGTGATGACGAACTTGAGCAGTCGCGTAAAGCGCTTTCCAAAAACCTAGTTCATCCTCTCCCGGTGTAGAATCACAAGGACGAGCGGTTCCAGAGATCTGCTTTCCGGCAAGCCAATGCCCGCTGGCGTTCAGGGTGGAGTATAGCCTACGATGGCGGTGCAAGTTGCGAGATGAGACAAAACCCTAGGTGTTTTTTGATGTGTCTTTGGTCATGGCCGGTAGCAGTATATATAATAGTACCATAGGCGACATTGTGTCGCGATCACTATATCAAACCGACTTGGATTCTAAGTCGTATATTTATCGGACAAGAAATATTTAACTTGTTTGTCAAGACATCAAAAAATAAAACGACAAAAGGAAGTTGTGCCCGTGCAAGGCAACGGACCGGATTTCGGCGGATCATTCACACGCATGTCGCATGCGCACGCCATCCCATCCTCGGCCTAAGCCCGTGCCCTTGCCTTTGCCCGACAAGGTGAGCGAGCATGCGCGTGCGGTCTCCTATTTCTCTCCTCAACACACCACTTAAACTGGTGGAGAGAACCCACTATACAAAGAGATCTCACGCTTCCTCAACTTCCCGGGTAGGACAAAACTTTAGGGCGACCACTTGCTATTTTACACATGGACCACTTTGAGATTTCAGAAATTTTTTATGGGCCAAGCAACCCCCACCAGATCTCACAAACCCATTTATTTCTATCATTCGCTTCTCCCACCGGTGTTAACAACGACGGCGCGGCGCCCCATGACGGAACGCCACGTTGGGCTGATGCTACATTCAACGGAGCATTACAACAAGTCCCTATGTACAAGGATAACACCTCCTTGATAGCTGCACCACAGCCCAAGACTCTCAATCCCCAACTTATGCAGAAATAATATCAGAGTCTTTACTTCTTCATTGTGCTGCATGTTTGTTACTATCTTCTTTTTTTGCGGGTATCTAGTAGAAGCTGGCCACATGATACATCTGTTTTGGTCTAAGATTTGATTGAACGAAAATAACACCTATATTGTACTCCCTCATTCCAAAATATAAGAGCTTTTTGACACTAGTGTCATGCTCTCATCATCCCTGTCTGGGTCCTATCAATCTAAACTAGGCAAAATGTATGCTGCAAGATCAGTAATCTTAAACTCGGATATGTAGCCCGTTGGGAGCTTCCACCCGGGGGAATCTCAAGATGGTGTTCCTGCCTTCCTCCTCCCATCTGCAACATCAAGACCGAGTAAGAAATATTCGTTGTATGTAAATAATAATGCTTGAGTTGTTTTCTTAGCAACTGAGTGTGGAGTAACAAAAGGAACAAACCTGTATCGAGTCACGAAATAGTGGAGGAAAGTCGCAATCTCAACCGTGCCCACCTCCTTCCCGGGGCACATCCGGCCGCCTCCTCCAAACATCATGAAGTGTGGGTGCGATTCCATGTTCTTCTCCTGTATATTTTTAGTGGGCAGCACAAGATTAGAACTTCCTCTGTTGTGGTGGTATGTTTGAGTAGGTAGTGAAGATCATAATTGTCCGATGTTTTGCTTACCAGCCATCTCCATGGGTTAAAGGTCGTCGGGTCAGGGTACATGAATGGATCGTAGTTTATCTCCCTTGTGTGAACATAGATTCTCCAGCCTTTTGGAATGACATACCCTAAAAGAAATTGGTAATGCCGCATGAGAACAAACTTAATATTTACATGGAAAGTGTTGAAGTAGCAGGATAATTTGCAAGCATAACTCACCATTCATTTCTACATCCTGAGTAGTTTTCCTCATCAGCCCATTCACGATTGTGGCCAATCTTAGCGTCTCAAAGATGACCTGCATAGAAGTATCCATGGGTACATCATGATCATTCATACTCATAGTAAATTCCTACCCTGACATCATTTTTGTGTGTGTTTGATCTTCTACATACAGCTCGAGTGAAGGCCATGGACTTGAAATCCTCGTAGTCGATGGCCACTTCCGAAGATTTCCCCTTCCTTATATCAAAATGCTCTCTCTGCATTCGGAAGTGAAAAGATAATCATTAAGCTCTAGAAGCACATGATCTTTTCTATAAAGTCAAAATTGTTTTTTGCCCGCAAGAACAATATCGATTTCCAAAGTATGTGTACATACCCTAAGATCTTGGAGAGCCCGTGGGTGGTCCGACAGGTACTTGACAGCCATCATTGAGGTCGTCGACATGGTCTCATAGCCGGAGTAAATAAGGGTGATGATCAAGTCAATGATCTGCTCATCACTGAGCTTTTCCCTGGCCCCATCATCGCCGCTTCTCAATAGAGCGTCCAGCATGTCATCGTGAGCTTGAATAGAGGACCTCCGCTCCGCGATCATCTGCTCTAGCATGGACACTAGCTTCTTCCTCGCCTGCAAGCCCTGGTAATACCTAGTCCCTAGAAGGTTGATGGGCAAGGAGATGGTGCCGAGCACGAGGGTGTATAACTCTGTCTTGAGGGCGTCAGAGAGCGGGCCAGCGGTGATGCCGGCGATTTGATTGAGTGCGGATAGCAAGGTCATCTGAAAGGGAAAGTCAGTCAGCTACAATATGAGCACATTTTTCGATAAAGGACATATCATTGAATTGATTTATTAAGGTGATACAACCGCATCCAAAGAATGCCCGGCCTCTGCATAACATGATGCACACAGCCAACAAGTCCAAACAACCAAAAATAAACATTGTTTTGCAGCAAAAGTAAATCAATCCAGCCTAGGGTGGGGCAGATCCTATACGGAGATTACACCGCCATCCATGGTGGGAGAAAACCTCCCTGGCCGTACGCTCCAGCCGTGTAGACACCATCATAAAGAGGTCTCTGTCCTCCGACTTCTGCAGAATAGACCAAGTACGGAGCCATCGCGTACATGCATGAATAACCTGCACAGGAGAGGAAACACATTTATTATTAAAAACCACATCATTCCTGGTAAGCCACAATGCCCAGCATAAGGCAGCCGCCCCCACAAGAATATGTGCAGAAAATTGTTTATCAATACCCCGCAACCAATTGCCGAACATGTTACGTGCACTACGTGGGGGGTATAGATTTGAAGCTATTTGAACTATGGCCCATACTGCGCGAGCAAACTTACACTCAAAAAATAAGTGTTTGATAGACTCGTCATGTTGGCAAAATACACATGTCTTACTGCCTTGCCAGTTACGTCGTGCCAGATTATCTCTAGTTAAGATGACCCCTCTGCTTAAAAACCAGAGGAATATCTTCACTCTCAGAGGTATTTTTAGCTTCCACAATTTTTTGTTATCAACTGGAACATCGATATGAGTCATCGCATCGTACAAGGACTTGACTGAGAAACTACCGTTTTGGTGTAGTTTCCATCGAAACTTGTCCGGCTCGCTTGTCAGTTGAATGTCCTCCATACGAGAGAGTAATTCATTCCATGCTGCCAGGCGAGGGCCCAAGAGATCCCTACAAAAAGAAATATCGGGGTTTTCTTGTCCCAAAACTTGTTTGATCGTGACAAATTTATGTCTGACAATCCTGTACAAGCTAGGGTACTGCACCATAAGTGGGGTGTCGTCTAGCCAGGTATCTTCCCAGAATCGAACCTGAGAACCATCCCTGACTGAGAAAGTACCAAATTGAAAAAAGAATTCCTTGGCCTTCATGACACCATACCAAAAATGTGAATCGCCGGGTTTCCAATGAACTTGAGAAATGGCTTTGGACCCCATGTATTTGTTACGAATGATTTCCTGCCATACTCCATTCTTAGTGAGTAATTTGTAGACCCATTTACTGAGAAGAGCGATGTTTTTAATCTCAAGATCTTGAATTCCGAGCCCCCCTTGACTTTTAGGACGGCATAATACAGTCCACCTAGCCAGACGATATTTCTTGGATTCATTATCGCATTGCCAAAAAAATCTGGATCTAAAGTAATCTAGACGCTGAAGAACCCCTTTCGGTAAGTGGAAGAAAGACAACATGTATAGAACCATATTGCTGAGGACGGAATTGATCAAAATCAATCGTCCCCCATATGACAAGAGTTTGGCTTTCCAGCTGGCTAGCCGTTTCTCAAGTCTTTCTTCCACATGCTTCCACTCAGCGATAGTTAAACGCCGATAGTGAATCGGAATACCGAGATACCTAATCGGGAACTGTCCAAGCTGGCAGCCAAAAATGTCAGCATACTCAGCTGCGGACTCTGCAGCATCGCCGAAGCAGAAAAGCTCGCTCTTATGAAAATTAATTTTGAGACCAGAGAGCTCCTCGAATGCGCATAAAAGCAACTTGAGGTTTCTTGCTTTATCTAGGTCATCATCCGTAAAAAGAATAGTGTCATCCGCGTATTGTAAAATGGACAGACCTTCTTCTACTAAATGAGGAATAACACCACTAATCTGACCGGCCATCTTAGCCCTCTGAACAAGGATAGCTAACATATCGGCCGCGATGTTGAACAAAATAGGGGATCCGGGGTCCCCTTGGCGAAGACCCTTCTTAGTTTGAAAATAGTTGCCAACAACATCGTTGACTTTGATAGCCACACTACCTCCAGAAACAAAACTCTCCACCCAACGACACCATTTTGGTGAAAACCCCTTCATGCGTAAAGTTTGCAATAGAAAGGGCCATTTTACTTTATCATAGGCCTTTTCGAAGTCAATTTTCAAGATAACTCCGCTCAACTTTTTACGGTGAAGCTCATGTACGGTTTCATGCAGCACAACCACTCCATCTAGTATGTTGCGCCCTTGCATAAACGCCGTTTGAGTGGGTTTGACCACATGGTCAGCCACCCCGTTCAACTGGTTTGTTGCAACCTTCGTAAAGATTTTAAAGCTGACGTTTAGAAGGCAAATCGGTCGATATTGTTGAATACGACTAGCCTCCTTAGTCTTGGGCAGTAGAATAATTTCCCCAAAGTTTAAACGGGCAATGTCAAGGTTTTTGGTGTGTAGTTGGTTAAACAACTGAACCAATTCCACCTTGATCATATCCCAGAAACATTGATAAAACTCCGCCGGAAAACCGTCTGGCCCAGGGGCCTTGTTGTGTTCCATTTGAAACACCGCGGTCCGAATTTCCTCCTCAGTGAACGGAGAGGTTAAAAAATCATTTTCCGCCTCCGAAACTTGAGGTATGTCATGAGTATTAGACTCATCCAGCGTAAAGGAACTTTCCGCTGAAGGTCCAAAAAGCTCTTTGTAATAGTTAGTAATAAAGTTTCTGAGCGGCACATCCCCCTCGATACGGCCTTCATCCTGGTCAAGAGCGAAAATACGTTTCTTTCTATGCCTTCCATTGGCCAACATTTGAAAGTATTTCGTATTGTCATCGCCTTGAACAAGCGAGTCGGCCTTGGACCGTTGGTACCATTTAATCTCTTCCTCGCGTAAAAGGCGGACAATCTGCTCATTTAGATGACTTTTTTGCTCAATCTCCATAGCAGAAAGGGGCCGCACCTCCGCAATTTTATCAAGGGCATCGATTAAGGTAGATAGTCGCAACTTTTCTTTTTTGTATATGCCAGCGGTATGTTTAGCCCATCCACGAAGGAATCGACACAAGGCGCGAATTCGATTATTCCATCTTTGGATGGGCGTGTTACCCCGAGGTTGACGCGCCCACACCTTCTTAACCAGGTCGTGGAATCCCTCTCTAGTGAGCCATCCCAGTTCGAATTTAAACTGTGGAGTCTTAGAGGTTGGAGGTGTTTCACCAAAATCGGTTAGCAATGGAGCATGATCCGATAAGCCTTCAATCCTTTCTAGTGCCCGAACCGAGGCAAGGGGATATTTATATTCCCAGTCGGTGGTTACTAGCACCCGGTCAAGTTTTTCGTAGGTAGGAGTAGGTCGGTTATTGGCCCAGGAGTACTGACGACCAGACATGGTGAGCTCCCGTAGGTCCAAGCTGTCAATAACAGCATTGAAGAGGAAAGGCCATCTAGTGTCAAACCGATCATTGTTTTTTTCCTGCTGATATCGAAGGATATTGAAATCCCCCCCAATTAACATGGGGTAAGGATTGTCCCGGCAGGTATTAACAAGTTCCTTAAGAAAAGCAGACTTAAACTCCTCTTGAGCGGCACCATATACAGCAACCAGGCTCCAAAGGAAGTTGTTGGACTTGTTTCGAAGGTGGAATTTGATGTGATATTCACCCTTTGACGTGGACAACAATTCCAGGTATGTCGAGTGGATGCCAAGCAAGATTCCACCTGACCTTCCGGACGGGGGTAAGACATGCCATACATAATCATAACCACATGAAAAGTGGTCAAGATCACGTGTCTGGAAATCACGTTTATCCGACTCAGTGATGGCCACAAAGTCCAATGCATGATCCTTTACACAATCGGCAATATGTTTGTGTTTAGCCAAGTCACCAAGACCTCTGCTATTCCAAAACATGCCTCTTATGATGAACCATTTTTACGTTTAGATACTTTCGCCCTCTTAGACGAGCGCCCTCTTTTCTTAGCTGAAGTAGACTTGTTTTTCCGTACCGATGCGACAAGCTCACAAAGCATAGTGTCGCGTACCGTATCGTCCAAGTCTACTTCAGTCATGTCTTTAACCAGATGGGAGAGAAGCTTACCATCATGATCGGCATCAGCTTCCTCATCCTCCTCATCCGACACGAGAGGGTCACAAAAAGTTGACAACTTAGGAGCAACCGTAAGCCGGTCGAACTCCATTTGTTTAAAAGCTCTAACAGAAAATTCTACCTCTTTCTCATTACGTCCCAATGAAACTCCAAGGCTAGCAATATTTGAAGAAACTCTGGAATTATCAAAGGGCAAAAAAGATTTACGAGAGGGAGTACCTTCGAAGTCGAGGTTGCGGGATGTCGTCCTGCGCATGGCCTTGGTCAGAGAGTCCTCATCAGTAGCTGTTGTACCATCAACAGCAACAGAGTGACGACCGCTGCGCCTCAGCGGTGAAGGTGTGAAGTCAACTGCAGTCACGGTCGCAGTGCCCCCAAGCGGTGGGGTAGAAGGGCGCGGCGAAACTGAATATGAGCACATAAGATTATGTGATATGTGTTGCCATTCCCATGCAAGGAGATTCTTCTATGAAACTCTGCAACAACCACAAAGGTAGGCAATGATGCTGTCCCGAAATGTGATACTATGTTTTTCTTTTCTTTTCAAGGAGATAGTATAAAACTCAGCCACAACCACTTTGGATTTCCCCCCCTTTGCTGAGTTACAAGTTTGAGTGTGTACCAATTTCTTATATATCAAAACTCTGTGATAGGTCTGAGGTTGGTTAGCCATTTTTTTCAGGGAAAAGTAGTACGAAAAGTGAGCATTTCTTTGGTGACTAGTGACTGACCTCCTTGGTCTTTGCCTGGATGTCGATGACGCTGCCGGAACATCCATCGAGGTGGGAGCGCATAAAGGCGTCGATCTTGGGAAGGAGACTGGCGCGGATCGCGGCGGGGTGCACGAGGCCGAGCATAGCGCCCCGCATGGCTCGGTGCAGCCGGCCGTGCACGGCGGCGATGTTGTCGTGGCCGAGGATTTGGAGCATGGATTGCGGGTAGCCCGGGACCAGGCCGCTGGACTCGCTCTGGAGCAGCATCCGGCGGTTGAGCTCCGGGTCCATGCACGCCACCGTGGGGCACCCCAGAATGTGCGTCCGGAAAAGCCTCCCGTATCTGCGGCAGACCACGGATTAATTCCTCGTAGTAGTTTTAAGAAAAGCTTATGATACGCAAGTATAGTACTCCCTCTATCCCGAATTACTTGTCTTAGATCTGTATTAGATATATCTGGACAAATCTAAGATAAATAATTTAGTACGCATGTAATATTATATATTCTTTTCGTTTCTTAATAGCAAGCATGCAACCAAAGAGTATCATTATGCTCGGGATTAGATTGAGCAATGTTGATCCCGGTGATGAGACATGTCCAGAAATGCATCATCATGTCAACCATATGCAAGCGAGCGGCAAGTTGACGGACGTACCTGAGCCCCTTCTGCTTCATGAAGCTCGGGCCCTGGTTGAGGAACTCGGTGGTCTCGCCGAACAGCGGCCACCCCATTGTGCCCGGCGGCAGGCACCCATTCCCCCGCCTGCCGTACCTTACTTCGTTGCACCTCAGCAGCAGGCCGACCACGCCGACCACAACACTGATCAGCACCAGGAGGAGCGACATCTTCTCTCCTTTCTGCCTCCACTCTTCTACCTCTTGGATGCTCTCTTTTGGTTCAAGAGGCAGGGCAGAGTTTGCCTGTGTGCGTACTGGAGGAGCTGCGCAGGGGTGGAGGCGTGGAGCCCGTTTTATATAGGGAGGCTGGGGAGGACACACGCCACAACATTTAATACTCGGCGATTAAGAAGAGAATCACTTGTAGATTGGAAATTAGCATCCATTGAATACTCGGGCGATTAAGGAGAAAATTGCATACAGATAGGTACAGTAATCTCCATCTCCATCTCCACTAATATTAAAAGCAAGAGTTGGGTTGGATCCAAGCAATATTGTTGTACTATGTTGTATTGTTTTGTCAACACCAACTACATCTTAATCCTCACCATTAATTCTCTGCATTCGACGACCCATATTCATGCAGTGATGTACTCCCTCCAATCGCCAAAAGAGGGCGCATATATAGTCTTCAACGCGGCCATTAATGAGAAAATCGCATGTAGATTGGTAATATAGCATACATTTAATACTCGGCGATTAAGGAGAGAATCGCATGCAGTTTGATAATCGCCATCTCCATCTCGACTAAGATTAAAAGCACGAGCTGGGTTAGATTCAAACAATATCAGCCCTTCGACCGTATAAATCTGGCGGTTCAGATTTGTGTACATTGTATTGTCAACACCAAAAATGCGTTAATCCCCACCATTAATTTTCTGCATCTGATGACCCATATTCATCCCATGATGTACAATCACAAAAAGATGGCGTACAATCCTCAGAGCGGCCATTAAATAGAGAATCGCCTGCAGATTGGTACTCCCTCCGTGAAGAAATATAAGTGTGTTTAGATCACTAAAGTAGTGATCTAAATGCTCTTATATTTCTTTACAGAGGGAGCAATTATCATTCATTTAAAACTTGATGATTAAGAGTGAATCACATCCAGATTAGTAATTGGCATCCATTTAATACTCGACGATTAAGGAGAGAATCGCATAAAGATTGTTATCTCCACTATTGATATTAAACGCACAAGTCGGTTTGGATTCAAACAATATCAGGCCTTCAACAGTATAAATCTGGCGGTCCAGATTTGTCTAATGTTTTATTGTCAGCACCAACAATGCCTTAATCATCACCATTAATCTTCTGCATCTGATGACCCATATTCACCCAATGATGTACTCCCTCCAATCCCCAAAAGAGGACGCGCAATCCTCACCGCAACCATTAAGGAGAGAATCACATGCAGATTGGTAATTCGCATCCATTTAATACAAGGCGATTAAGGAGAGAATATGAGATTTGGAGGAAACTCAATTCCATGTGTTAAAACATAAACACCAATATGATCCCTAGTCATGCCTCTAAGACTAGCTCATGTATTGATGATGATCTTATTTTACTGATCATAACCATTGTTAAAGTAACAAGGACGCTATCAATAATGAGAAGACATTGTTAAATAATGGTGTTGGATAGACCCAGCTTATTACATACTGCGAGATCACATCTTTAATATGTTGTTGGTATTTTCATATAAACTATAAACGTTCACTTGGTTCTTTAGACCATGTAGGCCAACATACTTGATGGTTACTTTGGGGTTGTCAATAGTCACACCATAACTGGTTGATAATAAAATTAATGTAAGGGTATACCAAAAATATATGTCTCACTATCGATAGTTCAAGACTGGGATTTGCTCTCCTGGCGATGGAGAGATACTCTTTAGGCCCACTCGGTATTACGGTAACATTATCATCTAGCTAGCCAGATGTGATTGAGATCACAGGGGTACCGGAATACGGATATGAGTAAAGAAATAAAAGCCGGTAACTAGGATAACCGGTAAAGTGATCAATGTGTTGATCATAAGGATATCGATAATATTAAACCTCGGATTTTGTGACATATCATGGAGCAAAGGGAATGATATTCGGGAACAAAAGAACTCTAGAACATCTTAAATACGTGGGAGTTAACAAAAGTGTCTATGTTTATGCCCACTTATTTCTGAACTTGCAGTGTCACACACTTAAAAACTAGTAATATTTATGAGAACTACATAATGATATAATGGCACCAAAAGTGTTTTCGGTGAACCCAGAAGTGATCCGGATAGTCTTGGAAGGGCTTCGAGAATTCTGGAAAGGTATAATATGTGTCAAAAAAAGTTTCGGTCTATATATAGAATGTTTCGGATGGTTTCGAGAATACCGAAAAAATATAATATATGTTCGGAAAAGTTTCGATCTATATATGAAAAGTTCCAAAAAGCTTCAGAAACATCCAGAAAACTGCGAAATAATGTTTGGGTAAAAGAAACCCTTTAAGCTTGGCCAAGGGTGCAGCTCCATGTGGGCCAAAAGAGGCCCAAAGGGGCGGTACCCTTAGGATGGAAGGGGGAGGCCAAATTGGACTTGAGTAGGGCGGAGGGGGAATCACTTTCCACTTTGGTTCGAACGAATAGGGGAGCAATTCTTCCACAAGCCGGCTAGCCTATGTGCCCCCGCCCCCCCCCCCCCCCCCCCCCCCCCCCCCAAACACACACACACAAAAAAAGAGCACATCAACTCCAAGAAGGATCTCACCCACATACCTACATTTTAATCCCAGTCTAATTGGTCTAATTGTTTGGACTCCTAGTTAGACGGGTTCTCTCGTCTAATAAAATTAGACTCCTAATTAGACAGGGATACAGCTAGGATTCTCTCTCTAGTTTTCTCGGAGCTCTTATTCCTGGACGTGGAGGCGTTGTCGGATTACTACTTTGGAATGCGTGGATATCTCGAAGGGGTCGTCTACTTCGACTCTTGTTCAGCGGACCATGTCGATGAAATTCTCGCGGTGGGGGGGGGGGGGGGGGGGGTTAGGGGGTTATAACCTAGCTTGCGGGAACCATCATGCTCTGCTTTTGCTATTTTGCACGCTGATGAGATCGATCTTACCCGCATCTTCATAGTATTCATGAGTGTGATGATGTACCATAATTTTTTTTCGTGTAACACGTTCGCCTACACACGGTCCTCCCACCGTCATGGGATCACGATCATAGCATCCCCCCCCCCCCCCCCCTCCCCCCCATTGCCTTGCTCCCACGCAACCGGATTCTCATGTCCTACCTGTGTTTAGAAAGAAGGCGCCCCACGACGGCACACCTGGTTGTAGTGATGGAACGGTGAAGAGAGAACCTGCTCTCTGATAGTCACCATGACAAGGACAACGCCTCCCTGATAACCACACTCTCCAGCCTCCAACTCATTCAATAATTGTATCTGAGACCCTATTTCGTTCATTTTACTGCATATTTCTTCTTTACACTCCTATTCTTCAGACATTTGTATTTTTCTCTATCTATCATTTGACATGCCGCTCTCCTGCATGGTTCGGAAAGAAACAAAGAGTTGAAACTATTCACATCATACGACTTTGTCCAATTCAGAATAGGTAGAACAAAAGAACACAGCAGCATCTTGTTGCCTTATACCTCAGCGACCTAGTGAGCATATAACATCTATACCATCCCTATGTTCCTATATTTTTACAGGCGTCAAATTTCTAATCTAATCTATTTTGGGGTCGATAACTGATATGTCCATTTTGCATCATGGGGTCACGGAATAGTGGAGGAAAGTCGTGATCTCCGCTGTTCCCACCTGCTTCCCGGGCACATCTGGCCGCCTCCTCCGAACAACATGAAGTGCGGGTGTGATTCCATGTTCTTCTCCTGTAAAATTTTATTAGTAGGTGAAAAAAAGGTTATAATTTCCTTTTCTGTGGTGGTATGCTTTACTTGTGTTTTGATGGTAATTAATATTTTCCGCCCGTCTACTTACCAGCCATCTCCACCGATTGAAGGTCATCGGGTCAGGATACATGAAAGGATCATAGTTTATCTCCCTTGCGTAAACATAGATTCTCTAGCCTTTTGGAATGACATACCTTAGAAAAAAAATCGATAATACACCGCATTAGAACTGACCTATTGTTTTTCCTAGAAAATGCTTTAGTAGCAGAGTAATTTCCAACCATAACTCACCATTCATTTCTACATCCTGGGTAGTTTTCCTCAGCAGTCCATTCACAACAGTGGCAAATCTTAGCATCTAAAAAATGACCTGCATACAAGTGTCCATGAGTACATCATGATCACTCTCATATTATACCACTACTCTGACTTCATCTTTTGTGTCTGATCTCCTACTTACAGCTCGAGTGAAGGCCATGGACTTGAAATCATCGTAGCTGATGACTTCCTCCGGCAATTTTTCCTTCCTGATATCAAGATGCCCTCTCTGCATTCAAAAGTGAAAAATATCATCAGTAAATTGTAGAAGCACGTGATGTACGCCATGGAACCAAATTGGATTTGCAGAGTATGTGTACATACCCTGAGTTCTTCGGGAGCCCGCGGATGTTCTGATAGGTACTTGACAGACATCATTGAGGTTGTTGACAAGGTTTCGTATCCGAAGTAGATGAGGGCGATGAGCAAGTCAATGATCTGCTTGTCATTGAGCTTCTCCTTGGTCCCGTCATCTTCTCAATGGAGAGTCCAACATGTCACCGTGAGCATCAACAGAGGATCGCCCTTCCGCGATCGTCTGCTCTAGCATGAACGCAAGCTTCTTCCTCGCTTGGAAGCCCTGGTAGTAGCAGGTCCCTGGAATGTTGATGGGCAAGGAGATGGTGCCGAGTACAAGGGTGTATAGCTCCGTCTTGAGGGCGCCAGAGAGCGGTCCGGCTGTGATGTCGGCGATCAGCCTGAGTGCAGATAGCATGGCCATCTGAAAGGGAAAGGGAAAGTCAGTTAGATATAATATGAGGACACGAGATTTTCTGATATGTTGTTCCATGCTCATGCAAGGAGATGAGATTTTTTTTTTTTAAAGTAGGATAGCCCCGGCCTCTGCATTAGCATGATGCGTGCAACCATTTTATTTAAGGAAAGTACGAACACAAAGTCACAAAGTCTGATATTAAAGGAGCCTAAATAAAGCAAAAAAGGAAAAGTATAAGATGCCACATCCGGTGAAAAACAGGCTATAATGACTAAACACCTAGCCTATTATTAGCTCGCTATCCAAATCGGTTGAAGATAGCCCGTGCTACCATTTCCCACCGGTTGCACCCAGTAACCAAAAGCCCGCTGGAGTCTGCAGGAGTGAGTAACGATCACATACGGATCCAAGCAATTGCTCTGTAGATAACCTGCAAAAAGCTGGTAAATTTTTTCCGATTAAAGATCATATAATTTCTGCAGTTCCATATAGCCCAAAATAGTGCGCATATCCCTATCCGAATATGTCTCACAATATTTGATTCCACACCATTTAGCCACGTCCCAAATAACGTGTTGATGCTGGTAGGAGGAGTGATGTTGAAGGCTATATGAATCGTCCGCCAAAGAAGTTTGGCTAGCGGACAATCGAGAAAGAGGTGTTGTATATTTTCATCATGGTCACAAAAACAACAGCGAGCACTAGCCACCCATCTTCATTTTAACAAGTTGTCCTCGGTTAAGATAACTTCTTTGTGAACAAACCACATGAAAATTTTAATCCTGAGCGGAACTTTAATCTTCTAGATACGAAGTGATCGCGAGATTGGCCCAGAGTCAATTAGATCCAAATACATAGATTTTACCCAGAAACTACCGTTCCTAGATAATTTCAGTGAATGGCATCTGGTTGGTTCGAGAGTTGAATGTCCATCAACCTACGCACCAAGTGCAGCCAAGAGTTCCAACGTTCCCCCACCAGAGACCTCCTGAATTGGATATTGAGAGGGACCGTTTTTAATACCGTAGCAACATACACTAGTAGAAAACAGGGCACTTGCCCCGGTTCCAGAGGGCCTTTAATCCCGGTTTTGCAACCGGGACAAAACGATCGAGACTAAAGCCCCTCACTTTTAGTCCCGGTTGGCTTACGAACCAGGACTAAAGGAGCTCCACGTGGCCGCTGTGGGGCGCCCAGGTAGGAGGACCTTTAGTCCCGGTTGGTAACACCGACCGGGACTAAAAGGCAACCATGCGTTAGCAGCTCCCAGGCACTGGGTTTTTTTTTAAAGAGGGGATTTAGGTGTTTTGGAGGGTTTAGGGGTTTCATATTGTGTTAGCTAGCTACTACATATAGAGAGAAGTGACCTCTCTTGCTCCGTGCTTGGTCGACGCTACCTACTACATATCGAGAGAACTCAACGCTAGCTAGTAAGCAAATGAAGGAACCATTAATTACACAAGATCGTCATGAACATATATAGAGAGAAGTGACCTCTCTTTCTCGGTGCTTGGTCGAACAACAAGTTTTCGTACATCTATCTGAAGTTACTACATATATACAATATAACATCTCTTACAATCCCTGACATCATCTACCGAAAATCCATTTGAATTTCCGTATGGTATTCTCCCTTTTCATGTATGACGTGGTCAAGAAAGAATCCCGCCAATTCCTCTTGAATTGCTCGTATGTGATCACTTGGTAGGAGTTCTTTCCGCATCTCCCATATCTAATTTAAAGAAGGGGGTCAATACATATATATGAATGAAACTCAACACAATTGATGGTAATAAAATAAAATTGTGAATATTGTTTACGTACTTCAAATTGTTTGTCAGAGTATCCCCGCTCAGAGGTCGAGTGGCGCATGAACTCGCAAACGTAGTATCCACATAAATTATTCCCGCCTGCCTGCCACAAGCACTTTAAGAGAATAGAGTTCAATCAAACTGATAATCAGGCATGATAATAGCATTAATGAAACTAGAATCAATGAGAGATGCGCGGAACTAATTAGTACTACTTACTTTGAGGTGTGTAAATCGCAGCTCCTTCTTCAGACCCGAAACCATTCTGGTGAACTTTTTTCAAACCCTGCCCGGCAAAGAAAATGATTACTTGATATCAGGAAATGAACGAAAGTTGCCGATATGGTGCGATAATGATTGAACTTACTTCTGGAGCATTTCACCCATGTCCGCATAGTCCTTAGGAGCTTTACGTCTCGAGTCTAAGACAGTTACTACTCCCCCGTCAAGCTGAATGGATAGCAGAATAAAAGTGGAACCTGCGCACGCATAACTCGTCAATTACAGTACTTAACCTCGAGTAAGCGAAACCGAATATGCACAAGACAGTAACACTCACTTGAAGTTGTAAGGAAAGAGTATTTCCCTTTTGTTTTTTATGTCGAGGGAATGCTTTTAGCAAGTTTTCCTCAGTATCTTCAACTCTGTTTTGTACCGTCCATTCATTTACGGTACTTGGGCTAATGAACCCAATGTCATATATTTGTCCTCTTTTGCATTTGACGATCTTCAATCTGCATAATATAGTGAGGATAATTATATATACATGCAATGAACGTGGTGAGCTAGAGACTTAATTACAGAAATAATACTTACAGACAGTAGCAACTCATGAGTTGTTTGTCGAGGGCATCTTGATTGAATAACTAAAATAATTTCACAAATTCAACAGGCATCACCTCTACTCCAATGAAGTCGTGCTCATCTTTAATTCCCAGCAATATACTGTCAGTCCCATCCTTACTGCAGGTTTCCATGTACCAGTCATGCAATCTTCGCATCATCGTTGGTAGATGCGGGAGCTGATCAGGTTTAACGAAAGGCTTCCCGTGCTCGTATCTAATGGTCTCTACTACCTCAGCATTTCAAACTGTACATCATCGCCCATGTAATCACCAAGAGTGGTACCAGGCGCTAGCCCCAGATGATTAGTGATATCGCTAGACACCTTGAGCGGGGGGCACGATTGCTTCTCCTGTTCGCCGAGCTAGGGAATTGTTTTCCCACTTCGTCTTGCAGCACTGGTAGTACTTCCCGACCGCCGCGCTTCATCATATGTCTTTGCAATACAGCGGTCATAGTTGGATTGCGGCGGAGGCGGTGGTGGTCGCTTAAGGGCATCCAGAGTGCGCTTCGCTTTCACCGGATCTACTATTTTCTTCGGAGGTGGACGTTTCCGTTTAAAATGGGCCTGCACTTCGGCATCCACGATGTCCTTGTTTTCCTCGTCAGTCCTCTCATATGGCAACTTTGGAGGACCCCTGAGGCTTGGACCAGCTCTGAATTTCTTCCCGCCTGTTGTACTGCTAGCCGCCGGAGTGGCGGCGGCTCTCTTCCGCCGTTGCTGAGGCGGCGGAGTCCGCTGACGCGCCAGAGGAGGCTGAGTCCGCTGAAGCGCTGGAGGAGGCGGAGTCCACTGACACGCCAGAGATAGCTGAGGACTCTGCTGAGGGGCCTCCTCCGCCGGAGACGGCGGCTGAGGCGGCGGAGACAGCTCACATGCCGGAGACGACTGAGGCAGCTGAGACGGCCGAGCTGGACTGTGAGGAGTCTGCTGAGGGGCCTTCTCCGGCTGAGGCGGCATCCAGTTTGAAAGCTTGATGTTCTCCTTTCTCCATAGACAGGTACTCCTTAGGGCATTTTCCAGAAGCATCCCCCCTTCACATGTAGGGTACTCAAGCTCCAGCCCATCAAGTCCCTCCATTATTTCATCCACCCCGACAATAGCAAAGCCATGTGGAATCGGACGGCAATGGAAAGTTCCCTCAGCTCAAGGAGGTAGGACAGAGCCGGCCACCACCTTCACTGTCAGGTTATGGCATTTCACCATTAGCACACAATGTTCATTCTCTGTGATACTATCCACGGGGTAGCGAGGAGCCGTGATACCAGGTTGAACAAGCTCCATGGAAGCCACGCTGCTTCTCCGCTGAGATGGTGGGGTAGCTTCGGGGGCAGCGTCGAACGAAGGATCTTCGTGCCGCTGAGATGGTTGGCCGGTAGCTCGCTGGCTCTCAAGTTCCTCTAGTTTCGCTAATCTTGCATTGATCTTTTGCATTTCGCTTGCTTCCTCTTTATGCTTTCTCTCTCGGCTTCTATACCCACCGCTGTCGGGAAACCCATGCACCCACCGAACGGAGCCTGTTGTGCCTCGTGTTTGTCTAGGGTGTTCAGGATTCCCGAGGGCCTCTCTCAGCTCGTCCTTCTCTCTACCGGGATGGAACCTCCCTTCCTGCGCTGCCTGGATTGCTTTCTCAAGCTTCTTGACGGGTATTGCAAGTTGAGCGTTCGTCCAAACACACTTCCCTGATTCTGGGTCCAAAGTTCCCCCAACCCCGAAGAACCAAGTCCTTGCCCGATCTGGCCAGTGCAATGTCGCTGATTGGACCCCTTTAGCAAGCAGGTCTTGCTCAGCTTTGTCCCACGTAGGCCGGGCTTTGCTGTAGACACCTGACCCCATAACATGGTGATACTGCTTCTTTGCAACATTTTGCTTGTTTGTCAGTGACCTTTGCTTAGCCTTCTTCGATTTCTTGTAGGCCACAAATGCGGGCCAGTGATCTCTTATCTTCTCATATTGACCGGTGAATTCTGGAGTCTCGTCTTTGTCGACTCTTCCAGTTCTTGAATAGTTCTGCCATCTTCTTAAGAGCAAACGCCTTGACCTTTCACTGTATAACTGGGCTGAAATTTGTCATCAGTGAGTTCCAAAGATCATCTTTTTGACTATCTTGGACATAAGAAACTTCAGGGTCCTTCTTCTTATTCCATTCTTGGATGCTGATCGGGACGCTGTCCCTAACAACAACTCCGCACTGATGTACAAATGTGTCCTTGGTCCGCTTGGGAGCAATCGGTAGGCCATCTCGAGCGACTTCTTCGACCGTGAACCTTTCATCCTGGCGCAACCTTTTCTTCGGGCCTCGTCTCCTTACGGAAGTTTGGCTCGATCTGGAGGGCTAAAAGAAGAATGAAGCGTTAATGTATGTACATAAAAAACAATTAATGCAGCAAGTCAGCAGAGGCTTAATTAATATGTATATATATATATACACCTCGCCGAACTTTGCAACAGTTGAGGCTCCCTCCTCCGTACGGTCACCGGAGCCGTCATGATCACCTTCCTCCTCCATTCGGTCACCGGAGCCGTCATGATCTCCTTCCTCCTCCATTGGATCACCGAAGCCGTCATCCTCTCTTTCCTGACCATCGGTGTCATTGAGAAACGACAAGGTGATATCACCTCCGTCGCGGATTATATCCCCCAACAATTCTTCTTTTTCTAAGTCTCTGTCCATAGTTTCTGCAAATATTACAACATGGCAATATACAAACATGAGAGATGGATTAGTGGCAAACATGGACTTAATCACAACAAGGAATCATATGCATATGAGCAATGGATTAGTGGCAAACATCATGCAAAGTTCACAAGTTTTATAACAATCAGTTTCAGACGATCGTCGAGGACTCCTCCCCCCTCATGTCTGAGTTATCGGGGATATGTTGAATTCCTGAGAGAGTTAGGTGTGTTCTAACGCGGCACTACACGATATAGGTGAAGGGGGGTAACATCCGGGAATGTTTTCCCGAAGTCTGCATTTTCGGACAGGTGAACCGGAGGGGGACGGTTCCAGGTTCGCTATGCTAGCTGCTTGTGACAGTCAGTTTCAGACTATCGTTGAGGACTCCTCCCCCCTCATGTCTGATGAGTCGTCCTATCTTTATAGAGAGGATACTTTGCGGACCGCCTCTCTCATGGTCGTCGACGATACTTGCGGACCCCCCCCCCCTCATGTCAAAGTTATCTGGGATATGTTGAATTCCCGAGAGAGTTAGAGGTGTTCTAATGCGGCACTACACGATATAGGTGAAGGGGGATAACATCCGGGAATGTTTTCCCGAAGTGTGCATTTTCGGACAGATGAACCGGAGGGGGACGGTTCCACTTGATATTAATTTTAGAAACTATTATAGTTTACAAACTTTGTTAGATGATCGCCATTGATCTATAGTTCTAACGGAGACACTTCATATAAGTGTTTTACATGGACAAAAAAAATTCTAACTTTGTTAGAAACATATGAACATTTTCTATATACATCAATCCATCCATCAATACATATATACATACATACATGGACAAAAAAAATCTATGAACATAAAAAAATCTAACTTTGTTACAAACATATGAACACTTTCTATATACATCAATCCATCCATCCATACATACATTTTCTTTGCATATTCTTTGCATATGAACATATTCTAACTTTGCATTTGAACATATGAAAATTCTTACATATGAAAAAAATGCAGGGCAGGGGTGGCGGCTAAGCAGCAGGGCAGGGCGGCGGCGGCAGTGCGCAGGGCAGGGGCGGCGGTGGCGTGCGGCGGCAGCGCAGGGCAGGGGTGGCGGCCGCGGCGGCGGCGGCAGCGCAGGGGAAGGGGCCGGGGTGGAGCACACTGGGAGGCAGGGTGTCGGGGCAGGGCGTCGGGAGGGCGACGCAGCAGCCTGGCGGCGTCGGTGCAGGGCATCGGCGTCGGAGCAGGGCGTCGGCGTCGGGAGGAGAATGGGAGGTTGGGGAAAATTTGCTAAGTGTTGGCTTAGATACCAAACCCTTTAGTCCCGGTTGGTGGCTCCAACCGGGACTAAAGGCCCCCTTTCGTCCCGGTTGGAGCCACCAACCTGGGGGCCTTTTGTCCCGGTTCGAGCCACCAACCGGGACTAAAGGGTTCTGCTGCCGCATCCATAAGTTTAGTCCCACCTCGCTAGTTGAGAGGGGCTCGTAGTGGTTTATAAGTGCTATTGCCGCTAACCTCTCGAGCTCCTCTCTACTGCAGGCAGTACATGCCTATTTGACGCCCTTTTGGGCTTGCTTGCACTACGGGCCTGCATCCTGGCCCATTTCTAGGGTTTCTAGTCGTATGCAGGCCGTGGTGGCAAGTAGGTGGGACTTTTTTTTATTTTTTGCATTTGTTATGTTTTTAAATTTTTAATGTTATTTTTTGCATATGTTATTTTTAGTTATATAATTTTAGTTGCATAAATTTTATATAATTTTAGTTGCATAAATTTTATATAATTTTAGTTGCATAACTTTAATTTTTTATTGATTCTTTTTAGTTGATTCCTTTTGCTATTAGAGTTTTATAAAAGGTTTTTAGTTTTCTATTAAAGTTGTAACAAAAAATAATTTATGAAAATTCTTTTTACTATTAAAGTTTTTAACAAATAAATACTTTGATAATTTTAGTTAATATTATTTTGACTCTTTTTAGTTGATTCTTTTTGCTATTGAAGAATATTATATTTAATTGATTATTTTTAGTTATTCTTTTTGCTATTAGAGTTTTATAAAAGCTTTTTAATTCATTCTTTTTGCTATTAGTTCATTCTTTGAGCTAAATGACCCTGAAATTGAAAAGCAGTACAAATGAACTATGAAAAGGTTGAAAGTTGGCATGGTATCATCATTTCACCTACATAGCATGTGCTAAAAAGTTGAGAGGGTTACGGCAAAAACTGGATGCACTTCGTGTACCAAATGGACAATCTCTTTCGAAGTATCAGGGTTTCGGATGAAAACTCATCTGTTTCAAAGGCATTTAATTTTTTTAACTTATTTCAACTCCAGACTTTTTGTGCATTCAACATGCACCATTCAAAGCCACATCATCAATTTTCAACCCTTTCTGACTTCATTTACTATTTTTCATGCATTTACTGATTTTTTGAGCTAAATGACCCTGAAATTGAAAAGTAGTACAAACAAACTCTGAAAAGGTTGAAAGTTGGCATGGTATCATCATTTCACCCACATAGCATGCGCAAAAAGTTGAGAGGGTTACGGCAAAAACTGGATGCACTTCGTGTACAAAATGGACAATCTCTTCCGAAGTATCAGAGTTTCGGACGAAAACTCATCTGTTATAAAGGCATTTCATTTTTTTAACTTATTTCAACTCCGGAATTTTTGTGTGTTCAACATGCACCATTCAAAGCCACATCATCAATTTTCAACCCTTTCTGACTTCATTGGCTATTTTTCATGCATTTACTGATTTTTTTTGAGCTAAATGACCCTGAAATTGAAAAGCAGTGCAAATGAACTCTGAAAAGGTTGTAAGTTGGCATGGTATCATCATTTCATACACATAGCATGTGCTAAAAAGTAGAGAGGGTTACGGCAAAAACTGGATGCACTTCGTGTACAAAATGGGCAATCTCTTTCGAAGTATCACGGTTTCGGACGAAAACTCATCTGTTACAAAGGCATTTCATTTTTTTTAAATTATTTCAACTCCAGACTTTTTGTGCGTTCAACATGCACCATTCAAAGCCACATCATCAATTTTCAACCCTTTCTGACTTCATTTGCTATTTTTCATGCATTTACTGATTTTTTTGAGCTAAATGACCCTGAAATTGAAATCAGTACAAATGAACTCTGAAAAGGTTGAAAGTTGGCATGGTATCATCATTTCACCCACATAGTATGTGCTAAAAAGTTGAGAGGGTTACGACAAAAACTAGATGCACTTCGTGTACAAAATGGACAATCTCTTTCGAAGTATCAGGGTTTCGGACGAAAACTCATCTGTTACAAAAGGCATTTCATTTCTTGACATGTAACTGCAGTGATATTCTAGATAAAAGCCATCATCAGAATAGTTGTGGAGAGAAAGTCTTCACTTTTTCTTTGCGTGTGTCCCTTGCTTATTGCGCCGTAACCATGGATAATCTTCATCGTTTAACAGGATGCTTGGGTTAGCCTTCACTTTGAAGGGAGGAATTTCATGAAACTTTTCATAATCTTCAGACATGTCTGTCTTGCCCTCCACTCCCACGATGTCTCTTTTCCCTGAAAGAACTATGTGGCGCTTTGGCTCATCGTATGATGTATTCGCTTCCTTATCTTTTCTTTTTCTCGGTTTGGTAGACATGTCCTTCACATAGAAAACATGCGCCACATCATTGGCTACGACGAATGGTTTGTCTGTGTACCCAAGATTGCTGAGATCCACTATTGTCATTCCGTACTGCGGGTCTACCTGTACTCCGCCTCCTGACAGATTGACCCATTTGCACCGAAACAAAGGGACCTTAAAATCATGTCCATAGTCAAGTTCCCATATGTCCACTATGTAACCATAATATGTGTCCTTTCCCCTTGATGTCTACTACGCAACTTTATTCTTGTAGACACGTGTTGGGCCTCCAAGCGCAGAGTTTTGTAGGACAGTAGCAATTTTCCCTCAAGTGGATGACCGAAGGTTTATCAATCCGTCGGAGGTGTTGGATTAAGATGGTCTCTCTCAAACAACCCTGCAACCAAATAATAAAAAGTCTCTTGTGTCCCCAACACACCAAATACAATGGTAAATTGTATAGGTACACTAGTTCGGCGAAAAGATGGTGATAAAAGTGTAGCAATAATAGTAGATATTGATTTTTGTAATAGGAACAATAAAAAAGAGCAAGGTACCAAGTAACAAAAGTGAGCACAAATGGTATTGCAATGCTTGAAAATGAGGCCTAGGGTCCGTACTTTCGCTAGTGCAATCTCTCAACAATGCTAATATAATTGGATCATATAACCATCCCTCAATGTGTGATGAAGAATCACTCCAAAGTTCTTATCTACCGGAGAACATAAGAAGAAATTGTTTGTAGGGTACGAAACCACCTCAAAGCTATTCTTTCCGATCAATCTATCCTAGAGTTCGTACTAAAATAACATCAAGCTATTCTTTCTGATCGATCTAACCAAGAGTTCGTACTAAAATAACACCATATGATACACATCAACCAACTCTAATATCACCTAGAGACTCCAATGTCACCGCGAGTATCCGTGAGATGATTATACGATATGCATCAAACAATTTCAGATTCATAATACTCAATCCAACACAAAGAACCTCAAAGAGTGCCCCAAGATTTCTACCGGACAAACAAAGACAAGAACGTGCATCAACCCCTATGCATAGATTACCCCAATGTCAACTCGGGAATCCGCGAGTTGAGTGCCAAAACATATATCAAGTGCTCTCAAATCCATACAAGTATTCAATCCAATAAAACGAAATCTCAAAGGGAAAACTCAATTCATCACAACAAGATAGAGAGGGGAAAACACCATATGATCCGACTATATTAACAAAGCCCGCGATACATCAAGATCGTGACATCTCAAGAACACGAGAGAGAGAGATTAAACACATAGCTACTGGTACAAACCCTCAGCCCCGAGGGTGGACTACTCCCTCCTCATCATGGTGGTCGCCGGGATGATGAAGATGGCCACCGGTGATGATTTCCCCCTCCGGCATTGTGCCGGAACGGGGTCTAGATTGGTTTTACGTGGCTACAGAGGCTTGTGGTGGCTAACTTCTGATCTAGGGTTATCCCGAGGGTTTTTGGAATATTTGGGAATTTATGGGGCGAAGAGGCGGTGCGGGAGGCCACCGAGGTGGGCACAACCCACCTGGGCGCGCCTGGGACCCCAGGCGTGCCCTGGTGGGTTGTGCTCCCCTCTGGTACTTCTTTGGCCCACCGGGTGTCTTCTGGTCCAGAAAAAATCTCTAAAAAGTTTCGCTGCGTTTGGACTCCGTTTGGTATTGATTTTCTGCAATGTAAAAAAAAGCAAAAAATAGCAACTAGCACTGGGCACTATGTCAATAGGTTAGTCCCAAAAAATGATATAAAGTTGCTATAAAATGATTGTAAAACATCTAAGAATGATAATATAACAGCTTGAATACTTCATAAATTATAGATACGTTGGAGACGTATCACCCCTCTTGGTTGCTGCATCAAAGTCGGACACCACTGTTTTGGTTGGTGCTCTTTTGATCTTGGGCGATCGTGTAAAATGTATTCCCATTTATCTCGTACCCTTGGTAAGTCAATACAGTCGAAGATGGTGTCCTGGCCAACGAGTACAGCTCATCTCCAACAATGTTGTTACCCATGAGATGTGTGTGCAACCAATTGCCGAAAGTCCTGATGTGTTCACATGTAATCCAGTCGTCAGACTGCTCCGGGTGTTTGGTGCGCAGAATATTCTTGTGTTCATTGACATACGGGGTCACCAAGGTAGAATTCTGTAGAACTGTGTAGTGTGCTTGAGCCCAAGAATGCCCGTCCCTATATATTATTGAATCCTTTCCTAGCGTGCCTTTTCCACTCAGTCTCCCCTCATACCACGATTAAGGGAGACCAATCGGCTTAAGGTCAGGAATAAAGTCAACACAAAACCAATGACCTCCTCTGTTTGATGGCCCATGGAGATGCTTCCTTCTGGCCTAGCACGGTTACGAACATATTTCTTTAAGACTCCCATGAACCTCTCAAAGGGGAACATATTGTGTAGAAATACAGGACCCAGAATGGCAATCTCGTCGACTAGATGAACTAGGACGTGTGTCATGATATTGAAGAAGGATGGTGGGAACACCAGCTCGAAACTGACAAGACATTGCACCAAATCATTCTTTAACCTTGGTAGGATTTCTGGATCGATTACCTTCTGAGATATTGCATTGAGGAATGCACATAGCTTCACAATGGCTAATCGAATGTTGTCCGATAGAAGCCCCCTCAATGCAACCAGAAGCAGTTGCGTCATAATCACGTGGCAGTCATGAGACTTTAGGTTCTGGAACTTTTTCTCTGGGATATTTATTATTCCCTTTATATTGGATGAGAAGCCAGACGGGACCTTCATACTGAGCAGGCATTCAAAGAAGATTTCCTTCTCTTCTTTGGTAAGAGCGTAGCTGGCAGGGCCTTGATACTGCTTTGGATGCATGCCATCTTTTTTGTGCACACATTGTTGGTCCTCCCGTGCCTCCGGTGTATCTTTTGTCTTCCCATACATGCCCAAGAAGCCTAGCAGGTTCACGCAAAGATTCTTCATCACGTGTATCACGTCGATTGCAGAGCAGACCTCTAGGTCTTTCCAATATGGTAGGTCACAAAATATAGATTTCTTCTTCCACATGGGTGCGCGTCCCTCAGCGTCATTCGGAACAGATTGTCCGCCAAGACCCTTTCAATAGATTACTTGTAAATCCTTGACCATATCAAGTATGGCATCACCAGTACAGAGGACGGGCTTCTTCCGGTGATCTGCCTCACCTTTGAAATGCTTGCCTTTCTTTCCTAAGAGATGGTTGGTCGGAAGAAATTGATGATGTCCCAGGTACACATTCTTCCTGCAGTTGTCCAAATATATACTTTCGGTATCATCTAAACAGTGCGTGCATACGTGGTATCCCTTGTTTGTCTGTCCTGAAAGGTTACTAAGAGCAGGCCAATCATTGATGGTTACAAACAGCAACGCATGTAGGTCAAATTCCTCTTGTTTGTGCTCATCCCACACACGTACACCTTTTCCATTCCACAGCTGTAAAAGTTCTTCAACTAATGGCCTTAGGTACACATCAATATCGTTGCCGGGTTGCTTAGGGCCTTGGATGAGCACTGACATCATAATGAACTTCCGCTTCATGACTACAAGAAATATGTCAACTTGCGACCATCACTATTGGTCGCTGAATGGTCATTGTTTTTCATTTGTGACCTTTTTGTGACCAAAAATAGTTGGTCAAAAGCTGGCTGTCTTTAATGAAACTTAACGACCTTCTTTGGGATAAGGTCGTTGAAGGCAACGACCAAAACAAAAGGTCGTTAATCCTACGACCAATTGTTTTGGTTGCTGGTTGTCTGCCCAGGCCACGTCGGATCTAACGTGGCAAGCTGACGTGGCAAAATTGTGACCAATTGAATTGGTCATTGATAAGAATCAGCCAGGTCCAATTCGGTGTCTATATGGGCCAAGCCCATTTATCTTTCTTTTTTTCCTGCCAATTTTGGTCAGCTACACGGGCCAAGCCCTACAATTTGGCCTTTTTATTTTCTGGATCATGGCCTTTTTGTACCAACAATTTTAGTTTTGTTTTTTTATAAAATGGGTCCACTAGTCAAACAGGTCCCACTTGTCAGGTTCTGATAAGTGGGCCCAAGCTATTAGGCTCAGATTCTTCATATTTTAATTTGACAGTAAAAAAAGTAACCATAATTTAAATTGGCAAGCAGAAAAGACACATAATAATTCAAATAACAATAGCCAGATTCAGTACAAGCTCTACAAATGACACGTAATACAAGCTGTAACATATACAGTACTTTACAAGCTCTACAAGTGTAAATCTCTACAGTACTTTACAAGCTCTACAAGTATGGGAATCACGGTTACAAGCTCTACAAGTGTTTTCTTCTTCAGCATGGAGCTCCTTCGATAGCAATCAAATGCCGGAATCACTGGACGGCCATAGTCAGGACTGGGCTAACAGAATGACAACATGCCTTCCACGGTCGCCCTGTTACATGAATCAGCTCAGAAGAATTAGAAAAACTGGAGCCAATATATTATGAACATTCCATTCAAAAAAGGTGTAAAGGAGTAAAGGACAATTCTTTATAGAATGATAAACACATTTTAGCTAGTACGTGTTACAATGAGGTATTCATACAAGACAACAGACACAATATGAATATGCATGGCACAAGTGCATGTCCTGCAACTTCACTTCAACACATTGTGCTGAAACAACAATATCATTCTACTATGACGGCCATCCATTCAACACGCAAGACCTAACATTTACTAGTTAGAGCACACAAACTATCATCACATGAAGACGAACCATGAATGGAATCGGGGAACTCGCATGAAGACGATGAAGGCGCTCGGGGGCGCTTGGCCTTGCTCTTCTTCACCGCAAGCCTACGCCGCCACAACAGAAACAACATCAGCAAACCAAACAGAATCAGAATCCGACGTGAAACAGCAGCAGCCACCACGGGAACGAAACGAGATGGGAGACGAGCGAGGGGTTGGGTCGGGGCACTGACCTGGAGTCGCTGGTGCGGGAGCCCACCTTGGCCTTCATCCTGCCACCGGCCGCCAACCAGCGACAACACCCACCGATTCAGATGATCAGAGCCCGCAGAAGCCAAAATCATGAACTGGTCGGGAACCGCGCGGTACCTTGGGATCGGAGCGAGGGGCCAGGGGTGGGCTGGGACTCGGATGCGGAGCTCTCTGCACATGGCATTGTGTTAATGCTTACAGCAACATAAGATACTCACATATAAAAAAATGCGCCCTGGAAGTATAAAGAGTGCTTCCTAGCACACCAAGAATCCAACAGAAAGCAAACATGTACACCGGTGAGCTGGTGACCATAAAGTAACATCACAAAGACTCAGCCATCACAAAGACTCAGCCCGATCCTAATATAAAGCTATTCAGAAACTCAATGACAACAGAATATATAGAAGAGACAAATGCTCATTTGGTTGGAAATTAATTATCAAGTCGCATTTTAAGTGGCTTTCTATTGCATGAACAACAACCACATAAAAGTATGTTGAACTTCTCAGAAACTCAATGACAACAGATCTAAAATTATCATACAGGAGAGTTGCAAAAAGATAAAGCCATGTATGCATATTTTCGTGGGCAAGGTAACCTAAGTTCTGAGTTTAAAGCGACATGAGTAAAGTCAATGAGTGAGATCCATAATTCAAAGGGAGAACATACATATTCAAGAATGCATGCCTATTGAGCACAAATTGATGTTGATGAATTATCCATGCAAGTTCTTTGCTAATGTATTCACGATACAATATGCAGTAAGTTCTAACTTATATGGTTCATTGAACACATAAACAATGGAAGATAACCTATTAATTCGCATACAATCAATAACACGATATATTTTCTTCACTCATTTTAGAATGATCATTATCACTTGGATCATATACTCCAAACAAAAAGCAACATGTACAGTGACCATAAAGTAACATCATAGAGAGGATACAAAGCTATTTAGACAATGACATCTAAAGACAGGCCAATGCAGAACGAACTAAGGCAGGCCAACGCATCCAAAGGCCACCAAAGCCCTATCAAGGTAACCAGATGGAGATCATTAGCACATCAACAAAATACAGAGGAAGAGGGCACATCCTTGTCCCAGCAGCCCACGTCGTTCAAGGCAATGCATCTCTCCTTGTAGATAGTATCTACTGCATGAATGGTTCTTCAGATCAACTTCAAAGCTAGCAGCAGGCATGATTAAACAACTTAGCAACATTAGTAAACAATTTAGCAAGCATGTTTAAACAATAATAAGACACTATGTCAAAATGAGAGTCTTTGATCTTAACAGTACGGAGCAATCACATACGTTCTACTATTAGTAGTAAACCTTGAGTGCAATTGTAGATGTTCTGCCGGTTATACTTTATTAAACTAAGACAATTATTGTAGGTGAAAGCAATGCTCCTAGTATATCATCATCGTTAACATCAAACAATTCTAAATGTAACAGAGGAAGCACAACCCAATCATGTGCAGTCAATTCATAATAGAAGGGAACAGATGATTATTAGTGTTATTATTAACTTGATGGTGGCATCTTATAGTAGGGTACAAATGTCACACAAGACATGAAAAATTGATGAGCCAAATGATGATTAGTTAATTTAACTTGAAAGGAAGCCCATTGTTTCCCTACTCTATCTACCTATGATTTCTTTTTCTGAAGCAAGCATCATCAAACAGTACACTCACATTCTGTTTGTGTGTCTTGTAGGTTTGAAACTCTTGCAAGAATTTGTAAGACGACAATACCTTGTGCGACATGCTGAACGACGACCTCTTCACCTTCTGCGAGAAAAGGTCTGTTGCTCGCTGCTGCTCCGACACCTGAGAGAGCATTTACGTGTCAGTTGCGGACAGCAAATTACACATCAGTTTAATCATATGCATTAATTTTTGTTACAAGCTTTTCTTCAGAGCTGGGCTAGTGATCTGTGTGGTTCTAGTGAATGGGTAGCTGCATGAAGATGTAGACTACAGTGATGTGCACCGATAGTACTGCAGTAGTAGCAACAGACTAGTTGATAGTATTCTTTAATGATCATAACAAAAATTACATTTAATATCAGGTACCATTGATGCACTAAACCCCTCCCACCAGCTTGACCCTAAGTAGCAACTCAGTAGAAATCCTTATTGCGCGTGACCTATAGGATAGGACAGTGAGCAACTACAGCGAAGGCACTGCACAGATATGCTACATTGCCACTAGTGCAGCATCAGCATCAATGGCAGATCTAGGAATTGAAAACAGGGTGGTCCACCTAAAAACAATAGACAACAAATATGATGTGTGCACATTCTAATTAATTTACCAATACCACATAGAAATAGATCGATATGGTCTTACAAACATACTAAAACTCACAATTAAGTCTCGGTTTTGCATAAGCCTACATAGTACATACATTGAGAAGTTCAACAAATATGTAAATGTGTTCATGTACTGCACTGGATAGCAATTTGCAGAAAACTGAAGCCTGGTTATTATGTTGCTTAGCCTGCTTATCATTCATTTATTTGTACAAGCTGGGATTCATCATCTATGCACTTGGTAGCTCTCTAGCAAACAATGAACATGTATGGTACTGGGTAGAAATTAGCAATCCGGTCCACCTCAATCTTACCTTCGGCTCTGTACAGCTGCTCAGCTGCTAGCTGCTGGCCTTCTATGCTGCACGTCTCCAGGCCCCAGGGCTAGGGTGCACACCTGCACACCACCGGACGCCGAGGAGACTGCTGCCGCTGGCCGCTGGCCGAGGCGACTGGGCGCGGTGGCCGGCACCGGCGCGGAAGCAGCAGGGCACAGGCACGCAGCCACTGGCATCCTGCCAGGGAAGGATGCGGCGTCCGTCGGGAAGTGGGAGGCGGAGTTAACATGGCCAGTCAGGATACTGATGAACTGCTGGTAATTGTTAGGCACCTTGATCTGCAACATCACAAGAATTCAGAACATCACATCATGAACGGCATCAACTCATCAAGCGACATTGCTGCAATCATATTGAAGCAAACTTTGAGGAGGCGCTGCAATCACAGATCCAAAGTCGAAATGCTGGGAGGGAGGAAGAGAGGGGGCGCTGTGAGGAGGAGGAGTGGAGGGACTGACCTCATTCGATGAACCCTAGCTGATCGGGACGAGCGTGGCCGGCAGGATGCCGAAGACGAAGTCGCCGAAGGAGATGCTGCAGCTCCGAGGCACGCGCTATGGTGCTCGTGCCACGGGCCGGGCGCGCGAGGACGCTCGGGCTCCTCTTGTTTCTCCCCCAGAGGCCTCCTTCGTGCGCTGCTCCCACACGAGCCCTACATGTCACCCAAGGAGAGGAGAGGAGCGTGTCTGTTAGGAACCGCAGTCGGGAGAGGGCCGAACGGGAAGGGAGGAAGGGAGGGGAGGCCGTGTACGTGGTCGTGGCGGGAGACGAGGCGCAGCGCGGCCAGGGAGGAGCGGGGGTGGGAGCGGCAAAATCCCAAGGACACGGCGGGAGAGGGAGGGGAGGCGCGGAGTGCTTTGCGCGTACGTGGTCGCGGCGGGGCATGCTGCCATCCTGGCCGTGGACTGCCTGCCTGTGGTCGCCTGCCTATGGTGAGGGTCGTTGATGGTGAGGGAGGGAGGGGAGGATCTAGGATCTGGGATTAAGGGGAGGATCGGGCGCCGTCGGTGGCGGCGGCGAGAAGATGGGGGAGGAGGAGTGCGAAGGGAGGAGGGGGTCGAGGATCTGAGTTAGGGTTTGGGTAGGTGGCTGCGGGTGGGGTTTTCTTTTTCATTTTCTTTTTTTTTCTGCTTTTCTATAGATAGATGGATGGATGGATGTGGGATGGAGAGATGGATGGATGGATGGGCGCCATGTCATCGATCCGTGTGATAATGAATTCCACCAATGAGAATAGAACACATATAATTGTGTTTTTTCTTTTGTTTTTCTTCTACTTTTTCACATGAAAATTTCAAAAAAATGATCCCATATTATGCACAAGGGTGCATCTTGGAATGGCAAACAATGTTGCTTAAGTAAGTTTTCATTTTCATAGGATGAAAAATTCATTTTCCATTTCTCGAGTGCCCAAAATGAGTTTTTTTGTGAAGGACCTACCATATATTTGTTGCAAAATTGACCAAATCTGTTTTATAAAATACTAGGCCATATTTAATGCACAATTGACCAAATTGTTGGGTGTGAAAAGTTTTGATCCACCTCTGGTGAAAAAGACAAATTTCCGTTGATTCAGCAGGAAACGGGTCAAATTTGAACTGCAGCTGCCTCATAGTTTGCTCTTTATTTTTTCCAAAAATCATTTCGAGGTACATAAGTATCTATTTAATCAGACAAACATCAAAAGTTTTCCAAGAGTCAACCACTAGCTAGGAACGGTCATGCCCGCCGTTTTGATCGCATTTTGAAATGGGCATGAAAAATTCAAAAAAAAATAGAAAACCTTCGCATTGTGTCATTATATGTAACCAAGTTGTCAGGAAAAATAATAAAATTGTAATACGGCAATTAGTTTAAAAAAATGTTCTCAGAAATGAGCTATCATGTGTGAAGATTCATGGCTTTCAAGCCAAATGATCAATCTTATGGCCACATTCATGGCATAGTTTGTTCAAATGATCTCATATTATGCACAAGGGTGCATCTTGGAATGGCAAACAATGTTGGCTAAGAAATTTTTCATTTTCTTCTGACGAAAAAATCATTTTCCATTTTTCGATGACCAAAATGAGTTTTTTTGTGAAGAACCTACCAAATAATTGTTGCAAAATTGGACCAAATTAATTTTCTAAAATACTAGGCCATATTTAATGTACAATTGACCAAATGGTTGGATGCCAAAAGTTTTGATCCACCTCTCGTGAAAAAGACAAATTTCCGCCGATTCAGGAGTAAGCGGGTCAGATTCGGGTCAAATTTGAACTGCATGTGCCTTATAGTTTGCTCTTTATTTTTTTCAAAAATCATTTCTAGGTACATAAGTATCTATTTAATCATAGAAACACCTAAAGTTTTCTAAGATTCAACCACTAGCTAGGAACGGTCATGTCCGCCGTTTTGACCGCATTTTGAAATGGGCATGAAAAATTCAAAAAAATTCTAAAAATTGGCAAACCTCCATGTTGTGTCTTTATATGTGACCAAGTTACCAGAAAAAATAATAAACTTGTAATACGTCAATTATTTTAAAAAAGTGTTCTCTGAAATGAGTTATCATGTGTGAAGATTCATGGCTTTCAAGCCAAATGATCAATCTTATGGCCACATTCATGGCATAGTTTATTTAAATGATCTAATATTGTGCACAAGGGTGCATCTTGGAATGTAAAACAATGTTGACTAAGGAAGTTTTCTTCTTCTTTGCACGGAAATTTCAATTTCCAATTTTCGATTGACCAAAATGAGTTTTTTTGTGAAGGACCTACCAAATAATTGTTGCAAAATTGGACCAAATCAATTTTCTAAAATACTAGGCCATATTTAAAGTACAACTGACCAAATGGTTGGGTGTCAAAAGTTTTGATCCACCTCTTGTGAAAAAGACAAATTTCCGCCGATTTAGCAGGAAGCGGGAAAAATCATTTCTAGGTACAGAATATCTATTTAATCGTAGAAACACGAAAAGTTTTCCAAGATTCAACCACTAGCTAGGAACGGTCATGCCCGCCGTTTTGACCGCATTTTGAAATGGGCTTGAAAAATTCAAAAAAAAATCAAAAAAATGGCAAACTTTCACGTTGTGTCTTATATGTGACCAAGTTACCAGGAAAAATAATAAACTTGTAACATGTCAATTATTTTAAAAAAGTGTTCTCAGAAATGAGCTATCATGTGTGAAGATTCATGGCTTTCAAGCCAAATGATCAATCTTATGGCCACATTCATGGCATAGTTTGTTTAAATGATCTAATATTGTGCACAAGGGTGCATCTTGGAATGGAAAACAATGTTGACTAAGGAAGTTTTCTTCTTCTTTGCACGGAAATTTCATTTTCCAATTTTCGAGTGACCAAAATGAGTTATTTTGTCAAGGACCTACCAAATAATTGTTGCAAAATTGGACCAAATCAATTTTCTAAAATACTAGGCCATATTTAATGTACAATTGACAAAATGGTTGGGTGTCAAAAGTTTTGATCAACCTCTCGTGAAAAAGACAAATTTCCGCCGATTCAGTAGGAAGCAGGTCAAATTTGAATTGCAGCTGCCTTATAGTTTGCTCTTTAGTTTTTCCAAAAATCATTTATAGGTACATAAGTATCTATTTAATCATAGAAACACCAAAAAATTTCCAAGATTCAACCACTAGCTAGAAACGGTCATGCCCGCCGTTTTGACTTCATTTTGAAATGGGCATGAAAAATCCAAAAAAAATTAAAAAATTGGCAAATCTTCACGTTGTGTCTTTATATGTGACCAAGTTACCAGGAAAAATAATAAACTTGTAATAAGTCAATTATTTTAAAAAAGTGTTCTCAGAAATGAGCTATCATGTGTGAAGATTCATGGCTTTCAAGCCAAATGATCAATCTTATGGCCACATTCATGGCATAGTTTGTTTAAATGATCTAATATTGTGCACAAGGGTGCATCTTGGAATGGAAAACAATGTTGACTAAGGAAGTTTTCTTCTTCTTTGGATGAAAAATTTATTTTCCATTTTTCGAGTGCCCAAAATGAGTTTTTTTTGTGAAGGACCTACCATATATTTGTTGCAAAATTGGACCAAATCAATTTTCTAAAATACTAGGCCATATTTAATGTACAATTGACCAAATGGTTGGGTGTCAAAAGCTTTGATCCACCTCTCGTGAAAAATACAAATTTCCGTTGATTCAGTAGGAAGTGGGTCAAATTTGAACTGCAGCTGCCTTATAGTTTGCTCTTTATTTTTTCAAAAAAATCATTTTTAGGTACATAAGTATCTATTTAATCAGAGAAATGCCAATTTTTTCCAAGATTCAACCACTAGCTAGGAACGGTCATGCCCGCCGTTTTGACCGCATTTTGAAATGGGCATGAAAAATTCAAAAAATATTCATTTTTCATTTCCCGAGTGCCCAAAACGACCAATGTTATGGACACATTCATGGCATAGTTTGTTCAAATGATATCATATTGTGCAGAATGCTGTATATTGGAATGACAAACAATGTTGTCAAGGGGAGTTTACATTTTCTTTGCACAAAACATTCATTTTTCATTTCCCGAGTTCCCAAAATGATTTTTTTAAGAAGCTATCAAATATTTGTTGCAAAATTGGACCGCATCTTGTAATGGAAAACAATGTTTCAGAAGGGAGTTTTCATTTTCTTTGAACAAAAAAATCAATTTTTATTTTCGGAGTTCAAAAAAATGGTTTTTTGCGTGAAGAACCTAGCAATAAATATTTTGCAAAATGGCACCATTCCATTTTCTAAAACATTTGACAACATTTTATCTCTAGTTTTTGCTGATTCAGCTGGTCAATTTTTTCTATAAACATTTAACATTTTTGAAATACAAGTTTAACATTTTCTTAATACACGGTCAACATTTCTCTATACACATTTAACATTTTCAAATGCAAGTTCAACATTTTTTTAACACATGGTCAATATGTTTTATATACACAACATTTTAAAAATACATGTTCAATATTTCTATACATATTTTCATTTTCAAATGCTTGATTAACATTTTCCAAATACTTGTTTAGCATTTTTTCAAAAGCTTGATTAACTTTTTCTTAAATAGATTATCAACATTTATTCAAAAATTTATGTGAAATATTTTTTATAATATACATGTTTAGAGTATTTTGAAATATAAACAAAACTTACATAGGAAAGCAAATATGAAAAAGCAGAAGGAAAAAACAGAAAGAAGCACCAAGCTCATGGTCGCGTGTTGGGCCGGCCCATGGCCGCGAGCAGAAAGAAGCCCCGGGGTGTCGTGAGGATGGCCCAGTCGCCCACCTAGGTCCAGGCCCAACAGACGAATGACTATAAATTATTTGCGTGTGGGAATATATCACAACCTGAGTGCTAGCCCGTTAGTTTGCCCCCACTCAGCGCCCCACGAGGTCGCGGGTTCGAACCCTCTCACTGCCTCTTTTTATTTCTGCCGCCTGCTTATGATTGGTTGCCGACACGTAGGCCCCCTGGTCCCACATGTAAGTATGGCGGGTCCCACATGTCGTTGGGAGGCAGTGGTGTATTGGTCCCACTTGCCCGGGGTGTATCGCGGGCCCAACATGTCATTGGTAGCCTTTGAGTGATGTTGGTCCCACGCGTCAGGTTGGTGGGCCCGTAGGTGCTGCAGGCCCCACGCGCCAGATCGGTAGGGTGGGTCCTACATGTCATTGGAAACATGTGGGTGGTGCGGGTCCCACTCGGTGGGGCAGGCCCCACACGTCAATGGGAGCATGTGGGTGGTGTTGGTCCCACGTGTAAGATCGACGGGTTGCACCTGTCAATAAGAAAAAAAATAAGTGGTTAATAGTGACATGTAAGTGGGATGGCACCTAAACATGCCATGTAGGCGAGATTGCTGAGGTGTCTGCCAAGTCATGTCAAATCAAATCATCGTAGACATTACGACTATCTAAATTGGTCATAATCAACAAGAAATAACATTGTAAATCATGTTCACAAATTTACGACCATCTCGTGTAAGATAATTACGACCTTTCTAACCAAAATGGTCGTTATGGTTTAGGGTTTGGACCCTCCAAAACAACTTTTGACCAATTGGTTCTAAATGGTCGTAGATTTACGCCCAATTCACCCACGGTCAATAAGAGAAGGTCACAAGTTGACATATTTATTGTAGTGCATGCACAACCAAGGAGGAAGGTTATAGATACATAGAGTCATGGGCCAGGTGCTATGATTGCTGCTCTGCTCCCCAAAAGGATTAATGCCATCTGCACTTAAACCAAACCATACGTTCCTTGCATCACCTGCAAAGTCCTGCCACCTTCTCTCGATTTTTCTCCACTGCGACCCGTCAGCGGGTGCTCTCAACTTCCCGTCTTTCTTACGGTCTTCTTTGTGCCATCGCATCAACTTGGCATGCTCTTTGTTTCTGAACAGACATTTCAACCGTGGTATTATAGGAGCATACCACATCACCTTGGCAGGAACCCTCTTCCTGGGGCGCTCGCCCTCAACATCACCAGGGTCATCTCGTCTGATCTTATACCGCAATGCACCGCATACCGGGCATGCATTCAAATCCTTGTACTCACCACGGTAGAGGATGTAGTCATTAGGGCATGCATGTATCTTCTGCACCTCCAATCCTAGAGGGCATAGAACCTTCTTTGCTTCGTACGTACTGTCGGGAAATTCATTATCCTTTGGAAGCTTCTTCTTCATTATTTTCAGTAGCTTCCCAAATCCGTTGTCAGATACACCATTGTCTGCCTTCCATTGCAGCAATTCCAGTGTGGTACCGAGCTTTGTGTTGTCATCTTCGCAATTTGGGTACAACTCTTTTTTGTGATCCTCTAACATGCGATCGAACTTCAACTTCTCCCTTTCACTTTAGCATTCTCTCTTTGCATCAACAATGACCCGGCGAAGATCATCATCGGGCACATCGTCTGGTTCCTCTTGATCTTCAGCTTCCCCCGTTGCAGTATCACCATATTCAGGGGGATAGTTGTCATCATCCTCTTCTTCTTCGTTGTCTTCCATTATAACCCTCTTTCTCCGTGCTTGGTCCACTACAACAAAAAGGCCACGTATGGTCGCTTTTTCTGAGACGCTATTTGTATTTGTCTCTATGCCCATGAACACTAGCAGGCTAAAGACGCTTTTTATTACGCTTACATATCACCACAAACTTTTCTTATAATTAGCCATTTAGAAAATAACTATGTAATTTTAATTAACTTAGAGACGATTTGTGAGACGCTTTAATACGCGATTCTATTCTTATCTTGGCTTATGAGAATTTTAAATAATCATATTTTTTTAAATCAGATAGCTACCAAAATTAGTTGTGCTAAAATTCAAACATGACCCAAGTAACTGCACCAAAGAATGAATCAAGAGGCATTTTTGTATTTGATTGTAACCTTAATAGTACCCTCTCTCATATTATATTGCCTTTGTAATACTCTCCTGTCAAGACGGAAAACCTTAGTTATCCCTGAATTTACCCAACTCCCCTCGGAAAAAGGAAAGGGGGGGGAGGGGGCTCCGTTCTAGCTCGTAGATAGGCGAGGGTTAGAGTCTCACTATGGCACGTTGTTGATAGAGCCTTTCCATCTCGATGTGTCGTAATCAATGGTGTCAATGGCTCGATGAAGTACATTCCTGTTGCCTCTTCGGCCTATGAGTTTCCTTTTAATTTTTCTCCCATGTCACGCTCATAGGCTGAGGACACTACTTTTATTTTTCCGTGTCGCACTCCTCCCCTTCGATCTAGGACTGGACGAGCTTTTATAATTTTCTTATTAAACTATGTGGCTATTACATTGGAGGTGAATGCAATTTGATTCAACAAAAAGAAATAGCCCAAAAATAATATTTATCCTTTTTAGAAACAAATACAGTAATATATTTTTTTTGGAAAAAATACAGTAATATTTATCCACACATGGTTGATTGCTGCCAACAAAATTATTTTCTCCTAATCAGATTTGGCGCCCTCAATCTATTTTCTTTACTGCCTAAACTTCCCGCGTCTCTCGATTTTTTCTGAGTCCATATAATCCTAGATATTTTTTCCCCACGATGCCATCTCCCCACCTCCCCATTCTTCAACCTCCCCGATCCAATCTGCACCGACTTCAAGCCAACCCGGCGCGTCGCCCGATCTCCCACCCACACGGCGGCAGCCTCACCCCGAAGCGTCGCCCTCTGCCGCTAGTTCCGCCCTACGTCGACTCCGCTTCTGATCCATCCGCAGCGCCGGTAGTTGGAGCCCCGTCAGTGTCCGGCGTCCTCACCAACAGGAAGTCGTGCTCCCCCCGACATCGTCCTCACCGTCACCAAGCCGCATCCACGTGGGTCGCATCTCTCACCCGAAGCACCGTGGTGAGTTCCGTCGCTACACCGCCCCGAAAGCAGCACCCGTCTCCAGCCAGCATCTTCAGCCTCCGCCATGTCAAGCAAGTGATCCCTTGTCCCATACCCCTTGCAGTTTTACCATTATCATTAAATCAATCACAGTGGCCTCCTCCGTTTATATACATCTCAAGTCTCCTTACTTCCTTCCTGTAGACAATGCACTCTAAGTGTTTGGTGAATTGTTTACTCGCCTAGATATCAGTTCTGACAGATTTCCTCAAATGTATGTTAGCAACTATTTGGTCCAATCAAAATTTTATATGGTGAAACTCAAAAGTAGTACATGTCGTGCTAGATAGGCAGGCCAAAATAACCTCACATTCCATTTACCCCTGGAGCATAAAATGTGATAGTGATATGTCACTTTGCACGCCATGGTAACTTTGGTTGTACTGACCGCAACTGCAGCTACCAGGATACAAGGCTTCTCGTAATCAACTAACTAAAATTTGCCTTTAAATATTAAGCAAACTGGGTAGTCCGATATCTCCTACTATATCTTTGTAGGTAGATGGCACCTATAACCTGTAAACAGCAATCCGAACCAGATCTCTTCTTTCTCTTGAGATATGAACATCCATCACTGATGAATCGTTCAATTTGGTAATTTTTAGGTTAATTTAAATAGGTGTTCTAATCAAAAACAGATTATGTTTAGCTCTTTTAGTTTTATACCTTCATTTGTTTTAAATATTTTAGTTTATGTTTTCTTGTTATTCTTTTGCCAAATTATATTATGTTTCTGTTAGTCAACATGAGGATTTTTAATTTTTACCACATTGCCAGATGGTCATGAGCATCACCCCCATCAAGTGGCACAAGTCGGAGAACAAGTTAACTTGATCAAAGCTTGTCAAAACGTTTAAGCCATGTCTATATTAACCTTGTTATTTTATATGGAGCCCCACCAACCGGGACTAACAGCGTATGATCAACCTTGAAAAATACATAGTGAAATATTTTGTTTGGACATAATTGCATTGATTAACTCCTACAAAATGTTTCTTCGCGTTTCAAATGCCAAAATGCCAAAACACATATATACCCTAAATCTTACAAAGATTCCCTCCAGTTTGTCCGAAGTGGGACTTTCCATCTATAAGTCCGGAAACTCACTAGAGAAGAAAGTGATGGCGGTGAAGCCGGTCACATCCCAGAGCAGGATCTTGGGGTATAAAACTTTTTCTTCGCGTGTGTCTCTTTGCGCCGTAACCATGGACAATCTTCATTATTTAACAGGATGCTTGGGTCAATCTTCACTGTGAAGGGAGGAATTTCATGAAACTTTTCATAATCTTCTGACATATCTGTCTTGTCCTCCACTCCCATGATGTTTCTTTTCCCTAAAAGAACTATGTGGCGCTTTGGCTCATCGTATGATGTATTCGCTTCCTTATCTTTTATTTTTCTCGGCTTGGTAGACATGTCCTTCACACAGAAAACCTGCGCCACATCATTGGCTAGGACGAATGGTTCATCTGTGTACCCAAGATTGTTAAGATCCACTGTTGTCATTCCGTACCGTGGGTCTTCCTTTACCCCGCCTCCTATTAGATGGACCCATTTGCACCGAAACAAAGGGGCCTTAAAATCACGTCCATAGTCAAGTTCCCATATCTCCTCTATGTAACCATAATATGTGTCCTTTGCCCTATTGGTGTTTGCTGCATCAAAGCGGACACCACTGTTTTGGTTGGTGCTCTTTTTATCTTGGGCGATTGTGTAAAATGTATTCTCATTTATCTCGTACCCTTTGAAAGTCAATATAGTCGAAGATGGTGACATGGCCAACAAGTGCAGCTCATTTCCAACAGTGTCGTCATTCATGAGACGTGTTTGCAACCAACCGCCGAAAGTCGCCATGTGTGTACGTTTAATCCAGGGCTCAGACTGCTCCGGGTTCTTGGAGCGTACAATATCCATGCGTTTCTCGATATACGGAGCCGCCAAGGTGGAATTTTGTAAAACTGTGTAGTGTGCTTGCGCCCAAGAATGCCCGTCCATGCATATTACTGAATCCTTTCCTAGCGTGCCTTTTCCACTCAGTCTCCCCTCATGCCGCGATTCAGGAACACCAATCGGCTTAAGGTCAGGAATAAAGTCAACACAAAACTCAATAACCTCCTCTGTTTCATGGCCCTTAGAGATGCTTCCTTCTGGCCTAGAATGGTTATGAACATATTTCTTTAAGACTCCTATGAAAGTCTCAAAGGGGAACATATTGTGTAGAAATACAGGTCCCAGAATGGCAATCTCGTCGACTAGGTGAACTAGGACGTGCGTCATGATATTGAAGAAGGATGGTGGGAACACCAACTCAAAACTGACAAGACATTGTACCAAATCATTCTGTAACCTTGGTAGGATTTCTGGATCGATTACCTTCTGAGAAATTGCATTGAGGAATGAATAGCTTCACAATGGCTAATCGAACGTTTTCTGGTAGAAGCCCCCTCAATGCAACCGGAAGCAATTGCGTCATAATCACGTGGCAGTCATGAGACTTTAGGTTTCAAAAAATTTTATCTGCCATATTTATTATTTCCTTTATATTCGACAAGAAGCCAGACGGGACCTTCATACTGAGCAGGCATTCAAAGAAGATTTCTTTCTCTTCTTTGGTAAGAGCGTAGCTGGCAGGACCTTAATACTGCTTTGGATGCATGCCGTCTTTTTCGTGCATGCTTTGCTGGTCCTCCCGTGCCTCAGGTGTATCTTTTGTCTTCCCATACACGCCCAAGAAGCCTAGCAGGTTCACGCAAAGATTCTTTGCCACGTGCATCACGTCGATTGCAGAGAGGACCTCTAGGACTTTCCAATAGGATAGGTCCCAAAATATAGATTTCTTCTTCCACATGGGTGCGTGTCCGTCAGTGTCATTCGGAACAGATTGTCCGCCAGGACCCTTTCCAAAGATTACTTTTAAATCCTTGACCATATCAAGTATATGATCACCGGTACGGTGGTCAGGCTTCTTCCAATGATCTGCCTCACCTTTGAAATGCTTGCCTTTCTTTCTTAAGAGATGCTTGATGGGAAGAAATCGACGATGTCCCAGGTACACATTCTTCTTAGCTTTATCCAAATATATACTTTCGGTCTCATCTAAACAGTGTGTGCATGCGTGGTATCCCTTGTTTGTCTGTCCTGAAAGGTTACTAAGAATAGGCCAATCATTGATGGTTACAAACAGCAACGCTCGTAGGTCAAATTCCTGCTGTTTGTACTCATCCCACACACGTACACCTTTTAAGTCCCACAACTGTAAAAGTTCTTCAACTAATGGCCTTAGGTACACATCAATGTCATTGCTGGGTTGCTTAGGGCCTTGGATGAGCACTGGCATCATAATGAACTTCCGCTTCATGCACAACCAAGGAGGAAGGTTATAGATACATAGAGTCATAGGCCAGGTGCTATGATTGTTGCTCTGCTCTCCAAAAGGATTAATGCCATCTGCACTTAAACCAAACCAATAGTTCCTTGCGTCATCTGCAAACTCCGGCCACTTTCTCTCGATTTTTCTCCACTGCGACCCATCAGCGGGTACTCTCAAGTTCCCGTCTTTCTTACGGTCTTCTTTGTGCCATCGCAACAACTTGGCATGCTCTTTGTTTTGGAACAAACGTTTCAACCATGGTATTATAGGAGCATACCACATCACCTTGGCAGGAATCCTCTTCCAGGGGCGCTCACCCTCAATATTGCCAGGGTCGTCGCGGCTGATCTTATAGCGCAATGCACCGCATACCGGGCATGCATGCAAATTCCCGTACTCCTCACCCCGGTAGAGGATGCAGCCATTAGGGCATGCATGTATCTTCTGCACCTATAATCCTAGAGGGGCAGACAGCCTTCTTTGCTTCGTACGTACTGTCGGGTAACTCGTTGTCCTTTGGAAGCATCTTCTTTAACATTTTCAGCAACTTTTCAAATCCCTTGTCGGATACACCATTCTTTGCCTTCCATTGCAGCAATTCCAGTGTGGTACCCAGCTTCTTTTTGTCATCTTCACAATTTGGGTACAACAATTTCTTGTGATCCTCTAACATGCGGTGCAACTTCAACTTCTTCTTTTCACTTGCATAGTTTCTCTTTGCATCAGCAATGGCCCGACCAAGATCATCAGCGAGCTCATCTGATGCCTCTTCTTCAGCTTCTTCCCCCATTTTAGTACCATCGTATTCAGGGAATCCAGGATAGTTGTCATCATCCTCTTGTTCTTCATTCTCTTCCATTAGAACCCCTCGTTCTCCGTGCTTGGTCCAACGGTTATAGCCGGACATGAAACCGGACATAAACAAGTGGACGTGAATAACTCTTGAGCTAGATTAGTTGTTATCATTCTCAAAGACAGCACATGGACAACACATAAAACCATCATCCCGCTTGCTTGCCTCAGCCGCACGCAGAAAAGTATGCACGCCATCCATGAACTGGGGAGAGCGTCGGTCATCGTACATCCATTGCCGGCTCATCTTCATTACACAACACAGAAAAGACCAAATTAATACAAGTTCATACACACTTATTCTCATCAAACAACATACAAACTCTCTAGCTAAAGCATTTAAATGCAACAACAAATGAGATCAAGATCGCAACTAAGGTAACAATTGATCCAACAGCATAGTGATACCAAGCCTCTTTATTAACGGCATATTTTCTAATCTTTCTAATCTTCAAGCGCATTGCATCCATCTTGATCTTGTGATCATCGACGACATCGCCAACATACAACTCCAATTTCATCTTCTCTTCTTCAATTCTTTTCAATTTTTCTTTCAAATACTCGTTTTCTTTTTCAACTAAATTTAACTTCTCGACAAGAGGGTCGGTTGCAATTTCCGGTTCACATACCTCCTAGATAAAAATATCTATGTCAACTTGATGGGCATAATTGTCATAAACACGAAATGCAACAAATAGTTATAAAAGATATTATACCACATCCGAATCATAAACCGGACAAGGGCCGACGGGGACGGATATCAAAACCATGGCACTACGTATAACAAACAATCATACAGGTAAGAAAATTATACAAGCAACTATCTAAATCATACAAATAAGGTTTTTTTTACAAAAAGGATAAGAACAAGAGCCTCACCAAGGTGGTGCCGGCGACGGGACGGCGCGGGCGATCGACGGCGGTGAGGACGGGGACGGGAAGGCGCTAGGTAAACCACACCTACACATATGCAAACTAAGATGTTAATTTGAGCTCAAATTTCATATAAATCAAATAAACTCCCACATAATTACTTCCAAACCAAAACCCACAAATGACTATACTTATAGAGCATGAAACGAGCTAAACTAGCAATGAGAGATGAAACGACAAAGTTGCTAACCTTTTAAACACTTGGATGGATGGGGTGCCTCAAATCTTGACAAATATTGGCAACAATGGAGGATGAGCTCGAGCTAGGGGATGAAAACAAAGAGGAGAGAAAGCAGAAAATAGAGAGGATGAGCTCGAGCTCGGGCTGGGGTTTATATAGGGATGTCTTTAGTCCTGGTTGATTATACAAACCGAGACTAAAGGTCCACCTATAGTCCCGGTTGGTGATACAAACCGGGACTCAAGGGGCTCGTGGGGGCCTCAGCCTGACGCCAGCCTGCCACCACCCCTTTAGTCCCAGTTTGTATCACCAACCGGGACTATAGGTCAAAAATGAACCGGGAATAATGATAGTCGTGCCCCCGTCCACTCCTAGCCGTTGGGACCGAGACTAATGATCACATTAGTCCCAGTTCCAAACCAGACCGGGACTAATGCTCCGGAAGAAAGGTCTGTTTTCTACTAGTGCTGGGTTTGATGTAACCATGTGGGGTAAGCGAGTTTGAGTTTTTTGAGAGAGACCAGGTGGGACACGTTAGCATGTCAAAAAAACTAAGGTATTGCACGACTCATGGTAGATTAGAACAATGTTATATATATTATGTATATTTTTTATGGAATATGTTACACATATCTAACGGTTATATAATTATAATTTTAGAAGACCCACTAGATCGAGGGCTAGTATTTTCTAACTAACGTAGAATTTTCTAGACTAATTCTCTTGCTTCTAATTAACCCATCAATTACTTTATATATATAAATAGATACGAAATTGGATAGAATTGACAATGCAGTTACCATCTTTGTTTATATACGTGCAAAACATGTCATATGTCTGCTTGTTTCAGGGTGATATGCCTGATGGCACGCACAAGTCTGCTGAAGACTGTGAGACAAACCCAACATATATTGCAGCAAAGAAGGCAAAATATCTATAAAATAGCGAGACAACCCCAAAGTCATGTCTTGATGCAGTGTTCAAGTTACTCAACTAGCAGTCTCAGAAGCTCACAGAAGTCGCTACCTGAATCCGTTCGATTTCTTCAGTCTCAACTTCAAGTAGAAAGGCATTCTGCAACTCAACTTCGACTTGAAGTCCAATCTCTGAGGAAGATCGCAGAGAACTCCAATGAGAACCTCATTGCTAAATAGCTAGAGCTGGAAGATATGACCGACATGCTAAGCCAGTCTTACCGCCTTGCTCAGCTGATTGCGCAGCAGGTCCTGCAAAAGGCTAACGTTTCTTAAACTGTGTTGAAGTGGCCTTGGTTCAGTATTATTTTGTTGCGTTGCAATGGCAAGACCTTTGATGCCCAGTTTTTGTAATCTGCTTCTTGGTTGCGCTTAATGATCACTACTGGTGAACTTTGATGCTCACTCGGTGTAATATGCCATAATTCATTTATTGTATAGTGTAGGTCTATTCTTAGTTATTATGTTGTAATTTCTTTATTGTATAGGGTAGGTTTGTTCTTAATTCCTGGTTACCGTATATGCTATCTTTCGCTATCAGAAAAAAGGGTGAAAATCCGATGCAGGCGAATGGGCCTAAACATGCGCCTCTAACGGGCCTGCATTTCAGCAGGCTATAATTGGGCCGGCCCGCAATAGGCTTAATTTGGGCCTTTGCGGACGTGCTGTATGGGCCCTTAATGGACACGGTACACCCAGGCCCATAACTCACATGGGCCTTTAGCGGGCCCAATGTTTAGTAGGGCTCATGTAGCTTCCGGCCATTAACATGTTGCATATTCTGTTGGCCTGTTATGGCCCAGAAGACACCATGGGCCTTTAGCGGGCTGAAAAGCATGTTGGGCCTAAATTTTCAAGAGTCGTCCACAGGCCTTTAGAAGGCTGAAATATACCTCGGGCTATTATAGGCCCAGTTACATGATGGGCCGATAACAGGACGAAACATATCTCGAGCCTAGTTTGGCCCAATCATATTATGGGCTTTTAGTAGGCTTAAAGCTTAATAGAGGCACCAACGGGCCAATTTGTACGACAGACCTTTAACATGCCCAAAGTCAGGTTGGGCTGAAATGTTGCAACCGAGATCATAGGTCATTAATGGGCCGAATGTGGCATCGGACCATATACAGCCCATGTGCAGCACGGGCCATTACCAGGCCGAAAGACAAAACGGGCTGAAATGGAAACTCGATAGCTTAACAGCGACATGTTACGGTGGATGCCACGTGCCAGTTACCCTTGACGAAAACACTTTCATGACGCGTCATTTATAGTCATGGAAGTGGACACTTCCGTGATGATAATTTGAGTATTGTCATGGAACACTTCTAAGACAACACAGGTATGACTATCTTGATTCTGTCATAAAATCGTCATGGATGTACATGCATGATAAAAAATGTGACCTACTGCGACAGACACGTATCATCACGAAACTGTTTTCTTTTGTAGTGTAACCCACAAGTATAGGGAATCGCGATAGTCTTCGAGGGTAGTATTTCTCCCAAATTTATTGATTCTACACAAGGGGAGTACAAGAATACTTATGAGCCTTAGCAGTTGAGTTGTCAATTCAACCACACCTGAAAAATAATATTTATGCAGCAAAGTATTTAGTAGCACAGTAGTATGATATTTTGATAGTAGCAGTAACAGTAACAGTTTTGTAGTGATTGTAACAGCAGCAACAACAACAGTAGTAACTTAGCAAAGACAATATGAGAAAAGCATAGGCATTGGATCAGCGATGGATATTGAGTATGGATGATATTCATCATATAACAGTCACAACCTAGTGCCATACACAATAGCTCCAATTCATCAATTCAATGTAGGCATGTGTTTCGTACATAGTCATACGTCCTTATAATAAGAACTTGCATGACATCTTTTGTCCTACCCTCCCGTGGCAGCGGGTCCACAAGGAAATCTAAGGAATATTAAGGCCTCCTTTTAATAGATAACTGGAACAAAGCATTAACACATGGTGAATACATGAACTCCTCGAACTACAATCATTCCCGGAGAGTATCCCAATTATTGTCACCTTGGGGTCTACGGATCGGAATAATAACAAGTGCATACAACTAGCAGATAGGATCAAGAACTCAAATATACTGATGATAACATAGAGGTTTCAGATCTGAAATCATGGCACTCGGGCCGTAGTGACAAGCATTAAGCATAGCAAACTTATAGCAACATCAATCTCAAAACATAGTGGATACTATGGATCAAGCCCTAACAAATTGACTCGATTACATGATAGACCTCATCCAACTCCATCACCGTCCAGCGACATACGAAGGAATTAATCACTCCTGGTGGTGAGCGTCATGGAATTGTTGATGAAGAAGGGTTGATGATGACGATGGCGACGAATCCCCCTCTCTGGAGCCCCGAACGGACACCAAAACAGCCCTACCGATGAAGAATGGGAGGTGGCGGCGGCTCCGTATCGTAAAACGGGATGAAACTTCTTTTTTTTCCTCGGGAAACGGAATTTATAGGCTTAGAATTAGGTCAAACGGCCGCCTATGGGACCCACAAGGCATCAAAGCGCGCCCTAGGGGATAGGCGCACCCTGTTGCCTTGTGAGCAACTGGTGGCCCCCTCTAGTGGTTCTTCATTCCAGTATTTTTTATTTATTCAATAAAAATCTCCGCAAAGTTCCGTCTGATTCCGAGAACTTTTATTTCTGCAGAAAAAACAACACCATGGTAGTTCTGCTGAAAATAGCGTCAGTCCGTGTTAGTTTCACTCAAATCATGCAAATTAGAGTCCAAAACAAGAGCAAAAGTGTTTGGAAAAGTAGATACGATGAAGACATATCACGGTACTACGGCACGAGTACTACCCCACCACCGTTGTCTTCTCTGTAGCCCATATGATTTAGCGGGAGTAGAGTGGTAGTAGCACGGTAGTACCACTTGGGTGGTACTTCCACTGTCTACTACCGCTTATATTTTGTTTCTGTAACCCCAATTTCACTCCACGGAAGTAGAGCGGTAGTAGGGCGCGGTAGTACCGCTTGATGCGGTACTGCCATCCTACTCACACTCTACTACTGTTGGTTCCCTGTGTCCGAGGCACCTAACGGTAGTACCGCTGGTGAGGATAGTACTATCGATCCGGCGGCACTACCGCCCCTATACTTCCCTACCCTCTGTGCTAGACCTGGAACTACTGCTCCAAGCGGTAGTACCGCTTCCTTGAGTGGTCGTACCGCCTGTGTGCGGGCTGTGTGCAAATACCGATTGGATTGTTCCCCCACTATATATAGGGGGTCTTCTTCCTCAAGAAGACCACCTCTTTTTCCCGCAAGCTCCATTGTTGCCTTAAGCTCCATTTTCGCCCGATCTCTCTTCCTAGCCAACAAAACTTGTTGTTGCTCTAGGGTTTGGAGGAGAAAGCCTCCATCTACACTTCGACCAAAAGATATTTGATTCCCCCCACTAATCCCGTGCAGATCTTGTTACTCTTGGGTGTTTGGGCACCCTAGACGGAAGAGGTCACCTCGGAGCCACATTCCACTGTGGTGAAGCTTCGTGGTGATGTTGGGAGCCTCCAATTAAGTTGTGGAGAGAGCCCCAAGCTTGTTTGTAAAGGATCGGTCGCCGCCTTCAAGGGCATCACTAGTGGAATCATGGCATCTTGCATTGTGCGTGGGCGTGAGGAGAATACGCTGGCCCAGTGGCTTCTTGGGGAGCATTTTGCCTCCACACCGTCCCAATGGAGGCGTACTCCCCCTAATGGGAAGGAACTTCGGCAACACATCCTCGTCTCCCCCGGCTCCACTTGTGGTTACCTCTAACCTTTACTTTGTGCAAGCTTGTATTGTGTTTATATCTTGTGCTTGCTTGTGAATTTGTTGTTGTGCTTGTCATATAGGCTGTCCACCTAGTTGCATATCTAGACAACCTATTTTCTTGTCAAGCCAAATTTGTTAAAAAGAGCTAAAAAATTGTAGTTGCCTATTCCCCCCCCCCCCCCCACCCCCCCCCCCCCCCCCCCTCTAGTCAACCATATCGATCATTTCAAAAGATATTCTCAAGGAAAAGATGTGAGTCAAAACGGGTACAAAATAAATCATTTGGTTGCAAATATAAATAAATACGCAGATTTATTAATAGGAAAGGAGTGCGGGTTGATTTTAATAAAATAATAGAAGGCTCATTTTGCAGATATGCCACTATCCTTGCCCAGTTGAGATGTATCAGATGATGTCGAGCATCCCGCGCTCTCGTAATACAAGCCCATGTGGAGGAGCTGCTGGACTTGTGCGTAATTATTATACTAGGGGGCGATACGCAAATTGGCCAGAGCTCCTGAGACGACTGGTAGATCTGAGATCAAATGGCCGAGATCGCTTTGGACCATAGGAGCATCTCATATTTACCCTCACACAGCCTGACCCACTCCTTATATTTCCAATCCCATGGCTTAAATAGTGCACAAGTAAGGGCAATGCACATGATATGTTCTCCCTGCTTCATCCTAGCATTTCGGATGGCCCTTGCATTGGACAGTGGTACCAGCGCATCTGCATCCACAACTGGGCGCTCGAACTCCTCCGCTAGCTCCCAGTTCAAGGCCGCATCACAGTCCTCCCACCGCCGCATGATCCTGTCCATAACATCCCCCGCACCGCCCTGCTCCATTTCGGCCACATTCGCTTCTCCCACCGGTGTTAAGGATGACGGCGCGATAACCCATGACGAAACATCAAATTGTGGTGATGCTACATTCAACGGAACAGTACAACAATTCCCTTTGTACAAGGATACACCTCCCAGATAGCTGCACCACAGGGAAAGTATCTGGTGCACCGGTGCTTGTGGTGCTACCGGTGCACCAGACACTTAAAAATGTTCAAAAAAATCTGGAAAAAAAATAGCACATTAACACAACATCATGCTACCGGTGCACCAGATACTTTCCCCTGCACCACAGCTCAAGACTCTCTACCCCCCAACTCATTCAGAAATAATACCATAGACTTTACTTCTTCATTGTGTTGCATATTTGTTATCTTCTTTTTTTTGCGCCGGCCGGGGAGGGCGGGGGGCCATATTTGTTCTCTACACCTATTCTTTTATCTGAAAGTAGAAGCATGACACATGATACATTTATTTCGGTCTAAGAATTGATCGAACAAAAATAACACAGGAGCATTCTTCCTCAATTATTCCCTAATTAGCCTATAACACCTGTATTATCCCTATTTCTTACAAGCCTGGTCTAATCCGTTCATTGGCGCGGAATCACACTCTGATCGTCCCTGTCTGGGTCCGACCAATCTAAACTAAGCAAAATGTATGTTGCAAGATCAGTAATCTTGAACGCGGATATGTAGCCCGTTGGGAGCTTCCACCCGGGGGAATTTCAATATGGTGTTCTTGCCTTCCTCCTCCCATCTGCAACATCAAGACCGAATGACAAATATTTGTTGTTAGTAAATAATAATGTTGGAGTTGTTCTCTTAGCAACTGAGTGCGGAGTAACAAAAGGAACATACCTGTATCGAGTCACAAAATAGTGTAGGAAAGTTGCAATCTCAGCCGTGCCCAGCTCCTTCCCGGGGCACATCCGGCCGCCTCCCCCGAACAACATGAAGTGTGGGTGTGATTCCATGTTCTTCTCCTGTATATTTTTAGTAGGTAGCACAAGATTAGAACTTCCTCTGTTGTGGTGGTATGTTTGAGTAGGTAGTAAAGATCATAATTGTCCACTCTTTTGCTTACCAGCCATCTCCATGGGTTGAAGGTCATCGGGTCAGAGTACATGAACAGATCGTAGTTTATTTCCCTTGTGTAAACATAGATTCTCCAGCCTTTTGGAATGACATACCCTAAAAAAATTGGTGAATCATGCGTAAATGACAGCCTTGTTGCATTAGAACATACTTAATATTTACATAGAAAATGCAGAAATGGCAGGATAATTTGCAAGCATAACTCACCATTCATTTCTACATTCTGAGTAGTTTTTCTCAGCAGCCCATTCACGACTGTGGCTAATCTTAGCGTCTCAAAGATGACCTGCAAGGTAGAAGTATCCATGGGTACATCATGATCATACTAATAGTAAGTTCGTGCTCTCACTTCATTATTGTGTGTGTTTGATCTCCTACATACAGCTCGAGTGAAGGCCATGGACTTGAAATCCTCGTAGTTGATAGCCTCCTCCGGAGATTTTTCCCTTCCTAATATCAAGGTGCTCTCTCTACATTCAGAAGTGAAAAGACAATCACTAAACTCTAGAAGCACATGATCTTTTCTTTGAAATCAAAATTGTTTTTTTCTCGCAAAAACAATATTGATTTTCAGAGTATGTGTACATACCCTTAGTTCTTGGAGAGCCCGTGGGTGGTCGGACAGGTACTTGACAGCCATCATTGAGGTCGTCGACATGGTCTCATACCCGTCGTAAATAAGGGTGATGATCAAGTCAATGATGTGCTCATCGCTGAGCTTTTCCCTGGTCCCATCATCGCCACTTCTCAATAGAGCCTCCAACATGTCACCGTGAGCTTGAATAGAGGACCTCCGCTCCGCGATCATCTTCTCTAGCATGGACACGAGCTTCTTCCTCGCCTGCAAGCCCTGGTAATACCTGGTCCCTGGAAGGTTGATGGGCAAGGAGATGGTGCCGAGCACAAGGGTGTAGAACTCTGTATTGAGGGCATCAGAGAGCGGGCCAGCGGTGATGCCGGCGATTTGCCTGAGCATAGATAGCAAGGTCACCTAAAAGGGAAAGTCAGTCAGCAACGATATGAGCACATAAGATTCTGTGATATATTATTGCCATGCCCATGCATGGAGATGCTTCTATGAAACTCTGCAACAACCACAAAAGTGGCAAATGGGAATGACGATGTCCCGAAATGTGTTACTCTATTTTTAGCAAGTAGATAGTATAAAACGTTGCAACAACCACTTTGGATTTTCCCCCCTTTACTGAGTTGCAACTTTGAGTGTGTACCAATTTTTTATATGTCCCTAAATGTGATATATCAAAACTTGGTGATAGTTCTGAGGTTGGTTACCCATTTTTTTCAGGGCAAAGTAATACGAAAAGCGAGCATTTCTTTGGTGACTACTGACTGACCTCCTTGGTCTTTGCCTGGATGTCGACGACGGATTCGGACCATCCATCGAGGTGGGAGCGCATGAAGGCATCGATCTTGGGGAGGAGGCTGGTGCGGAGCGCGGTGGGGTGCACGAGGCCGAGCATGGCGCCGCGGATGACCCGGTGCAGCGGGCCATGCAGGGCACCGATGTTGTTGCGGCCGAGAATGTCGAGCATGGACTGCGGATAGCCGGGGACCAGGCCGCTGGACTCGCCCTGGAGCAGCATGCGGCGGTTGAGCTCGGGGTCCATGCACACCACCGTGGGGCACCCTAGGACGTGTGTCCGGAAAATCCTCCCGTATCTGCAGCAGCGCACGGATTAATTCCTCGTAGTACTTCCAAAGAAGTCTTATACTCCCTCCGTAAAGAAATATAAGAGTGATCTAAACGCTCTTATATTTGTTTACAGAGGGAGTATGATATAGAGTATTATATATTCTTTCGTTTCTTAATATTACCTTCGTCCCAAAAAACTTGTCTTATATTTATCTAAATATGAATGAATCTAAAACTAAGACGTGTCTAGATACATCCATCCGTATCTAGACAAATGTAAAACAAGCTTTTTGAGACCAAGGAAGCAGCAAACTAAGAAAAAAGTTTGTCTCTGAAATCCCGGTGAAGAGACATGTCCGTCCAGACATTGGTAGCTACTACTCTGAGAAAGAAAATGCATCATCAACATCAACCATGCGAGCAAGCGGCAAGTTGAAGGACGTACCTGAGCCTCCTCTCCTTCATGAAGCTCGGGCCCTGCTTGAGGAACCCGGTGGTCTCGCCGAACAGCGGCCACCCCATTGTCCCCGGCGGCAGGCACCCATTCCCTCTCCTGCCGTACCTTACCTCGTTCCACCTCAGCAGCAAGCTGCTCGCAACAACCACAACGCCGATCAACACCAGGAGGAGCGACATCTTCTCCTCTGCCACTTGGATGCTCTGTTTTGTTTCAAGAGGCAACAAGTGTTATTCCTGCTTGTGTGCGTGTACTGGAGGAGTTAGGCCGTCTTATATAGGGAGGTCACACCCCACAGCATCCATTTAATACTCGGGGGATTAAGGAGAGAATCACATGCAGATTGGTAATTAGCATCCATTTAATATTCGGCGATTAAGGAGAGAATCGCATGCAGATTGGTAATCTCTGTATTCGTCTTTAGGAGTATCATTTTTCTCTACTACTATTAAACAAGAGAACATATTCAACACTAAACGCACCCAGCCTAATCTACACATAACATTCCTGATCAATTGGAGCCTCACGATCAAATCGCTTAATTAGATCTAGCCGTCACGATTACACCAACCCACAACCGAAGTGCGTTTAGCAGTTTTCCAGGGCGGACGAAAACTCTGGCAACGCGCGCACCAGGAAACAGTCCACGCCCGCACAAAGGAAACAGCCCACGTCCAATTTACACGGAGAGTCATATACGGAAACAAATGTGCTAACTTAGCGGGAATATATCCAGGGATCGTTCAATGCTCAGTTCCAATTCATGTGAACAGAAATAAAGTCACCCTGAGATATACAGTATTACAACCTACTACATCCTGATGCATTATTCCAGGTATATTAGTGCAAAATGAATTCAATTGGTTGCAGAGGCACCGTAAGAAAGCTTTCATGGTAAACAGTGGGATGGAGTTGAACACAAAACTGTACTCTATCAGCCTTGTGCTAATACTATTCCTTCCGTTACAATTGTGTGATAACATTCTTGACATTCACAGGGTTCAAGGACTTCGTATGGCCCCGACCAATCCCAATGGGACGCGCACCCCGTTCCAGGATATAAGCAACACTCAATCCTTGGGTGATGAGCATTACACAAGCACCCAATTTCAGTTTTTGTAGCTCAGCTGCTGAATTGTGCCATTGATTGCAGACCCTAAAGAAGTAAAAAGGCAGAGGGATAGAGAGCGGTATGCACAAAATAAGGATGAGATTAATAAGAGACGACGTGAGGCCTACAAACAGAAGAAAATTGCCTCTGCCGAGATCAGTGGGGCACAAACACAGCTAGCTGTATCACAAGGTAATGAAGACGAACTTCATCCTACATGGCCCAGTTATATTGCTGCATACTGATCTATTCTTCATCTACTCAGGCCGTAATGAGATTAAGAACCAGATGGAAAGGGAGCGCTATGCACAAAATAGAGAGGAAATATTAAAGCGACAATGACAAGCCCGCGAGCAAAATAAGCATGTTGCTGCCGTCCTTGATGGCAGTAACATTGTAACACAGGTGCCGGCTACCGGACAATCTGCAGTCACACAACTGCAGAACATAACAAGTGCAGGGGGTTCAGTACCAAATTCCGTTCATGTCAACGGAGACAATGTGGACGATGAGTCCGATTGGTTGCACAGAAATGATGCGTACCAGTTCCATACAAATGTTTGTATAGATGGGACCTAAACTAACAAAAACCCTATTTTCAGATATTCATTCCAGTTAACATTGAAGACTTCCATTGGTACCTAGCAGTTATAAATACTGGGGAGCGATGTATCCAGGTGCTCGACTCGCTAGGCCCAGGAATGAGCCGCAAAGACCTCACCGCTATGGTTAGTCATTAGTCCCACTACACCATCTTTTGATAAGATGATTTCTGTTATTTTGGTTGTGATGCTAATACATTGTCATTTATTCATTCAACAGCTCAAAGGACTAGAAAATGTATTCCAATATGCATCGCTTCAAATGGAACTAAAATGTGATAAGTGGAAAGACTTAAACATCTCAGCATGGCGAAGGGAAGAGTGTATTAAGAGCAGACTGCAAAGAGATGGGTATACCTTCTAACTCAAAGGCTCAAAGCAATCGACATTATGTGTTTTTTGTATTTCCCCATTAATTGCATCACAAAAGAAGTTTCTGCACAATTAAGAATAAAGTATGCACATGTCAAAGTATACAAGCTGAAAGTATACAGATATGCACCGATTTGACGGGGACGAGCAGGCGGCGGGGTCGGAGAGACTAACCTGGACCCGGACGAGCGAGGAGAAGCATAGGGAGGGTCCCGAGCAGCAGCACAGCACGCGGAGGTCATCGTGGTGATCCTAATCAAGAAGGAGGTCGCGAGCAGCAACTGCTCCTTCTCCTGACCGAAACGAACAGGGAAATCAAGATGGGGTCGGAGAGCAGAGCATCCCGATCGAGAGGGGAAGAAGAGTTGGAACCGGACCTTCATGGCGTCCCGAACGGGGGGAGTGGGGGAGGGAAGTTCCTGGCGCGGCGAGTGCATCAGCACGACGGAAGGCGCCGGCGTCGCCGGCGAGCATGCCCAGCTCGAGCGCCCCGCCGTCGCCAGGAGGAGGGAGGGCCCCGGCGTCGCCGGCGAGCAAGCCCGGCTCGAGCGCCCCGCCATCGCCAGGAGGAGGGAGGGCCCCGGCGTCGCCGGCGAGCAAGCCCGGCTCGAGCGCCCCGCCGTCGCCAGGAGGAGGGAGGGCCCCGGCGGCACCGGATAGGAAGAAGGGGCGGGCAGAGCAGGGGCCTGCGTGTCCGCCGGCGGTGCTGACGAGGGGGAGGTGCGGCCAGCGGAGAGCTCTGGCTGTGGATGGGGATCGCGAAGGGGAGGGGCGGCCAGCAGAGAGCTCCATTGTAAGTGGATTAGGAGAAGTGATGGAAGAATGGGGAAGAGATAAGCGTGAGGGGGCGGTGGAAGGTTGACTCAGATTTTTTTTTTAATCTCTATACTATACTACTACGTAATATAAGCCAGTGACCCATTGTAAGTGAGTGTGGCATTTTTTCCAAACAAAATAAAAAAATCTTTAAATTTCACAGGGCATGTCCGGTTCACATGCTGTGTGGATGAGATTTTTGTTTTCATCACTGCTTGTTACAGTCATGATCATTTGATGATTTTAAAAAATAATATGAATCCCTATAAAAATGATAAAAATTTATTGAGTATATTTAAGTTTAGTAATCATGCAGGTCATCTTGTGGTCTGTGGATGATAAATTTTATGGAGTACTTCACAGGAGATATTTTGTCTGACGTTCCTACACAGGTACATTTCACTGCGTATCATTATACTTATTCTATGTTCTATCACTATTGAACTCTTATTACTACTTTAATAGGAACATAGGACAGATTTTAGAACAAAACTAGCTGTCATTTTAGTGGACTCGGAATTGAATGATGATAATATAAAAAATCGAGACATGGAAATGACGAAAACAACACAGATCCCACGGAATGTATGATTCTGGATAGACCTCCTGAGAATTTCAAAACATCAAATACATCAGGAGAAGTCGAGCTCATCTCGCAGTCATTTATCACTTCACCGTCTGTCAATCCAACAAACGATGATTTAATAGATGAACTTTGCTTGTTCATCAGTATGGTTGATGATGTCGCTCTACTAGAGTAAGCCATATTTTTTAGTTCATTTTGTAACAATTATAATACATTTATTATGTGACAGTGAATTTTATGCGGAGACATGTTTCTGGATCGTGTGTTACACGCGCTTATATCGTTGTGCATAAGACACATTTCAATGGCTCGGTAAAAGAACTCGCTAAAATAAAAATTAGATCCAGAATAGATGTTTTTACTATAGATTATGATACATGTGTTGGATCAGAAATATGTCACACTTTTTGAAAATACAATTTGAGTGACATGATAACATTTTGTAACGATCTGAATTTTTTGTAAAAATTATTTTAGTATTATACCATGTGAACTTGTTTTGTTTGAGACGTGCGTTGCATGTGCATGCTTACTAGTTAGTATTAAAAGCACGAGTTGAGTTGGATCCAAACAATATCAGCCATTCAACCGTACAAATCCGGCGGTTCAGATTTGTCTATGTTGTAGTGTCAACACCAACAACGCCTAATCCTCGCCATTAATCCTCTTCATCTGACGGCCCATATTCACCCAAATAAGGTACTCTCTCTAATCACCAAAAGAGGGTGTGCAATCCTTAGCGGCCATTAATTTGAGAATCGAATGCAGACTGGTAATACTGGGCCATTAAGGAGTGAATCGCATGCGGATTGGTAATTAGCATCCATTTAATGCAATTAAGGAGAGAATCGCCTGCAGATTGGTATTTGCATCTCCATTATTAATTTAATATTAAACACATGATTTGGATTGGATCCAAACAATCAACCCTTCAATCGTGTAAATCTGGCGGTCCAAATTTGTCTAATGTTGTATCGTCAACACCAATAACACTTGCGAACCAACATGTGTTTGGATGGTTAGGAGGACAATGATATCCCCAGCTCACCAGATTCAACTCTTGGTGCTTGCATTTTTCTAAAAAAAACACCAACAACGCCTTAATCCTCTGTATCTAACGACCCATAGTCACACAATGATGTACTCCCTCCAATCGCCAAAAGAGGACGCACGATCCTCAGCGCGACTATCAAGGAGAGAAGTGCATGCATACTGTTAGCTGAAAGGATCAATATGATCGACTAGAGGGGGACGATGAGGTGACTAACAAAATTTTAAGTTTTTGTTGTTGCAAATTTTAGGTTCAACAATAAAATAAGTTGTTTAGATATGCAACTAGATGGACAAACGATATAACAAGCACAACAAGCAAGTAAGAGTAAACACAAGGTAGTAGCTTTCATCACAAACTAAAGGAGCTAGTTAACCGCTAGTGAAGACGATGAAGACAAAGATGTGTTTCCGAAGTTCCCTCCTTGGGGGGGTACGTCTCTGTTGGAGTGGTGTGGATGCACAATGCTGATATAGCATAGGGCATTAATGAAGGAGAGAGTAAGGCAAGAGGTGAGTGGGAGGTTCCAAAAAGTTCTAGAAAAAACTTGTGAAAAACTCCAGAATAATATTTGAGTTCATAAACCCTCTAGGATTGGCCAAAGGGGCGCCACCTTAGGACGGAAGACGAAGGCCACATTAGACATGGGGAGGGGCAATCACTTCCCCCTTGGTTCGGCTGGAGGCATTCCGGAGAGTGTGTGTGTGTGTGTGGGACGGGGAGACCCCAAAATGCAGATCAACTCCAAAAAGGATCTCACTCACATACTGCGTACGTTCTAGTCCCAGTCTAATTGGTCTAATAATTGGGACTCCTAATTAGACGGGAATGTTGACATTAATGGCGCACCATGTATGTGGTGCGTCACTGTTATAGACGGGAATATGGACATTAATGACGCACCATGTATGTGGTGCGTCACTGCTATAGACGGGAATGTGGACATTAATGGCGCACCATGTATGTGGTGCGCCACTGCTATATAGCAGTGGCGCACCAGATACAGGTACGCCATTATTGGCCATATTACTAATGGCGCATCGTTCTAGTAATGACGCACTATCCACTGGTGCGCCACTGCTAACAATTTTTTTATCTTTTTTTTCAAAACTAGTAATGACGCACCACACATCAAGTGCGCCATTAGTAACCCTGTTACTAATGGCGCATTCTTAGGTGGTGCGCCATTACTAACTTTTTGAGGTGGCCAAAAAATTCACCAAATGCACCCCCCCTCCCGTGGACCGCCTTTTCAGTTTCAAAAAAAATAAAAGAAAATGATAGAAATGTCAAAAAAATAAAAGAAAATAAGATTCCCATGTGATATGTGGTCTAGTTGTTAGCAAAATTTATAAACATGAATTTTTGACTTTTTTGCAAAATCTCTCGAGAATTTGTAAAATGGGCATAACTTTTGCATACGAACTCCGATGAAAAAGTTTTTTATATGAAAAATCATCTACTCGAAAAGTTATATCCGAATTCAACCGGGGGAAACCCCGTTGAAGATTTTTAGAATCCTCAAAAACCTAACAGAAAAAAAGTTACGAGGGTTTCAAGATCTGTAGAGGCAAAAAAATTCAAAAAAAATCAAACTTAGTAATGACGCACCTGCCCATGGTGCGCCATTACTATCTTCCCGCCTTCAAAATTCAAAATAAATCAAAAAAATAAAAAAAAAGTTAGTAATGGCGCACCTGCCCACGGTGCGCCATTACTATCTTCCCGCCTTCAAAATTCAAAATAAATCAAAAAAAATATAGTAATGGCGCACCTTCCCACGGTGCGCCATTACTATCTTCCCGCCTTCAAAATTCAAAATAAATAAAAAAAATAAAAAAAATTAGTAATGGCGCACCTGCCCACGGTGCGCCATTACTATGCCGTATATATGGCTGGGGTCCTCTCCTCCTTACCTCTTCATTTTTCTCCTCCACTCCACCTCTCCTCCACTCCATCTCCTCCTCTCCTCCACTCCATCGTCCCCCTCCTCTCTCCTCCACCCTACTCCCCCTCCCTCCTCTCTCCCCTGCCCGCCGTCCTCCTCCCTCCTCACCCTCCCCTCCCCTCACGTTTCTCCTCCCTCCTCTCGTCTCTCCTACCTCCTCCCTCCTGTCCTCCCCTCCCCTCCTTTTCTTCCTCTTCATCCCTCCCTCCTCTCCGGACTCCTCTCCGGCGACCTCCTCCTCCTCTCCGGCGATATAGGCGAGCTCCTCTCCGGTGACCTCCTCCTCCTCTCTCTCCGACGATGTAGGCGAAGCTCCTCTCCTTGTGACCTCCTCCTCCTCCCTCCTCTCCTCCTCACGGTCTCTCCTCGGCCCTCCTCTCCGGCGAACTCCTCTCCGGCAAAAGAACGTACAAGATCCAAAAACGAGAACAAAATTTGGAAAAATATCGTGCAAAAAAACGAGCAAAAAAGGGCAAAAAAATCGCAATCCAGATCCAAATTCAAAATTCAAAAATAGCAATGGCGCACGGTGGGGGTTAGACGGTGCGCCACTACTATTTTCCCGCCTTCAAAATTCAGAAAAAAATCAAAAAATTTCAAAAAAAAAAGTTACCAGTGGCGCACCTGTAGCAATAGTAATGGCGCACTACAAGGTGCGCCACTGTTACCTGCAATACTAATGGCGCACCAGAGGTGCGCCATTAGTACTTGTTACTAGTGGCGTGGTGATAGTGGCGCACCTATAGTGCGCCATTAATGGCAAAAATAGGTGCGTCACTAACAGGCCTTTTCCTAGTAGTGCTACTAGGATTCTCTCTATAGTTTTCTCTGAACTCTTGTTCCTGGATGTGGAAGCGTTGTCGGGTTATTACTTCGGACCACGTGAATGTCTCGAAGGGGTTGTTTACTTCAACTCTTGACCGGCGATCGTCTCGAAGAAATTCTCGTGGCTAGGGGGTATAAAAATACCCACGGGAATTGTCGCGCTTCACCGACAGAATAAACTACTTCCGCTACTTTGCTCGTCGATGAGATTGATCTTACCGGCACCTTCATAATGTTTCTGGGTGTGATCATGCACCATAAATTGTTATTGTGTAACATGTTCGCCTACGCACGGTCCTCCCACCGTCATGGGATCACGACCGTAGCATCCCTGCACCGCCCTGCTCCCTCGCGACCGCATCCGCTTGACCCACATGTGTTTAGGAAGACCGTGCCCCATGACGGTACGCCTCGTTGTAGTGATGGTATGGTGAAGAGAGAGCATGCTCTCTTGTTAGTCACCATGACTACGCCAACGGAGCAGAGCAACAACTCCCTCCACACAAGGACAACGCGTCCCTGATGGCCGTACTGCAGCCCGGCACTCTCCAGCCTCCAACCCATTCAAAAATTGTATCCGAGACTCTACTTCCTTCATTTTACTGCATATTTCTTCTTTACACTCGTATTATTCAGACAATTGCATTTTTATCCATCTATCATTTGACATGCAACTCTGCTGCATGTGTGGTTCGACAAGAAAAGGAGAGTTGAAGCTATCCACATCATACGCCTTTGTCCATTTCGGAATTGGTAGAACAAAAGAACACAGGAGCATCTTGTTGCCTTTTACCCCGGCTACCTAGTGAACCTATAACATCTATACTATCGCTATTTTCCTATGTTTTTACAGGCATCAAAGATCTAATCTAATCATCCGCGCAGAATCACGTTCTCATCATCTTTGTCTTTGTCATATCTATCTAAACTCTGCAAAATGTTTGTTGGAAGAGTTCAGTAATCTTGAACTCGGATATGCAGCCCGTTGGGAGCTTCCACCCGGGGAAATTTCAAGATTGTGTTCTTGCCTTCTTCCTCCCATCTGCAACATCAAACAAAGTGCAAGCATCTGTTGTTAGTAAAAAATAAAGCTGGAGCTGCCCATAGCAATCGGATCGACGTGGATTAATGAGAGGTCGAACATACCTATATCGGGTCACGAAATAGTGGAGGAAAGTCATGATCTCCACCGTTCCCACCTCCTTCCCGGGGCACATCCGGCCGCCTCCTCCGAACAACATGAAGTGCGGGTGCGATTCCATGTTCTTCTCCTGAACATTTTTAGTAGGCAAAAAAGGTTAGAACTTCCTCTGCTGTGGTGATATGCTGTTGTACTTGTGTTTTGATGGTAATTAATATTTTCCGCTCTTCTACTTACCAGCCATCTCCACGGATTGAAGGCCATCGGGTCAGGATACATGAACGGATCATAGTTTATCTCCCTTGTGTAAACATATATTCTCCAGCCTTTTGGAATGACATACCCTGGAAAAAATTGATAGTATACCACATTAGAACTGACCTATTCTTTTTCCTAGAAAATGCTTTAGTGGCAGAGTAATTTCCAACCATAACTCACCATTCATTTCTACATCCTTGGTAGTTTTCCTCAGCAGTCCATTCACAACTGTGGCTAATCTTAGCGTCTCAAAAATGACCTGCATAGAAGTGTCCATGAGTACATCATGATCATACTCATATTATACTACTACTCTGACTTTTTCATTTGTGTCTGATCTCCTACTTACAGCTCGAGTGAAGGCCATGGACTTGAAATCATCGTAGCTGATGGCTTCGTCCGGAGATTTTTCCTTCCTGATATCAAGATGCTCTCTCTGCATTCAAAAGTGAACAGACCATCAATAAACTCTAGAAGCACGCGATCTATGTCATGGAACCAAAATTGATTTGCAGAGCATGTGTACACACCCTAAGTTCTTCGAGGGCCCGCGGATGTTCCGATAGGTACTTGACGGCCATCATCGAAGTGGTCGACATGGTTTCGTATCCAGAGTAGATGAGGGCGATGAGCAAGTCAATGATCTGCTCATCGCTAATCTTTTCCCTGGTCCCATCATCGCCGCTTCTCAAGAGAGCATCCAGCATGTCATCGTGAGCATCACCAGAGGATCGCCGTTCCGCGATCATCTGCTCTAGAATGGACACGAGCTTCTTCCTTGCCTGAAAGCCTTGGTAGTAGCTGGTCCCTGGGAGGTTGATGGGCAGGGATATGGTGCCAAGGACAAGGGTATACAGCTCCGTGTTGAGGGCGTCAGAGAGTGGGCCGGCCGTGATGCCGGCGATCTGCCTGAGTGCAGATAGCAAGGCCATCTGAAAGGGAAAGTGAGTTAGATATGATATGAGGACACATGATTCTGTGATATGTTGTTGCTCAAGCAAGGAGATGAGATGCTTCTATGAAACTCTGCAACCACCACAAAAACGGCAAACGGGTAATGATGATGTCCGGAAATGTGATACTCTGTTTTTGCAAGGAAGATGCTCTGTTTTTGCAGTGAGATACAACAACCACTTTGGAATGTGTAGAGTGACGCTGTCACTAAAACAAGGCTATTTCTATCACTGATACATCTGGCGTATACCAAAGTATTCGCAAAACAGTTAACAAGTGAAATGTATTTGAACAAAAAATTCTCAGTAGCATGAACGGATGCAAAATATTTTCAGAGCAGAGCAGTGAGTGAACTAATCTGTGGGGGACAGAGAAATAACATGGAGGCAGTTGCTGGCATTAACGTACTCCGACCCCCCGGAAAAAAAAACGTACTCCGACATTCCACCCAACTGTGTCAACATTTTTTTTTTTTTTTTGCGAAAAAACTGTCTCTAGATGTAGAGGTGGCCTGTGTGCCATACCTCCTTGGTCTTGGCCTGGACGTCGACGACGCTGCCTGCCCATCCCTGGAGGTGGTCGCGCATGAAGGCGTCGATCTTGGGGAGGAGGCTTTGCCGGAGCATGGCAGGGCGGACGAGGCCGTGCATGGCGCCGCGCATGACGCGGTGGAGCGGGCCGTGCACGGCGGCGATGTTGTTGCGGCCGAGGATGTCGAGCATGGACTGCGGGTAGCCCGGGACGAGGCCGCCGGCCTCGCCCTGCAGCAGCATCCGGCGGTTGAGCTCCGGATCCATGGACACCACCGTCGGGCACCCAAGGATGTGCGTGCGGAACAGCCTCCCGTACCTGCAGCAGCGCCTCCATTACTATTCCTCGTTCAGAATAAGATTATATATCCCATGTTTTTCTTAGTGGCAAGCAAGCAAGCAAACACCATGATGGGGATGATGGATGGAACATGAAGTATCGGCTGGTGATCCTCTTTTTTATGTGTCATAATTTACAAATGGTACGCACTTTGGGAGCTGGAGCAGTGATGAGCGCGTATAGTTATGTGAGCTTTGGGGGGACAAGCAGCTAAAATGATGCTCCTCCTCCTCCTCCTCCTTTACACAGCCGGAAAGTTGCGGCCAAACCGGCACATTTCCGTCGTTGATAGATTCGCGTGAGTGAGGATACTGGTTATTGTCGTAAAGACAGATGTACTACTACTAGTAGTAAAAAATCTTGTGAAAATAGAGTGGTTACGCCGGCGGCAACATCCATCTCAACCCGGCAACAGCGACCGGCATCCATCTCCGGTTGAGTTCCCAGCAAAATCCCCCAAATCCCGGCGAAGCGGCATGCCCATCTCCGGTTGTGAATCCGAGGAAGAAGACGCAAGCAAGAATGCATAACCATATCATCGACCATGCGGACGTACGTACCTGAGGCTCCTCTGCTTCATGAAGGACGGGCCCTGCCTGAGGAACTCGGTGGTCTCGCCGAACAGCGGCCACCCCATTGTCCCCGGCGGCAGGCGGCCCTCCTTCCTCCTGCTGTTGCCGTACCTGACCTCGTTCCACCGCAGCAGCAGGCTGCTCGCCAGCACCACGCCGCCGAAAACACCGAAAAGCACCAGCAGGAGCGCCATCTCCTCCTTCTACCTCTGTCTGCGTCCTCTGGTTTCTTGGATGCTCTGTTTTGGTTGAAGAGGCAGGCTGGTGTCTTGGTTGGCAACAAGTGTTGCTCCCCCTTGCCCGTGTGTGCTGTGTACTGGAGGAGTTAGGCGTGGGAGGAGCTCCTTTTATATAGGGACGGGAGGCCACAGCCCACAGCAAGGAGGAGATTCCTCCTCCGCCTAATTATCTATCCATCTCTTGGTGTAAAAATGGAGGACGTCCGTTTCTTTTCCGATGAGGGTCCCCATTCCAAGGTGAGGTCTTGACCACGGAGAGAGACGAGGGTCAGATCATCAGATGGCATCACAACTGCGACGCGCACCGCACCAGAGAAAATTGTACACACAAGCCAACAAAATAGCGGTGATGGAGATAGAGGTGGTGGAGCTAGCAGAGCTAGGCTAGGGATAGTAGATAGGATAGGAGGCGCATGCTTGGTCTCGAAATCGGCGCCGTGCGTGTGCGTGTCGGTTTGCGCCCATCTGGTCAAAAGGTATCCTGTCGAGACGAGGATGGGATCCCGTGTGTGGGAGTGTGGTTCTCTGGTTTCACGCATCTCAATGCTACCCTCGACACGTCCGTATACGTCCGGCCCGAGTTGCACGAGTCCGTATTATCGTAAACTGGAAAGGTAGGGCTTTGGAGGAGTAGAGGCCACCGACCCGTGGGGCTCCGACACTCTTGGCCCACTCAAAGTTCCCTCCCTGGCCAATTTTCTTTCACGAAGTTGTTTTCTTTTTTGGCTAGGAATAGCTGTATTTAACTATCCATTGCACATCTCTGCCAGTGTATTTTTTTCGAACTTCATTATGATTAATACTAGTCAATTTGGATAACAAAATAGACATTCATTTTTACCCTAAATATTCGTTCTGTCATAGCCACTTGATGGTCATATCCGTTCTTGGAAAGGTATAGGCCTCCTTTGGTTCATAGGAATATTGTAGGAATTGCAAAGGATAGGAACTTTGTAGGAAAAATTCCTTTGGAGCCCTTTGGTTTGTAGGAATGGATTCCTATTCCTATGTAGGATAGGAATCAATCCTTCACATTTCAAAGAAAAAAAACATTGGCCTAGACTCAATGGAAAAAATTCCTATCCTATGCATCAAATGACATCTCTTTCTCTATAGGATCTGAGATGCATGTCATCTCCTTTCCTATGATTTTCCTATTCCAATAATATTCCTATCCTATGAACCAAAGAAGGCCATAACTTAGGTTGCCTTATCAGTAGTACATATATAATACCAATTGCATATTCATGTAGCATGTACCTTGGGCTACGGGTGAAAATCCTTGAGCGTCTTTTGGTCGCGGCGTGTTGCGTCGTCACCCTCTTGGGGGTGTCGCAGGGAGTTCAGTTACCTCTCGTATGCGGTTTAGGCATCGGCGACAAAGCTCAGATCCTTTCTCGTGGGTCCCTCGGTTCTGGCAGGGGGCGATCTATCGACTTCCTATCTTTTACACGTGGCTTCTGTGGCATCGCTCTTAGTTGTTTGCAGGAAGGAACGGCGCTCCACGGCCCTGAGCGAGAGAAGAGGGGGGTCTCTCCGCCGCCATCTTGGTGTGTGCGGACCATCGAAGTCTGGTGATCTCTCATGAAGGTGAGGTCATTGTCTTGTCTGCAGCTTTGGGTGCTTCTTATTAGGGTGTGGGCATTCTTGTATTTATCTTTTATCTTTTGATCTACTTTGTAAGAGGTTTTTTCCATCACCTTGTATCGGTTCGGTCGTATTGCTTTATATAAAGCGGGATGAAAGCTTTTTTCCGTAATATCTAATTACTAGCCTAATACATATGGGGAATGGAAACAAATTTGTTTTGAGGCGGACATAAATTTTAGGTTTCTTTCTGATAGATTGTTAGATAATTTACTAAAAAAGGCAAAACCAATAAAACTATCTTGTGAATTTTTCAGTGCGGGAAACTATTATAGGATATATGCTACTTACTACGGAGTGAATATTCACAATGTATGGCACATGAATAAAGCTAAGGTGCAAATATCTTGACATGTCGTGGCGGTAAACTGTGTGCTAAATAATCACCATCATAGAATTTGCTTACATCAAAGACTCCCAAATGTGATATGAAATAGATAAATTGGCTGGTTCCCCTAAACTATGACTTCTAAAAATCCCAACGAGTGTGTTGAAAAAAATATATCGCAATGAGTTAAAGTAAAAGGAAATATCTTTTAGAATTTAATTATTTTTTATACTTCAAATATGCATTTTCTTTATACTTCAAATATGTATGGCTGAAATTCCACTTGATCAATGGAAGGCTAAGAATGAACGTTCCACTTGTCAACCTAAAAGAGCTGCATAAGATAAATTCACAACGAGCTAAAGAAAAAGGAAATATCCTTTAGAATTTAATTATTTCAATTATTTTTTATACTTCAAATATGCGTTTTCTTTATACTTCAAATATGTATGGCCGAAGCTCTTGTTGATCAATGGACAGCTAAGAATGAACGTTCCTCTTGTCAACCTAAAGGAGCTCCATAAGAGAAACTCTAGTGAAAACAATGATTTATCCAGAATTGTATATGTAGGTGATCATTCCTCCACAATCAATTTTACGAGCATTGTTGATCTTGATCGGAGATTTTCTTGTGAATAGTGGGTCGATGTTGATCCGATCAATGATGAGGATTTGAAAGGGAGTTGTTGCGTTGCATGGGTGCCATGTGCAAGATACATGCTTGTGTCCGCCTACTGATTGCCATGCACAGTGCTAAAGAGATTTATGTTTAGTGGTTTTGTGTATGTGTGTGGCTGGGGCAGTGTAGGTTAAACTTAATTGCATTTTGAGGTGGCACACACATGGGGTGGTTTTGCATTGGACCATTTTTACTCTATAGTTCCTGCCGGCCGGCACTTGGATCAAACAGTTGGCACGTAATTAAAGCCGATCGAGGGCATATTTGTTGTTGTAAGAAATATGAAAATAAAGAGGCGGATCAAGGGTAGTTTGCTGTCACAGATGGTCCTGCAGCTCACATGCATGCAAGTGATCATGTGGGCTCTGTTTCGTTGTGAGGTTAATCATACTTGGATCTGTGATTTAACAAGCTAATAATGCACCGGAGGATCATGCCCTGGCTTAGGCCATCTCTAACATGGACCCTCAAATAACCCGCACACGTGCGGACCAAGCTGTCCGGATGCATTTTACCATCCAACACAGACACGAATTTGTCTGCGTCCGCATTTGTTTTCATGCAAATCAGTTGCAATTCAGGCGGTCTTTGCGAGAGTCAAGACCTCCGCCATGTACACGTCCAACAAGCGGTCTCACTCAAAACTTCTCCTGCGAGCACGAGTAACATGCGACCCGCACATTGGGCACCATTCGAGTCCCATGTGGGCCGGAGACACGAAGCTTCACTTCTCGGAGCTCACGGTCGTTGAGCTCGCCGGGTGTGGGGAAGATTAGGACATGGAACAAGGATGCTCCACGGCTGGCGAAGATTTGGACTAGGTAAAAAAATTGCCATGTCCATTTTTGTTTAATGATAATGTCAAAAATGTCGTGAAATTGGTAAGGTGTAAATGAAAGTCGTCTAGTTTGAAATGGAATTTGTTCGGTTTGTTCAAATTCTGCTACAAATATGTCTGGATGTTTGATGGATAGAGTTGGACGACGGGCTCTCGTATCCGTGTCCACAAATTAGGTGAAGAGGATGAAGATCCTCTTGGACGGATCGATTATTGGACTGGACGATGGTACATGGATGGAATTGCTGGCCAAGGGGCCAAGAGGGGGTACCCATTGCTGCTGCGTGCATGTGGGTGTGGCCGTGTGGGCAGCAGCACAGGGCGTCAATGAACCACGTTGGGCCCTACCGCATGCGGGGCTGGTTTCAGTGGCTAGATCTCCCGGCCTGCCCACTCGTGCGCCCTCTGTCCTCTGTCTCTGTGTCTCTCAAATTATTGACCCCCTTGCGTACTGTACGCTACGAGTGTGAATATCGAGATTTTATCACAAAGTTACGGCTAGTAAATTTTGATGTGATGGTCAGCTAAAGGGCTGGTCTTATTCCAGTGCTACAACTAGTAACTCCTCTCTGTTTTCCCTTGTCCCTGACCCTCAAAAACTTTGAGCGGTCATGATATGCTGCTGCATGCTTGCGCCAGATCATTTTCAGCATGATTGATTACTAATTACTCTCGACTTAACCTATGACGCGACTTAAAAAGCTTTTCTAGCGCTCAGACATACGCACGCACTCATCACTATGAAGCACGCACGCACACCCTATCTTTATAAGGCGGTATATTATATTGAGATTGACGAAATCGTCACAGACGTCTTCATAATCAACGAAAACGTCTCTTTCACTGAACACGAATCACCGAAAAGCCTTCAATAAATCCAGAAAAATACGATGGTTGGTTCCCGATGCGACTTACAAAGCTGGTAGTACGTACAATGGATGAATCCCTGTTGGACCGGTGGGTCAAACAGGTTGGCGAGATCTCAAGTTGATCGCTGGATTAATCTGTACGATCGATACGGCACAGCGCCCTCAAACAAAAAAGAGAAAAGGCTGGCGGAGTGGCTACTTATCAGTCGACTGGAAAGTTTGAAGCGTCAGTCGATTTCATGTCAGCCGTCGGATCAAGACCCAACGTCCAGGCCATCATCTTTCACCTTGTTCTCTTCTTCCTCACTCCACCTTTCCCCAGCCGCCACCACGGACCACCGGTCGGACCGCCGTCCGCACCGAGTTTTCTTTCTCCGGCGAATCCCCACACCACCGCCCCCACCCTAAACCCTAACATAGATACTGAGGTAGCCTGTCCAGCGAGCTTTTCCCTCCCCTCCAGGGAGTTTCTTCCTCCCCTCTGGCTGTTTCTCCCTTCGATCAAAATCGACTGACCCAACTTGAAAAATTCAATCGACTGAGATCTAGCTATTGGGAAGGCCGGCACGTACCGTGCGTACGGTACGGAGCACAGTGTTGGAGGTCATCAGTGCGTGCATCCCATCATCTGGCCATGCGTCCATCTGCCTGCTTGACCCGAGAGTGATGTGCCGAATACATGGGGCCGGCGGATATATGACGGTGACACACGGACACACAGTTGTGCCCTAGTACGTGGAGGGAGGGAGGGAGGGAGGGATCTCAAAGCTGTATATTTATCCATTCGTGTCGCTCGTTGTACATCAATCATGGTGGTGGCGATCGAGCAGGTACACGGTGGCGGAGATGGCGACCCGCACCTTTCGTGAAGCCGGAGAGCATGCATGCATGGAAAGTTTTTGGAGACGACGCGCTCTACTCTACAAGATGGTGTAGCTGTGTAGGTGCACTGGGAGTCTGGGCGGGAGACTAGGAGCGAGCAGTTGCTGCTCTGGCCGGGCTGGCTCCGCCTGCTGCTGCTGACCGTGCCCGCGCGTGCGCGTGTGGGCACAGGATGGTGGGGTGGTTGGGGACATTGAAGGCGGCAAGGAAGCGAAGCAGGAGATGGACGTATTATTTGATAAATCTGGCCTTTTGACCGACTTCATGCACATCTGGCCCTTGGGCAAAACTAATTCGGAGTCTGGCCCCTCGGTCGGCGCCACACAGGATGGCGCCGAAGTTGTACATCTCGACGCCATGCTAGTGCGGCGCCGAGCTGTACAACGTCGGCGCCATGCTGTGTGGCGCCGACCCCAGGTGGGCCCACAAAAGCCTAGGGGGTCAGATTTGTTCGGCGCCATACACCATGGCGCCGAACATGTGCAGCTCGGCGCCGCACTAGTGTGGCGCCGAGCTGCACATGTTCGGCGTCATGTTTGGTGGCGCCGACCCAGGAGCCAGATTTCAAATTAGTTTTGCCCAGGGGCCAGATGTGCGTGAAGTCGGTCAAAGAGGCCAGATTTGTCAAATAATACGAGATGGACGGTGCACGCGGCAATAGTACGTTACTTCTAGTTCAAAGCACAACAGAAGTCGAACAGAGCATGTACTCCTACATAGTGTGCGTGGCGTTGTACTGTTTGACATTTGCACCGGCTAGCTTGCTATAGCTCGGTGTGCTGTGCTGTGCAGGGCTGGGCCAAGGCATGCATGGACCTGGCTATAGGTAGGCGACGTGATGGGCATGGAGCAATGCATGGTCCATGCATGGGCGCTCATTACTGCGTCTATTCATCTGTGTGTGTGTGTGTGTGTGTGTGTGTGTGTGTGTGTGTGTGGCCCTCTCTTCCTCGCAGTTGCAGTTCAGAGGGGTCGATCCATCGGCGCAACCCAACGGAGGAAACTTCCTTCCTTGCTTGCCGATCAATATCATCGAGATGGACGGACGGCGACAGTGCGCGCGTGCGGCACATTGATTGACGGGCATTTGTTGCGCACAGGTCAGGTAAATGCAAAGCCAAGGACGCCCGTCGGCGTCGCCCGTGCGCGTGCTCGTGCAGATCCATATCCATCCGTGCTCGCCCAGATCCGGCCGGTGTTGCACCTCCCTCTATCATCAATCAAGCAAGCTGCAGCAACGAATAGTGGGTTGCAAGGCACATGCGCACGAGCGGGGAATGTCCTTGACTCTGTATTCTTCTTCCCGCCTTCACTCTCTCCTCCACATGCTTGTTTTGCTTGCTCACATGCATGGAGGATCACATGCATGCATGCTTGGCCAATGGCCATGCACTACCAAAAGCCGGCCATCCCATCTATGAGATCTACTTCTAACTTCTACCACTCGTTCGCTCTGGGGTGATTCCTGTGTGAGAGCATCTACGGCCCGATACGTCAAATATGGCCCCTCAAACGCCCGCGGACGTCCCCGGCCGTGTCCGCGTGCAGTGACCAGGCACGTTTCAAATTTCATTTGCTGCATTCGGACATTTTATACTAGATTCTTAAATCCGTACAAAGACATGCAAATGAAATAACCTACGTACTACGTCGATCACCTAGCTACTCATCGTCGGAGATGTCGACGATCTCTGTGCCCGGCTTCGGCAGGATTGACGGCAACTGCAGCTTTGACTCCGCCGACGCCTTCGACTGCTCTGCTCCGGCCTCCTCCACATCTATCTCCGCGTCGAGTTCAGCGAAGAGCGCGTCGGACTCCGCCTGCTCCCGCCGGAGGAACACCCGGTTGGCCTCCACATAGGCCTCATCCTGGATGGACTCCAGAATGGCCTGCTACTCCGCCATCTCGTCGGATTGGGCGACGGCGAACTCCGCCTCCGCCTGCTCCATGTTCAAGCCCGACAGCTGCTGCTCCGGCTCCTCCATCTCCATCGGAGCCAGCTCCTTCTTCTCCTCTTCCTCTGGCTGCTCCTTCTCCTTCTCCGGCTCCGGCGAGTCCGGAGGCTTCCCGGCAGCGATGCGGGCTGCGCACGCGGCTTGTCTCACCCGGATCTCCTGCTGGATCTTGGCGTGGCGCTCCGACGTGAGCATTGCGTAGTAGGCCATCTTACTCCGGACCATGGCGGACCACCGGAGCATGAGAAGAGCACCGGAGCGGGAGAGGGAGGAGGTGGATGGGCTCGGACTGGCGGCGCAGAGGGGGGAGGTGGATGGACTAGGGTTGCGGGACTTCGGCCGGGTTAAATAGGAGGATTTGCTCTCAGGCGGCGAGCCGGAGCGGCGCCACGCGGCGTTCACACCGCGGCGACGGAGGAGGCGTCCGTCGGACCGCCAGGTTTTCGGACGAGTCCGCGTGGGACCCCTTCGTCAGTCCTACGTGGCGGGCATGCCCGGACTCGCCAGGGCACCCCATATCCGCCCCATGTTTGGGCTGGATACGAGGGATGCCGGGCGTTCGAGGGTATAAGACGGATTTGAGGCGCCCGGCTGTAGATGTTCTGAAGGTTGTACACATTTTCTGCTAGATGCCTTTTCATATGCGTGCGTGCGTGCGTTGGATCTTTGTTTTTGGTTTTGGATGTACATGAAGAAGGTACTCTACACTAGTACATATGGCCGGCCAATCAATCAGTCAAATCACAGTTGCACGAGCGCCTCTCACTCGTCCTCTTCCCGGCGGCCCCACCCACCGGTGGATAGATACCTCTCCTTTTCCTCTGCTCACTGACGTGCACATGTGTGCCTGTGCTAGATAGTTTGACGATGAGAGCGAGTAACAAATTTCCGGTCAAACTAATATATACTAGTACTAGTACTACTCCAGCCACCCTAGCTAGTGCATCAATATCTTAACACCGTCTCTTGGTACTCCTCCTAATGCATATCTAAATACTCCCTCCGTCCGGAAATACTTGTCGGAGAAATGCATAAAAATTTATGCATTTCTCCGACAAGTATTTCCGGACGGAGGGAGTATTTAGATATGAGTAGCTTGTATATATGTGTAGATGTACTCCAATAGTGATGAATGGATCATATGCCATCTACATTCACAAGAAAAGAGCGCTCTCTTCCTTTTGCAACGAAAGGAAGGATGATTTATAGTGCGTGTGCCGCTGGAGGTCTTTCTGGGTAGAAATATTTATAGTGCGTGTGCCGACATCGACCGCATGCGCCGCGCTTGGCTCTGGAGGGCCAACGAGACGTGCCACGGCGGCCACTGCAAGGTTGCTTGGGGCAAAATTTGCCGGCCCAAGGAGTTGGGTGGGCTGGGCATCATCGATCTAGCCAAGTTTGGGACCTCTCTTCGGCTCCGTTGGCTATGGCTTGAACGCACATCACCCTCAAGGCCGTGGCTAGGGCTGCCGGTGCCCTGCTCGACCGCCGACCGGTGCGTTTTCGCGGCGGCCACGATGGCCACGGTGGGTGCGGGCAACCGTACAAGTTTCTGGTTCGATAGCTGGCTCGATGGCCGTGCTCCTTTTCTTCTAGCACCGGCGGTGTTCGCTGCGACCCGGCCCGGCGTAAGCATCGCACGGTGAAGGAAGCTTTGCACAACAACAGATGGGTGCTTGATGTCAGGGGCCGCATTACGGCGGATTCTCTGCCCGATTTCGTGGCTCTCTGGACTGGCGTCTCCAGGATCACCCTGTCCCCGACCGCTCCGGACTCGTTCACATGGCGCCCCACGGCGAGCGGGGTGTTCTCAGTTGCCTCGGCATACAGACTTCATTTTCTGGGCTCAACGACGTCCGCTCTTCATCAACTAGTCTCACAGGACAGTTGGAGATATAGGTTGTAGGTCTGGTTTAGACGCATAGTTGGGGGGTGTGTGAGTTGTGGCGTGTGTGTGGTGTGTGTGTCTGTGCGTCCGAACAGATACTACAGCTTGTATTCTCAGTTGAGGCTAAAAAAAAAAACTAGTCTTGAGGGCTTGGGCTCCGGCCAAGATGCATCTCCTGGCCTGGCTTTTCGGCCAGAATCGGCTGCTCACGGCGGATCGCCTTCTAGCTAGACAATGGCCCAACTCTTATTTCTGCCCCCTCTGTCAGCGAAATCTGGAGACGGCCGAGCACCTTGTCATCACCTGCCCATGGTCGCGTGCTCTCTGGTCCTTGGCGTCGGCCAAATTCAGCGCGCCGGAATTCAATACCGCTAGTTGGCCGCAGACCTCATCGCTTGTGGCTTGGCTTGAATGGCTATCAAGCTCGCGTGCTTCGGCGGCGAAGGCGCGCTCTCTGGCTCTGGCGACCATCTGGTTCATCTGGAGGGAGAGAAACGCCAGGATCTTTCGATCCATGGAATCCACCACCACGACGGTCTTGGGTCTGATCGCGGATGAGGTTGGATGTTGGGTTGTGGCAGGGGCTAGCCACCTTGTAGCTCGCGAGTACTCCCTCTGTTCTTAAATATAAGTCTTTGTAGAGATTTCACTATAGACCACATACGGATGTATATAGATGTATTTTAGAGTGCAGATTCACTCATTTTGCTCCGTATGTAGTATATAATGAAATCTCTACAAAGACTTATATTTAGGAACGAAGGACTATGTACAGTTTGGCTGTCAGCCGCTCCTTCTGAATGAATCACGCAGCTCTCCTGCGTTTCCTTCAAAAAAAATAATATTAGTACTAGTAGTAGCTAAGCTTTTGAACGGATGGATGTATGGATGACATGCGTCATCATATAACCGTGCCACGCATAACGATCTTGTATATATGGAAGAAATGCGAAGGAGCGTACTCCTATCAAGGTCAAGTTAGGGGCGCCGTTCCTATCAAAGTAGTACGGGTATTTCATCCTTAAATACCAAATAAACTGCAGATAAAGCAACATATCGAGGAGTATCCGTCCATGCATTGATTTTGAAAGGTGGGAGTGAAGCTTTCAATGATTGTTTAGTTTCGATCAGATATATGGGTGCAAAAATTATTAACGTCGATCGTTCATCAACAGAAGAAAAATGATGTCAAACAAAATGCAATACGAAAATGTGTTTTATGTGTATATGGATGCACTACTATTGATTTGGTACTGGTCCCTAGCACCTACTGGCGGCACTTTACTGTGGCCTGCGGCCTCCTGTTGGGTCTGCTGCATGGTGTGGCTCTGTCTCTGTCCGGTGCCGCCCCTGTGTGGGCGTGGGCGTGGGCGTGGGCGTGCGGGGCTCTGGCCATGAGTACAGTTGGAAATATAATTACACCATCTTTTTATTATTTGATTAGATACTGAATAAACATATACCTAAATTTTGAAGTCCTAAATAGGCCAATTTCTTTTGCATATGGAGATTAATATGGTGGAACTTATTTTCCTTAGAGCGATATGGAATGAGGAGCGGAGCCAGCTCATTAGCATTAATTGTGTTCAAGTGAACCCAAATAAGGACTCCTTTGGTTTATACGATTTTGTAGGAATTCTATAGGATAGGATTCTTGCAAAACAAATTCCTCTGGAACCCATTGGTTTGCAAGAATGGATTCCTGTTACTATATAGCATCAACTCGCATCCTTCGCATTTCAAACTAGAAAAACCATTAGCTCCAACCTAATGAAAAAACTCCCATCCTATTAACCGAATGACATATGTTTTCTTATATGATTCAAGATAGATGCCAAGCCATGTTTATTTCAACGGGAATCGGAAACACATGATTCCACCATAGAAGGCGTTTGGTTGCACCAGAAGGAAAATGCATGAAATTTCCTAAGAGTTTAGGTTAATACTATAGTTGCACGTGTTACATTAAAAAAAATCTTTGCACCTAACCTTATAAAAAACTATGGCTCATAGATTCATATGCTTTTCCTATGATGTAATCCGTTTGATCATGGTTGGACCTAATTGTAACGACTGAGATTAACAATCTTTCCTTGACATGATATGGTAAAATTATTATCGGTCATGTATACGCATGTAAGGTACAAGATTCTATTGAACGCCATGTAGTTACATGGATTAGATTAACATCATGCGTACATCAATCATAAGTACATGCATACACGTAATGCATTTAAAAAGGAATGCTCAGTTAGATGTCTCTACGAATTCAAGTATGATATACCAATAAGTACATACAAATGTGATTGCACAATTGGATTGAAGAGTGGGGTAGAACAGGGAGATATTTGCTGAATATGCATAAATAAATGAAGCCACCTAAAATAAAAATAGACAATGTTCTACAAACTTTGTATTCAAACTTTCATAACTTTAACTATATATCAATATGTAAATATACTACTGATACCGTTGAAAAGAAAATAATATTACTAAATTTGTGTTGAATCTCTTTTCTTCATTAAATTATCTCAAATTTCTAGAATCATATTCACATGAAATTATTGCCAGCTTCTGCACTGGGGATATTGTGTTCATGTATAAATATTATGTATTTCAATTCAACTAAGTTACTGAGAATAAAAAAATAAAGGTAATTAAAGTGAAATTTCTAACCGTTATGTTTGTCTTATCGGTTAATGGAAACCTTTTCTTATTCATTTTGTCAAGTAAATTTCTATTTATATCAATTCAAAAGTCAGCACCATTACTCTATTGGGACCTCATCATTATTTGATCAGAACATACAGACTTTCATCAATACAAATGTATGATGAACAAGATGCGTACTGATCTAACATCAAACAAGAAAATCGCCCCAAAAAACATTACATAAGAAACTATATATAGTAATAAAAAATTGTGTGATGAATTTTAAATTTATGTGTATTGATCTAATATCATGTAAGAAAGATACGCATGGTAAATGTGACGACCCCGGCTTAATCGTGCACTAATCATACACGCAAATGCGCACGATCAAGCCTAAGGACTCACTTGAAGATATCACAACACAACTCTAAAACATAAAATAAAGTCATACAAGCTTAATATTACAAGCCAGGGCCTCGAGGGCTCGAATACAAGCTCGATGGCATACAAGCGTCAGCGGAAGCATTAGATATCTGAGTACAGATATATTACAGAGAGAGAGAGATAAGCCTTCACAGAGGCGGGGTAAAAAATAAAAACTACGATCGAAAGTCCTCCAGACGCGGCGGAGGACTCGGGCCGGCGTCGGGTTTCGCCCATAGTGCACCAAAACGGACGGGGTTGGTCGCGTTCGAACGTGCGTGCAACGCCGCGTCGATCCTGGGCGGTGGCGCGGCCGGAGATGGAACATGGCGTCGACGGCGAGCGGCGACGCGGGCGCCGGAGTTCGGGCCCGGACGGGATCGCGGCTGCGCGGCTCGAGGGGGTACGTGCGAGTGCGCGTTCGACTCCCGGGGTTGCCAGGAGCACAGCGCGGTGCTTAGCCAAGCACGGAAGCGGCCATGGCCACGAGCACGAGCTCGTCGGCGGCGGCCAAACGACGACTATGGTGGCGGCTAGCTACGGCGGTTCCTATGGCGCAGCGAGAGAGAGGAGGGGGAGAAGCTCACCGTGCAGGCTCACACGTAGGCCCGGCGAGTGGTTTAGTAGCTGCTGCGCCGGGGATCGACGGAGAGGCGCCGGCGACCGAAGCAAAGGGGCGGAGAAGAACGACGCCTGTGGAGCTCCCCTGCTCCACCAGAGAGCTTCAGGCGACGCGGTCGACCACGGCGGAGGCGAGGGACATCTCGACGAGGCGATGCGAGGCCGGTAGCCGCGAGCACGGCGTCGAGCGGCGGCGGCCACGTCCGGCTGCTCCCGGATCTGAGGGGGAAGGAGAAGCGAGGCGAGCGTGGCTGAAGGAGGAATGACGGGGAGGACCAGGGGGAGTGGACGGGCGCCGTTCTTATCCACTCGCGGCGACCGCGGGCGTCGGGGTCGTCGTCGTGTCGCGCGGCGACCGGAGCGCGGGCGCTCGGCCAGGAAGACGACGACACGTGAGGGAGAGAGACGAGGTGGGCCTGCTGGGCCGCGACTCGGGGCACTGTGCACTAAGGCCCAGTGCACAGTGTCCCGCTTTTGATTTTCTGTTTTTGTTTCTCTTTTTCTTTTAACCTTTTCTGTTTCGATTTAATTAGGGCATTTCCACACTTTTGTAAAATGTGAGAGCTGTCCCCAAATATTGCAATGCAATATTATCTCTCACCAAAAAGTGGTTTGGACTGATTTGAAGTTTGTTTGAATTTAATATGATTTTAAATATATCAAATATCCTGTTTTTGGGTCTGTTCCAACTTGTTTGAGTCATTTATCCAACTCCAAACATTTTGATGTTGATTTTAGAAAGGTTTCTGGATTATTTACCATTAAATGAACATTTTTCCAGCAGTGTTTGATCAACCTTATATTTCACTTATGAATTTAAGTTGATTTTTAAAAATGGAGTTGATTTACTTTGGTTAACCACTATGTTTAATCACTGCATATGATATGACTTGGCATTATTAACAGCTGATCATGGTGGCTATTACATAGGGGTGTTACAGTAAATAATATGATACTTTAGAAAGGGCACAATAATCATTCACTCACAAATCATTAAAGATGCCTACATTTGATATTTTGTTTCTCATAATATTTGCGGTTGTTATAGGACCATACAATTTTGTACATCATATAATATTAATAACCATAAAATAATAAATTTATTTCTCAGATATAAGATTAATTCTTAGACAAGTTCGAATAATTAAAGACAATGCCCTCGCATTTGCGAGGGCCACCCTGCTAGTTGATTTTGAAAGGTGGGAATGAAGCTTTCGATGACCAACACGCCGTTCCTATGCTAATCTCCAGATTGGCCCCTCCCTCATGTGACAGAGACACCATGTGTGACAAAGATGTCGGTCAATACTCAATAGGGCACCTTTAACTTAGAGTAACTCCAACGCGCCGACCCAAACGGATGCGCGCTTTGTCCGTTTGGATCGGCCGCCCGTTCGGCGTCCGCCTTGTTTTTGGTTTGGGTCGGCAATGCACCCAACACGCTGACCCATATTTACCCGCGTGGTCGGCTTGCCGTCGTTTTACAACTAATATACACACATTTTGCATAGTTTCACAAGCAAACAAATATAGCATAGTTCCACAACCCAAATAAATATATCATAGTTTACAAGCCGAATAAAAATTAAATTGTCTCAAATACATTCCGAAAAAAGATACATCTATTGGTTGCCAGCATGAGCCCACATATGCTGAACCAAATCATCTTGCAGCTGAATATGAGTTTCCCAATCACGCATTTGATGATGAAATTGGTTGAACCATGCAAACGTTGCCGCTCCTCCATGCCCAGGAACAACATTGTCACACTGGACTGAAACCCTTGATCATAGATACGTTCTGGACGCTCATCCTCTACGATCATATTGTGCATGATCACGCAAGCAGTCATCACCTCTCACAACTTCTTGGTGCTCCAAATTCTAGCAGGATACTGAACGATGCCCCATCAAGATTGCAGAACACCAAAGGCACGCTCGACATCCTTCTTAGCACTCTCTTGCTCTTGAGCAAATATTCTCCTCTTCTCTCCGACAGGCTTGGGGACTGTCTTCATAATAGTGGTCCACTGAGAATAGATATCGCCAGCTAGGTAGTATCATTTGTTCTAGTTGTGTCCGTTTGATGTTAACATTCACCGGCGGGCAGTTGCCTTCGGCAAGCCTTGCAAACACCGGCGAGCGGTGAAGCACGTTGATATCATTGTGCGATCCGGCTATACTGAAGAAAGAGTGCCAGATCCAGAGATCTTGTGAGGCCACGGCCTCAAGTATGACAGTGCAAGTCCTGACATGCCCCCTATATTGCCCCTGCCAAGCAGAAGGGCAGTTCTTCCACTCCCAGTGAATACAGTCTATGCTACCAAGCATCCCCGGAAAGCCCCTGCTGGGATTCATCGCCAACAAGCGGGGTGTATCTGCAGCATTTGGCTCTCTCAAGTACTCAGGGCCAAACACTGCAATCACAGCCTTGCAGAATCAGTACATGGAGTCTAGGCATGTGGACTCGCTCATACGAACGTACTCATCAATGAGATCACCGAGAACTCTGTATGCAAGCATCCGAATAGCTGCGGTGCATTTCTAATAAGAGGAGACGCCAATCTTTCCAAGGGAATCCTCCTTGCACTCGAAATACTTATTGTATCCGACCACCCCTCCCGAATACGGTTGAAAACATGCCTAGACATGCGGAAACGACGACGGAATTGGTGATGTTTGAAGAGCGGGTTGGGTGTCTCAAAGTAGTCCTTCCAAAGAAGGAAATGCCCGCTCTCTCGGTTGCGATTCAACGGCGGAGTGTGCCCCGGGATCGAGCCCCGGAACAACGGCCGCTGCCTAGTAAGGTGGTCATGGACGACCAACACGGCAGCCACCATCTCCTCAACATCGGATGAGGAATCATCGGAGCCGCAGAGGAAATTGTGGGAAAAAAACTCGTCGGCGGAGTCCATTTGTACCTTGGGGGCAAACTATCGAACAGCTTATGGGCGTCGTCGAAGAAGCTGGCCGGCAAAGAAACGCGCGCCTCCCCTGTACTAGGTAGTTGGTCTGGCGGCGTCCCACGAGCGTGGGGGCGTCAGACGAAGGAGCTGGCCGGGGGTGCACGGGGGGTGGGAGGGGGCGACTTCTTGCTCGCGGCGACGCGGGGTGGGAGGAAGATCCGGTGGCCTGGCGGCAAGGTGGTGGTGGCGGCAGCGTGGGAGGTGGCGGTGTGCGGGGGAGGTGTGTGGGCGCGGACTGCTGGCAGGGGCATCAGAACTCGGCGGCGGCGGCGGCGACGGGGTGGGGTGTCGTCTCCTGCTTGAACAGCTCACACACCTCCCCCGCACACCAGCTATTGAACAGCTTACGGGCGTCGTCGAAGAAGCTGGCCGGCGAAGAAACGCGCGGCTCCCCTGTACCAGGTAGCTGGTCTGGCGGCGTCAGACGAAGGAGCTGGCCGGGGGAGCAGGGGGGGCTCTTCTTGCTCGCGGCGACGTCGGGGTGGGAGGAAGCTGCGGTGGCCTGGCGGCAAGGTGGTGGTGGCGGTAGCGTGGGAGGTGGCGGTGTGCGGGGGAGGTGTGTGGGCGCGGACTGCTGGCAGGGGCATCAGAACTCGGCGGCGGCGGCGGCGACGGGGTGGGGTGTGCGAGGGCTTGCTGTTGATGGGGGTGGAAGAGAATGGCCTATGTGCCGCCGACTGGCGGGCCAAGGGAAGGAGTTGGCAGGCGTCGCGCGTCCGCTACTTGTCTGCACCTACGCAAGGCTCAAATTTGGGCCAGGAATGGGTCGACAGGCGGATGAAAAGCGGACTCGTGTCCGTTGGATCAGTGCGTTGGACTGACTTTTCTGTCCGCGGTGACCCAAACGGACACACGCGGACGAAATGAGTCAGCACATTGGAGTTGCTCTTATCGTACCCGCGGTGCAATACATAAGTTGTAACTTATTGGTACAACACCCACCCTATAAAATAATGATACTACACCCGTGAAAGAATTCGGTGAATATTTAGTTTCGGTCCTAAATCAAAGATTGTTTAGTTTCGATCAGGTATATGGGTGCAAAAATTATTAACATCGATCGTTCATCAACCGAAGAAAAATGATGTCAAACAAAATGCAGTATGAAAATGTGTTTTATATGTATATGGATCATGGATGCACTAATATTGATCTGGTACTACTAGTCCCTAGCACCCACTGGGAGCGTTACTGTGGTCTGCGGCCTTCTGTTGGGTCTGCTGCATGGTGTGGCTCGGTCTCTGTCCGGTGCCGCCCGTGCGTGGGCGTGGGCGTGCGGGTCTCTGGCCCGGCCGCACAGGCACAGTAGGACTGTAGGAGGCGATGCTCGCGCGCAAGCAGGAAAGGGCATGCGCGGCAGGAGAAAGAATCTTCCTTCGCCGACAAGATGCAGCTCGGCGTCCATCGGGGCTGTGTGACCGTCGGAAAGCGCAACTAATTGATCCACTGTTCAGAGAGAGCGGGTGGTTCATTCTTGGGTCACTTTCAACGCTTGTGTTGCTTTTCATACGTACGTGTGCAGTGGATGTGTTGGATTTTTGGTCTTGGCCTTGAGGTGTGTGCACATGCAGGAAGGTACATGGTGTTGGCTGGCTGGCCAATCAATCAAATCAGGTTGCACGAGCGCCTCTCACTTGTCCTCTTCTTCTAGAATCTAGACCCATGCCTCTCCTTGGCCCGGACCACCTTTTCTTTATTATACTCTGCTTGGATAATACCCATCGACGTCGAAACTACCCTTCTGATCTCGACCTCAAATAAGCTCGGATAAACAGTAAAATCTATTTTTTCAAATAATTCTGATTTTCTCGGTAAACTTTGACAAATGTTATAAGTGGTTGCAAATTTTCATCATGAGATCACATTCGTGGAAGGCGTGGTAAAAAAAAACAACATCAGTGCTCCAAAATGCTTTCGATAGTAGCATTTCCGGAGCATCAATTTTGTTTTGTCATAGTTTACGACAAAAAACATCCATGATTTTTTGAAATTTTTTCTTCAATTTTTTACGATTTTACTGTTCATGCGAGCTCAAGCTCATATACTCCACGTCCGACGTTGAGGTGCACATGTATTTGTTCCTGTTTCTTCTGCGCATGGATATACTGCTGTTCAGTTTGGTCGTGGTGGATGTCTTCCCCTCTCTTCTTCTCTCGGAGCACTAAAAAAAATGCATGATGTCCCGTGCAGTTCCGTTAATTTCCACACTATGTGTGATTGTGCTTATTTTCTTCCAAATAGACCGTATGTGATTTCCTTCATATAAATTTATGGACTTTTCCTTTCGCAACAAAAATATGATACTATAGTGTGTGTGTGTGTGCGCGCGCGCACGCGCGCTGCTCGAGGTTCTTCTCTTGTCCAACAACTTTTCAATTTTCAAAAGTAAGGATGGAATGAACTTTCTTGAAATGAGGAAAAGTTGGGCCTGCTAATTGTCAAAGATAAGAAATCCACTCATGCAGCTATGGCAGCACGCATCAAGAACTACAAGCACACATGCATTCACAGAGCACTATATATATGGAGTACCGCACCATCGCAACAGAGTACTAAGTTTTAAAAATAGCGTATATGGAGTATAGCCTGCAAAAAGGAAATGACACGGACATCCCACTCACCAAATAGTACTGCTCGCAAAACACCAAACCACAAAGCTGTTTGAGGATCTGATGACAGGAGAATAATAACAAGACCTCCTTCTGTTCACAGCAATTGACGTTTTCACATATGCTTTGTCACTAGACTGCATATGAAATCATTGGGTTCAAGCGCGGTGCGTGAACATCATCTTCAAGGTAGAGGCGCCATTCCTATCCAAATACTCCTATATATATTTCATCCTTAAATACCAAATAGATTGCAAATAAAGCAACAGATAAGTTGTCCTTATCGCGAACAAAATGTAGGAGTACTAGCTTGCATCGACGGATTGATTTTGAATGGTACGTGACAAGTCAGCCTCCAAATGATCAACTCATGATTGGGTTCTCCCTCCTGTGACAGAGACCTATACATGACAATGACGTTTTTTTTTAAGACAGTCAGACTAAAACGCTCATATACACGCGCATACACTCACCCTTATAAACGCACACACGCACACCCTATCCCTATGAGCATCTCCGAAAGACTGAGCCGGCATATCATCTTGAAATTTACGAAGTCACCGTAGGCACCTCGTCGTCAACGGGAACGTCTCCTCCCACTGAATGCGGATCGCCGGAAATCTTGAAATAAATCCAGGAATAAATGTGAGCACCAGAATTTGAACCCTGGTGGGCTGGGGATACCACAGTCCCTCTAAACAGCCAACCACAGGTTGGTTCGCACGTGACAATGACGTTGGTGAATAGGATTTGTAAATGTAAGTATGTAACTATGCGTCTCAGCTTAAACATGTATTAGTGTGATAGTGTCTATGCTCGTTAAACTGTAAAACCACACTAGCGCATTGGTGTGCGCACGTGCACGGACAATATCTTGATGTATCTATAATCCCCGAAACTTATGGTTAAGTCCTACTATTGACCTTGCTTCATAACCCTTTGCGGTGGATAATAAGTTAGTTTTCTACTGTGTCTTGATTGAGCCACGACATATGATAGTAGATAAATGAACCATGGTGACATTTTGCCTCTAGTGGAAATGGACCTGATAAAGTTGAGGCCCCGAATATCCCACGTAGACACCTCCAGGTCAGCGTCACTTAACACTGTAACTCGTACAACGACGAAGCATGCCGATTATGCAATGATGGGCTTCGAAGAGAGAGACTGATTTGTTCTGGTCAACCTGAGAGGTATAGGTCACGGGTGAATGGGAAATCGACACGACCAGCTGATTCGCCTCCATGCATCTAGCTGTTGCGCCAAGATTTCGACGGTAAAATGAGGATCCCAAGCAGGGTTGAAAAACTCAACGAAATTTCAGTGAAATTTCGCATATTCTAGTGGGATCCAAAATATTTTTAACCCCGAAATTCGAGGCACGGACTGATTTCAAAATAAATTTAAATTATGTTAGAATTCATTAAAATTAAGCAAAATTTGAAATCCTAAAATCCAAAATAATTTCTTAAATATGTGAAATTTGTATATTTTAATGAGGTCCGAAATTATTTTGTTTCCAAAATCAAAAACCATGATTCCAAGTGGTCTGCCCTTGCGCACGGGCTCAAAATTTCGAAGTGACTTTCCTTGATTTCAGCTCAAATTGTGCTTTCGAATTCTCTATTTGCCGACGTGGTAGCACTAGTGCGACAAATTTAGTGGTTTGGCTGGTCCGCGACACCTTTCGCGGTTTTCAAACCCTTGTATTTTTAGGGCAGCGCATGCAAAGCCTCGTGATCAACAGCTGAGCGTCGTTGTTTGCCACTATCCTAATCAGTGGTGGCAGGAGTGCTCTCGTTTTTGTATGTATTTTTTAAACTTTTTATATGTATGGAAAAGAGGAAGAAGGAAGAAGGGAAGAAAAAGAAGGAGAGGAAAAAGGGGAGAAAAAAGAGAAGAAAAAGAGAAAAAAAATAAGAAGAGAAAGAAGGAGAAGAAGAGGAGAGGAAGAAGAGGAGAAAAAAAATAAGAAGAGGAAGACGAAGAAAAAAAAGGAGAAGAAGAAGGAATAGAGGAGAAGAAGAACGAAGAAAAAAAAAGGAGAAGAAGAAGGAATAGAGGAGAAGAAGAATTTTTTTTTTCTTCTTCTCCTCTATTCCTTCTTCTTCTCCTTTTTTTTTTCTTCTTCTTCCTCTTTTGTTTTCTCTTCTTCTTCCTCTTCTTAATTTTTATCGGGAACGAGGGTGTCGAGGATCGCCGAGCGGTCGAGGGTCGGGAACTAGGGTAGAGGGTCGAGGAACGCCGAGGGGTCGAGGGTCGAGGAACGCCGAGGGGTCGAGGGTCGGGAATTAGGGTAGAGGGTCGTGGATCGTGGATCGCCGAGCGGTCGAGGGTCGTGAACTAGGGTAGAGGGTCGAGGGTCGCCGAGGGGTCGAGGGTCGTCCAGGGGTCGAGGGTCCAGATTTATCAAGAATGCCCCCATTATGGATGTGCACAAGTTGATCCAGTTTTTTTCTGATCTCATCTATATATATATATATATATATATATATATATATATATATATTCTTCTATATGTCACGTTGTCTATCAAAGTATTGAAGAAATCCATGGCTTCATCATTCGCCAGAAGTAACAGGCGTATGATGCTACGAAGCTCTTTAAAGTTGTTTTGGAACGGAGTTCCTGATAGAATAATTCGCCTTTTGGTACGAATTTCAGCAAAGGCCTTCCAAATAGCGATATTCGGAAGGCTCTTGCTGAACTTTGTACCAAAAAGCGAATTATTCTATCAGGAACTCCGTTCCAAAACAACTTTGAAGAGCTTCGTACCATTATACGCCTGTCATTTTCGGCTAATGATGAAGTCAAGGTTTTCTTGAATTCTTTGACACTAGACAACGTGACATATAGAAGGGTAGATGAGATCAGGAAAAATATGGACCATTTTCTGCACATCCAGAATGGCGTCATTTTGTTAAATCCCTTGTTGGTCCGGACGTCGGACATTCATGAGAGAGGCGGTCCGACCCAAACCCTAGAAGCATTGTCGAGGCCACCCCAAACCCTAGAAGCGTTGCCTAGGCCACCCCAAACCCTAGAAGTGTTGCCTAGGCCACCCCAAACCCTAGAAACGTTGTCGAGGCCACCCCAAACCATAGAAGCGTCGAGCTAGCTAGGTCTACGTTTGCACTAATATATCCATCTGTCATGTTTGTATATTAATTGCCATGTTGTAATATTTGCAGAAACTATGGAGCACCGAGACATCGAAGCAGAACAGTTGTTGGGGGACATAATCCTCGGCGGAGGTGATGTCTTGTCGTTTCTCAACGACACCGATGGTCTGGAAGGAGAGGGTGAAGCAGGCTCCGGTGATCGAACAATGGAGGTGGAAGGATATGATTATGATGGCTCCGGTGACGGAATGCCGGTGGAAGAAGGAGACCGTGATGACTGCTCTGGTGAGCGAACGGAGGAAGGAGATGTTGCAAAGTCCGGCGAGGTATATATATTAATTAAGCCTGTGCTGACTAGCTAATTGATGCATTAATTGTTTTGGTATGTACACATATTAACTCTCTTCTTTCTTCTTTTCTAGCCCTCCGGATCGAGCCAAACTTCGATAACGAGACAGAAGAAATGGCATCCATCATGGGCTGATTTGTCTGAGGCCCGTGGCCGGCAATGACAGGCTGTGAGGTTTTGGAGCTTGCTTCCGATCTTCAGATCACCAAGATCCTTGTGTCACCGCTGTGCAATAGTGGTAAAAGATATCAAGGCTAGCGATGGAGGGCGATATGGTGCTATCATTAAATAGATCGTCGCTGGTGGGAGTTTGAAATCTGTAATTTCATTCACGAAAGTAGAACTTCAAACTATGAAACTGATACCTTAGCTAAATATCCCTTACCTCTAGATACAAATAGACATGTTCGCCTTCTTCAAACGCATGACGTTGTAACGATTCCACTAAACTTATTTCAATAAAGAATCGTTGTACCCCTCAAAAACAATTTAGCTGTATCCTGTATGGCTTAACTTTCAAAGTGGTTTCGTAGAATTGTCTATTTGAACGAGGGCCTCTATGATATATGGAGTACTATTGCATATATTTCTGTTGTACCTTAGATTTAGCCAGGACATATGAAGTACACTACGAAATAAACGATCCTTGGTGACAATTTACATCCTAAAAATGTACCCGAGAGCACATGCGGAGACGCCATTGTTAGATTTGCTACTGCCATGGTCTCGGTCTTTGGACCTCAGTGCTTGAGAGAACCTGCGGTTGCACACACCGAGAGACTGTTGGCAATGTATGAAGCAAGATGGTGACCAGGTTTGCTCGGATCTCTTGACTGCATATGCATTGGCGATGGAAGAACTGTCCAAAAGCTCAACAAGGGCAATACCAAGGCCATGTTAAGAAGCCCATCATCATTCTTGAAGCAGTTGCATCACACGATCTCTGGATTTCGCACACTTTCTTTGGCATATCTGGGTCTCACAATGACATCAATGTGCTGCAGCGGTCTCCATTGTTTGCTAGGTTGACTGGAGGGAAAGCTTTTCCTTGTAACTATACTGTCAATGGGCATGAATACAACATGGGCTACTATCTAACTGATGAGATCTATCATTCTGTGGGCTACCTTTGTCAAGACCATCTCTGAGCCAGTTGATCAGAAAGTCTCACTTTGTCCAAAGACAAGAAGCATCTAGAAAGAATGTGGAGAGGGCATTCGGAGTGCTCCAGACCCATTTTGCAGTTGTTCACGGACATGCTAAAAAATGAGATCTAGAGACCTTGTGGGAGGTGATGACATGTTGTGTGGTCATGCATAACATGATCGTGGAGGATGAGGGTGAAGATGTTGCAGCAACTCTTGAATTTGAGAATATGGATGATCCTATCGAGCTTCCAAATCAGAATCCGGTCACGTTTGATGAGTTTGTTCAAATGCATCAACAAATTCAGCATCGAACAACTCAAGGAAGTTTTGATTGAGCACCTGTGAACGGTTAGAGAAGACAATTATAACTTTTGTGCTAGTTGAATTTAGCTTTGAACTACGTTAATTTGAAATTTTTGTTGGATTGTATATTTAAGTTAGAAATATGATTTGATATGCGGTTATTTTGAGCTTGCAGACTTCAAAAAATAATGAAAAATTTACGACGGATGGCCGGTTCCCGAATCTGTTTTCTTGGACTGGTTCCATCGACCAACGGACGAATTTGGGGGTCATTGAAGATGCCCTCAGTGAGACAAGGTGTAGAGTACAACATATGTTTCTACTCTCCTGATTTAGCCATGACGCACTCGTGCGTGTAGTAGTACTACAACTATACCAAAGAAACGATCCTTTGGTGACATTTTTCTCCCTGAATTTGACCTGAAAAAGTTGAGGACCCAAATATCCCACGTAGACACATCCAACTCAGTGTCACATCACACGGTAACTCGTACAACGAATGTTGATGACTATATAATGATGGCCTTGGGATATGCTTTCTGGTCAACCTGAGAGGTACATGCACATCAGCACATGCACGTGTGACTGGGAATGGGCACGACTGACCTGGTTGATTCGCCTCCACTCCCGTAGCTGTTGCGTCTAGCTTTTCCTTGGGATCATAAACCCCGTCGCGTGCATGCATGCGTGCCAGGCGCCGTTTTATGTGTCGTCGTCTCCTTCTTATCTTCTTGAGATACATGCATACGAGCATATCCAACACTAAGAATTCCATGGTCAGTCACAGTGTCACGCCTCCCTAGCTACGGTGGTCGTCGTCGTCGCTTCTGGACACACTTTTGTTACGTGTATATATATCTGCCAGGTCTTCAAAATTAGCTGTGTGGTCGCGCGGTCAGCGAATGAATCGGGTTGAGCAATGAGCCACGTCATATTACGTACCCATCATCAAAATTCCAGAGACTGTCACTGTACCTACCTTGTAATTAAGTCCTAACATGTCGCTGCTAGCTGGAGGGGTTTAATGTCTGGGCAACACACTAGTTATTGGGATTGCAGCCGTGTGAGAATGACATGGACAATAAATTTGCCTTTTCAAAGGCTATTCGTGCTCCTGTTTGATGGAGCAGGAAGTAGCGCGTAGTGGCTGTTTGGAGAGCAGTCGACTTTAACCAACCTTGTTTTAAGAAAAAAAATAGAAAATGCTTTACTAAAAGTTCTGTTAGGGTTAGGCTTACAGTAAATGTTTATTTCGGCATTGAAAGCCTTAAACCGATTTGTACTAATCCATGTGGCTTACCAACCCTCATGTATTTTGCTGGTACCCATCGTAGAGAAAATGCATCAACCATCGGAAAAGTGGTAACGAAATTGTTGAGGATAACAAAATCAAGTTTATACGAAAACGACTAACAATAGTTTTCCCATAAAGCCGGCTAGGTTTTACAAGAAACCAATATAGATATCCTAGAGTTAGTTGGGCGAGATCGAGGCGGGTTGATATTACCGGGCCGGGGCACGGCGCTATGGTGGATCTCCTTCCCGCTGCAGCCTCTCTCCCGCTACACTTGGTGGCTTGCGGTCTCAGCTGTTGGCCTCGGTGCGTTGGCGGGGGCTGGTAGAGGTGGATACGGACCGAAGAAAACTCTGGATGGCTCGCTTATCCCGACGGTGGCGACGACAAATGTCGCCGCTCTCCTTCTTGCAGTCGCCATCGAGGTCCCTCCCCTACACCCCGACCCCATGCCCGGTTGAAGACCCAAAATCTCCTCAGATTGGCGGCGGCGGCACTACGTGTGTCGCGCCCTTCTTGGAGGCGCCGCATGCGCCGTTCGGGTGCTCGGTTAGAGGAACTGCAGTTGGAGGGGATGGGACCAGTGGCAGCAGGTGGTGTTCGTGAAGGAGGAGCGGCATGGCATCTGGCACGTCGACAACGGTGGGTCTCGGCGCCATGGAGCAGCGGGGTCTCGGCGGTGGACGCGTGTTGATGGACGAGCACAGGATGGTGATATTGTCTGGCGTCGTGGTGGCGTCGATAGCAGTTGGGCCTGGCAAGCTCGATGCGTCAGTACCTGCTCTAAAGATGGATTGATGGAAGACGGTGGCGATGGCCTCTGCAGCATGGCATGTGGTGACCACTGAGAGTGTACCGGACCGGTGTGTGCCCCAGTCCCGACAATGCGGCTTGGTTGGGGCCTCCGGCTTTAGATGTTGGGCTTTGGGTGAGGTCTGAGTTTGCGGCTTAGACAATCTGCTCCGCTTCATCAAGTTGGTAGGAATAGCGACAGATGTTGCCGAGATGGTGGCTTCGGACTTATTGATGTATTACTTTGTAAGGTCTTGATGAATAATTAATAAAATGGTTGCATACATCGTCCTGATGCAGAGGCCAAGGGTCATCCTCCTTTTCGAGAAAACAAACAACCACATAGTGTTTGATAGAGTACTGGGGAGTAACTTAGACTAGTAACATGCATATGTTACTAGTCTATGTTACTACCTCTATAATGGCGAGTAACATATGTGTGGTGCCATGCAATACTTCATTTATTAGGTTCTAGACTCATCTTGTCTTGGTATGTGTGATGTTACCCATAGCGAGAGTAACATACTACGTTACCAAATGCCTCTCTTTTCTTATTAATTACTTGTCACATCATATATTTTGCCTACAAATGTGTGATGTTAGCAGTATAGCACTTATGTTACTCACACTATGGGTAAGTCTTACAAGCCCATGAGACCGCAACAGACGACAACAAATGATGGCATGCCAGGGGGACTATTTTCCCCCTCCCCCCGCAACCCTGTGCACGCGTGCGGCACAACCCCCCTCCTCCACCCCCCCCCCCCCCCCCCACACACACACATCCCGGTACATCTTCACCGCTAAACCCTATCAATGGGTTTGCAACTGTCGTGGTAGACACCATGAAACAATCGTATGACCCAGATGATAACCACGTTGGCATTTGCAAGAATGCTATGCACACCACCATCCTCATCTCATTCTGACATACAACTCATTTTAAGTGATACCACCGTTGATGAAGTATTCTATATGGTCTGGATCGACTACAATGGTACATTGCGGCGGGTGTGGGTGTACATTATGAAGAATGGGACCAATCCTACCACCATCATCCACAACCGGTCATCGGACCCCCGAATGTTAATCGACAATAAGGCATACTTGGCTACTCGGAATATAATACTATCTCAACCTCGTACACATCACTAATAGAAAACAGGGCTTTGGTCCAGGCCTGCCCAGCCCATTAGTCTCGGTTCAGTCAGGAACCGGGACCCATGGGGGCATACGTCCCGGTTCGTGCGCCCAGGGGGCCGGCCGGGGCTCGTGGGGCATTGGTCCCGGTTCGTCTGGACCCTTTGGTCCCGGTTCCAGACACGAACCGGGACCAATGGGCCTCGCTCCTGGCCCACATCCATTGGTCCCGATTCGTGGCTGGAACCGGGACCAAAGGGTGGCCTTTAGTCTTGGGTCCAACCACGAACCGGGACCAATGTTGTGCCTATATATACCCCTCGCCCGCGAGCAGAGCACTCCACTGCTCTGTTTTTTCTGGCCGGCGAGGGGAGGGCTTTGTGGTGCTCTAGCTCACCTCCTATGCACATGAGGTGTTCGATGAAATGCCCGAGCCACACTACTTAAGCTTTCTCCTCTCCAAACTCGACCTCCAAGCTCCATTTTCCTCAAGATTTGTCTAGGTTTAGCGGTCCGTCACGTCCCGTCCCCGTCTTCACCGCCGTCGATCGCCCACGCCGATCTCGTCGCCGGCACCACCGTGGTGAGCCTCTTTTTCTTATCTTCTTTCTAAAAGAAAAAATTCTTACTTGTATGATTTAGATAGATACTTGTATAATTTTCTTACTTTTATTATTGTTTGTTATTATATAGTGCGATGGTTTTGGTATCCGCCCCCGTCGGCCCTCGCCCTGTCTATGATTCGGATGTGGTATATATTATATTTTATAACTATTTGGTTCATTTATTGTTTATGATAATTATGCCGACCAACGTGACATAGATTTTTTATCTAGGATGTATGTGAACCGGAAATTCCAACCGACCCTATTGTCGAGAGGTTAAATTTAGTTGAAGAAGAAAACAATTACTTGAAGGAAAAATTGAAAAAAATTGAGGAGGAGAAGATGATATTGGAGTTGCATGTTGCATATGTCGTCGATGATCACAAGATCAATATGGATGCAATGCGCTTCAAGATTAGAATGTATAGAAAATATGCCATTCATACCGAGTCTTGGTATCATTATGCCGTTGGATCAATTGTTATCTTGGTTGTGATTATGATCGCATTTGTTGTTGCATTGAAATGTTTTACATAGTTTCAATGTATGGTTTAATTAGATGCTCTGGAGAGCTATATGTTGTTCAATGAGAACTATGTATGTACTTTGGTTTTAATGTGATGATGAACTTCTATTAATTTGGTCACTTATCTATTCATGATGTTTTGTAATGGTTTTTGACACACTTAATTATATATAATGCACGCAGATGAACCAGCAATGGATGTACGATGACAGACGCACCTCCGAGTACATTAAGGGCGTGCATAATTTTCTCGAAGTGGCTGAGGCAAACAAGCAGAATGGTTTTTATGTGTTGTCCATGCCCTATATGTGGGAATACGAAGTCTTACTCTGACCGGAAAATCCTTCACACCCACCTGCTTTATAAGGGTTTCATGCCACACTATAATGTTTGGACCAGGCACGGAGAAATAGGGGTTATGATGGAAGACAGCGAAGAAGAAGAGGACGATGACAACTATGTGCCCCCTGAATACGATGATGCTGCAACGGGGGAAGCTAAAGATCAAGAGGAACCAGACGATGTGCCCGATGATGATCTCCGCCGGGTCATTGTTGATGCAAGGATACAGTGCGAAAGTTAAAAGGAGAAGCTGAAGTTCGATCGCATGTTAGAGGATCACCAAAAAGGGTTGTACCCCAATTGCGAAGATGGCAACACAAAGCTCGGTACCGTACTGGAATTGCTGCAGTGGAAGGCAGAGAATGTTGTGCCTGACAAAAGATTTGAGAAGCTACTGAAAATATTGAAGAAGAAGCTTCCAAAGGATAACGAGTTGCCCGATAGTACGTATGCAGCAAAGAAGGTCGTATGCCCTCTAGGATTGGAGGTGCAGAAGATACATGCATGCCCTAATGACTGCATTCTGTACCGCGGTGCGTACGAGGATTTGAACGCATGCCCGGTATGCGGTGCATTGCGGTATAAGATCAGACGAGATGACCCTGGTGATGTTGACGGCGAGCCCCCCAGGAAGAGGGTTCCTGCCAAGGTGATGTGGTATGCTCCTATAATACCACGGTTGAAACGTCTGTTCAGAAACAAAGAGCATGCCAAGTTGATGCGATGGCACAGAGAGGACCGTAAGAAAGACGGAAAGTTGAGAGCACCCGCTGACGGGTCATAGTGGAGAAAAATCGAGAGAAAGTACCGTGCTGAGTTTGCAGGTGACCCAAGGAACGTATGGTTTGGTTTAAGCGCGGGTGGCATTAATCCTTTCGGGGAGCAGAGCAGCAATCACAGCACCTGGCCCGTGACTCTATGTATCTATAACCTTCCTTCTTGGCTGTGCATGAAGCGGAAGTTCATTATGATGCCAGTACTCATCCAAGGCCCTAAGCAACCCGGCAATGACATTGATGTGTACCTAAGGCCATTAGTTGAAGAACTTTTACAGCTGTGGAATGGAAACGGTGTACATGTGTGGGATAAGCACAGACAGGAGGAATTTGACATGCATGCGTTGCTGTTTGTAACCATCAATGATTGACCTGCTCTCAGTAACCTTTCAGGATAGACAAACAAGGGATACCACGCATGCACGCACTGTTTAGCTGACACCGAAAGTATATACCTGGATAAATGCAGGAAGAATGTGTACCTGGGGCATCGTCGATTTCTTCCGACCAACCATCAATGTCGAAAGAAAGGCAAGCATTTCAAAGGCGAGGCAGATCACCGAAAGAAGCCCGCCATGCGTACCGGTGATCACGTACTTGCTATGGTCAATGATTTACACGTAATGTTTGGAAAGGGTCCCGGCAGACTATCTGTTCCGAATGACGCTGAGGGACGCGCACCCATGTGGAAGCAGAAATCTATATTTTGGGACCTACCCTACTGGAAAGACCTAGAGGTCCGCTCTTCAATCGACGTGATGCACGTGACAAAGAACCTTTGCGTGAACCTGCTAGGCTTCTTGGGCGCGTATGGAAAGACAAAAGATACACCAGAGGCACGGGAGGACCTGCAACGTTGGCACGAAAAAGACGGCATGCCTCCAAAGCAGTATGAAGGTCCTGCCAGCTACGCTCTTACCAAAGAAGAGAAGGAAATCTTCTTTGAATGCCTGCTCAGTATGAAGGTACTGTCTGGCTTCTCGTCAAATATAAAGGGAATAATAAATATGCCAGAGAAAAAGTTCCAGAACCTAAAGTCTCATGACTGCCACGTGATTATGACGTAACTGCTTCCGGTTGCATTGAGGGGAATTCTACCGGAAAACGTTCGATTAGCCATTGTGAAGCTATGTGCATTCCTCAATGCAATCTCTCAGAAGGTGATCGATCCAGAAATCATACCAAGGCTAAGGAGTGATGTGGCGCAATGTCTTGTCAGTTTCGAGCTGGTGTTCCCACCATCCTTCTTCAATATCATGACGCACGTCCTAGTTCATCTAGTCGACGAGATTGTCGTTCTGGGCCTCGTATTTCTACATAATATGTTCCCCTTTGAGAGGTTCATGGGAGTCCTAAAGAAATATGTCCGTAACCGCGCTAGGCCAGAAGGAAGCATCTCCATGGGCCATCAAACAGAGGATGTCATTGGGTTTTGTGTTGACTTCATTCCTGACCTTAAGAAGATTGGTCTCCCTCAATCGCGGTATGAGGGGAGACTGACTGGAAAAGGCACGCTAGGAGGGGACTCAATAATATGCAGGGACGGGCATTCTTGGTCTCAAGCACACTACACAGTTCTATAGAACTCTACCTTGTTGACCCCGTATGTCGATGAACACAAGAACATTCTGCGCTCCAAACACCCGGAGCAGTGTGACGACTGGATTACATGTGAACACATCAGGACTTTCGGCAGTTGGTTGGAAACACGTCTCAGAGGTGACAACACTGTTTCTGATGAGCTGTACTCGTTGTCCAGGGGACCATCTTCGACTGTATTGACTTACAAAGGATACGAGAAAAATGGGAATACATTTTACACGATCGCCCAAGATCAAAAGAGCACCAACCAAAACAGCGGTGTCCGCTTTGATGCAGCAACCAAGAGGGGAAAGGACACATATTATGGTTACATAGTGGACATATGGGAACTTGACTACGGACATGATTTTAAGGTCCCTTTGTTTAAGTGCAAATGGGTCAATCTGTCAGGAGGCGGGGTACATGTAGAGCCACATTACGGAATGACAACAGTGGATTTGAACAATCTTGGGTACACAGACGAACCATTCGTCCTAGCCAATGATGTGGCGCAGGTTTTCTATGTGAAGGACATGTCTACCAAACCGAGAAAAAGAAAAGATAAGGAAGCGAATACATCATACGATGAGCCAAAGCGCCACATAGTTCTTTCTGGAAAAAGAGACATCGTGGGAGTGGAGGGTAAGACAGACATGTCTGAAGATTATGAAAAGTTTCATGAAATTCCTCCCTTCAAAGTCAAGGCTGACCCAAGCACCCTGTTAAGCGATGAAGAATATCCATGGTTACGGCGCAATAAGCAAAGGACACAAGCGAAAAAAAAGTGAAGACAGATGAAGTCAAAAAGGGTTGAAAATTGATGATGTGGCTTCGAATGGCTCATTTTGAGCACACAAAAATTCTGGAGTTCAAATAAGTTCAAAAAACTGAAATCCCGGTTGGTAGCACCAACCGAGACGAAAGGGGTGCATTGGTACCGGTTCGTGGCACCAACCGGGACCAATGCCCCCCTTTAGTCCCGGTTGGTGCCACCAACCGGGACCAAAGGTCTCTGTTTCTGAAACAGAGACCTTTGGTCCCGGTTGGTGGCACCAACCGGGACTAAAGGGGGGCATTGGTCCCGGTTGGTGCCACGAACCGGGACCAATGCCTTGTCTATATAAGCCAGCATTTGTGAAAAATTCGTTTCAGTTCTTCTTCCACTGCCCCGACGACGCCGCCAGACTGCCCCTCTGACCCGACGCCGTCGCCGCGCCGCCCCTGCCCCGACGCCGTCGCCGTCGCCGTGCCGCCCCGCCGTCACGCCCGGTCCGCGCCGCCCTCGTGCGCCGCGCGTGCTGCCCCGACGCCGTTGCCGCGCCCGCCCCTGCCCCACGCCCGTCGCGCCCCGCCCCGCGCCCGTCATTGCCCGGTCCGCACGCCCCGACGCCGACACGCCGCCTCAGCCAGACGCCGACGCCGCCCCGACGCCGCCCGGCGCCCGACTCCTCCTGTGAGCACCGCCGCCGCCGCTCCGCGTTTGCTATTTTTTTTATATATGTTTTTTTTGTTATATATATATATGCTTTCTTTTTATATGTATGTAAGTATGTTTGTTTTTTTTGTATGTATTTTTTAAACTTTTTATATGTATGGAAAAGAGGAAGAAGGAAGAAGGAAGAAAAAGAAGGAGAGGAAAAAGGGGAGAAAAAGAGAAGAAAAAGAGAAAAAAAATAAGAAGAGAAAGAAGGAGAAGAAGAGGAGAGGAAGAACAGGAGAAAAAAAATAAGAAGAGGAGACGAAGAAAAAAAAAGGAGAAGAAGAAGGAATAGAGGAGAAGAAGAAAAAAAATATACTATTTTTTCTTCTTTCCTCTCTCCTTCTTCTTCTCCTTTCTTTTTCTTCTTCCTCTTTTGTTTTCTCTTCTTCTTCCTTTCTTCTTATTTATGGGAACGAGGGTGTCGAGGATCGCCGAGCGGTCGAGGGTGGGAACTAGGGTAGAGGGTCGAGGAACGCCGAGGGGTCGAGGGTCGAGGAACGCCGAGGGGTCGAGGGTCGGGAATTAGGGTAGAGGGTCGAGGAACGCCGAGGGGTCGAGGGTCGGGAACTAGGGTAGAGGGTAGAGGGGCGTGGATGCCGAGCGGTCGAGGTCGTGAACTAGGGTAGAGGGTCGAGGGGTCACCGAGGGGTCGAGGGTCACCGAAGGTTCGAGGGTCGAGGGTCGCCGAGGGGTCGAGGGTCGAGGAACGTGAGGGGTGAGAGTCGTGAACTAGGGTAGATGGTCGAGGAAAGCCGAGGGGTCGAGGGTCGAGGAACGCCGAGGGGTGAGGGTCGGGAACTAGGGTAGAGGGTCGAGGAACGCCGAGGGGTCGAGGGTCGAGGAACGCCGAGGGGTCGAGGGTCGGGAATTAGGGTAGAGGGTCGAGGAAAGCCGAGGGGTCGAAGGTCGAGGAACGCCGAGGGGTCGAGGGTGGGAACTAGGGTAGAGGGTCGAGGAACGCCGAGGGGTCGAGGGTCGAGGGACGCCGAGGGGTCGAGGGTCGGAACTAGGGTAGAGGGTCGTGGAGCGCGAGCGGGCGAGGGTCGTGAACTAGGGTAGAGGGTCGAGGGTCGCCGAGGGGTACGGGTCGTCCAGGGGTCGAGGGTCCAGATTTATCAAGAATGCCCCCATTATGGATGTGCACAAGTTGATCCAGTTTTTTCTGATCTCATCTATATATATATATATATATATATATATATATATTCTTCTATATGTCACGTTGTCTATCAAGTATTGAAGAAATCCATGGCTTCTCATTCGCCAGAAAGTAACAGGCGTATGATGCTACGAAGCTCTTTAAAGTTGTTTTGGAACGGAGTTCCTGATAGAATAATTCGCCTTTTGGTACGAATTTCAGCAAAGGCCTTCCAAATAGCGATATTCGGGAGCTCTTGCTGAACTTTGTACCAAAAACGAATATTCTATCAGGAACTCCGTTCCAAAACAATTTGAAGAGCTTCGTATTATACGCCTGTCATTTTCGGCAATGATGAAGTCAAGGTTTTCTTGAATTCTTTGACACTAGACAAACGTGAATATAGAAGGGTAGATGAGATCAGGAAAATATGGACCATTTCTGCACATCCAGATGGCGTCATTTTGTTAAATCCCTTGTGGTCGGACGTCGGACATTCATGAGAGAGGCAGTCCGACCCAAACCCTGAAGCTTGTCAAGGCCACCCCAAACCCTAGAAGCGTTGCCTAGGCCACCCCAAACCTAGAAGTGTTGCCTAGGCCACCCCAAACCCTAGAACGTTGTCGAGGCCACCCAAACCATAGAAGCGTCGAGCTAGCTAGGTCTACGTTTGCACTAATATATCCATCTGTCATGTTTGTATATTAATTGCCATGTTGTAATATTGCAGAAACTATGGAGCACCGAGACATCGAAGAGAACAGTGTTGGGGGACATAATCCTCGGCGGAGGTGATGTCTTGTCGTTTCTCAACGACACCGATGGTTGGAAGGAGAGGGTGAAGCAGGCTCCGGTGATCGAACAATGGGGGTGGAGGACATGATTATGATGGCTCCGGTGACGGAATGCCGGTGGAAGAAGGAGACCGTGATGACTGCTCCGGTGAGCGAACGGAGGAAGGAGATGTTGCAATGTCCGGCGAGGTATAATATTAATTAAGCCTGTGCTGACTAGCTAATTGATGCATTAATTGTTTTGGTATGTACACAAAACTCTCTCTTTCTTCTTTTCTAGCCCTCCGGATCGAGCCAAACTTCGATAACGAGACGAGGCCAAAGAAAAGGTTGCGACAGGATGAAAGGTTCACGATCACAGCAATCAAGGGCGATGGCCAACCGATTGAACCCAGCCGGACCAAGGAAGCATTTTCTGCTCAGGTGCGGGGCTTCTGTGGAACCGGGACCAATGCCTTGTCTATATAAGCCAGCATTTGTGAAAAATTCGTTTCAGTTCTTCTTCCACTGCCCCGACGACGCCGCCAGACTGCCCCTCTGACCCGACGCCGTCGCCGCGCCGCCCCTGCCCCGACGCCGTCGCCGTCGCCGTGCCGCCCCGCGCCGTCACCGCCCCGGTCCGCGCCGCCCTCGTGGCCGCGCGTGCCCCTGCCCCGACGCCGTTGCCGCGCGCCGCCCCTGCCCCGACGCCGTCGCCGCCCCGCCCCGCGCCGTCATTGCCCCGGTCCGCACCGCCCCGACGCCGACACGCCGCCTCAGCCAGACGCCGACGCCGCCCCGACGCCGCCCGGCCCGCCCCGACTCCTCTGTGAGCACCGCCGCCGCCGCCGCGTTGCTATTTTTTTTATATATGTTTTTTTTGTTATATATATATATGCTTTCTTTTTATATGTATGTAAGTATGTTTGTATTTTTTGTATGTATTTTTTAAACTTTTTATATGTATGGAAAAGAGGAAGAAGGAAGAAGGGAAGAAAAAGAAGGAGAGGAAAAAGGGGAGAAAAAAGAGAAGAAAAAGAGAAAAAAAATAAGAAGAGAAAGAAGGAGAAGAAGAGGAGAGGAAGAACAGGAGAAAAAAAATAAGAAGAGGAAGACGAAGAAAAAAAAAGGAGAAGAAGAAGGAATAGAGGAGAAGAAGAAAAAAAAATATTAATCTATTTTTTCTTCTTCTCCTCTATTCCTTCTTCTTCTCCTTTCTTTTTCTTCTTCTTCCTCTTTTGTTTTCTCTTCTTCTTCCTCTTCTTAATTTTTATCGGGAACGAGGGTGTCGAGGATCGCCGAGCGGTCGAGGGTCGGGAACTAGGGTAGAGGGTCGAGGAACGCCGAGGGGTCGAGGGTCGAGGAACGCCGAGGGGTCGAGGGTCGGGAATTAGGGTTAGAGGGTCGAGGAACGCCGAGGGGGCGAGGGTCGGGAAACTAGGGTAGAGGGTATAGAGGTCGTGGATCGCCGAGCGGGTCGAGGGTCGTTGAACTAGGGTAGAGGGTCGAGGGGTCACCGAGGGGTCGAGGGTCACCGAAGGTTCGAGGGTCGAGGGTCGCCGAGGGGTCGGGGTCGAGGAACGCTGAGGGGTCGAGAGTCGTGAACTAGGTAGATGGTCGAGGAAAGCCGAGGGGTCGAGGGTCGAGGAACGCCGAGGGGTCGAGGGTCGGGAACTAGGGTAGAGGGTCGAGGAACGCCGAGGGGTCGAGGGTCGAGGAACGCCGGGGTCGAGGGTCGGGAATTAGGGTAGAGGGTCGAGGAAAGCGAGGGGTCGAAGTCGAGGAACGCCGAGGGGTCGGGGTCGGGAACTAGGTAGGGGTGAGGAAGCCGAGGGGTCGAGGGTCGAGGAACGCCGAGGGGTCGAGGGTCGGGAACTAGGGTAGAGGGTCGGGATCGCCGAGCGGTCGAGGTCGTGTGAACTAGGGTAGAGGGTCGAGGGTCGCCGAGGGGTCGAGGGTCGTCCAGGGGTCGAGGGTCCAGATTTATCAAGAATGCCCCCATTATGGATGTGCACAAGTTGATCCAGTTTTTTTCTGATCTCATCTATATTAATATATATATATATATATATATATATATTCTTCTATATGTCACGTTGTCTATCAAAGTATTGAAGAAATCCATGGCTTCATCATTCGCCAGAAGTAACAGGCGTATGATGCTACGAAGCTCTTTAAAGTTGTTTTGGAACGGAGTTCCTGATAGAATAATTCGCCTTTTGGTACGAATTTCAGCAAAGGCCTTCCAAATAGCGATATTCGGAAGGCTCTTGCTGAACTTTGTACCAAAAAACGAATTATTCTATCAGGAACTCCGTTCCAAAACAACTTTGAAGAGCTTCGTACCATTATACGCCTGTCATTTTCGGCTAATGATGAAGTCAAGGTTTTCTTGAATTCTTTGACACTAGACAACGTGACATATAGAAGGGTAGATGAGATCAGGAAAAATATGGACCATTTTCTGCACATCCAGAATGGCGTCATTTTGTTAAATCCCTTGTTGGTCCGGACGTCGGACATTCATGAGAGAGGCAGTCCGACCCAAACCCTAGAAGCATTGTCAAGGCCACCCCAAACCCTAGAAGCGTTGCCTAGGCCACCCCAAACCCTAGAAGTGTTGCCTAGGCCACCCCAAACCCTAGAAACGTTGTCGAGGCCACCCCAAACCATAGAAGCGTCGAGCTAGCTAGGTCTACGTTTGCACTAATATATCCATCTGTCATGTTTGTATATTAATTGCCATGTTGTAATATTTGCAGAAACTATGGAGCACCGAGACATCGAAGCAGAACAGTTGTTGGGGGACATAATCCTCGGCGGAGGTGATGTCTTGTCGTTTCTCAACGACACCGATGGTCTGGAAGGAGAGGGTGAAGCAGGCTCCGGTGATCGAACAATGGAGGTGGAAGGACATGATTATGATGGCTCCGGTGACGGAATGCCGGTGGAAGAAGGAGACCGTGATGACTGCTCCGGTGAGCGAACGGAGGAAGGAGATGTTGCAATGTCCGGCGAGGTATATATATTAATTAAGCCTGTGCTGACTAGCTAATTGATGCATTAATTGTTTTGGTATGTACACATATTAACTCTCTTCTTTCTTCTTTTCTAGCCCTCCGGATCGAGCCAAACTTCGATAACGAGACGAGGCCCAAAGAAAAGGTTGCGACAGGATGAAAGGTTCACGATCACAGCAATCAAGGGCGATGGCCAACCGATTGAACCCAGCCGGACCAAGGAAGCATTTTCTGCTCAGTGCGGGGTTCTTGTTAGGGACATGATCCCGATCAGCATCCACCAATGGAATAAGCCTAAGAGCGAAGACCCTTAAGTGTCTTTTGTCAACGATAGGCAGAAAGATGATCTTTGGACCGCGCTGAAGGCAAATTTCACCCTACCACCAGAGGAGGATCCAGATAAGCCAGTTATAGATCCATTGGACAAGGCTCATGCTCTTAAGAAGATGGCAGATCTATTCAGGAGGTGGAAGAATGAGTTGAAATCAACGTTTGTCGACAAAGGGAAGACTCCAGAATTCACCGGCCGATTTGAGAAGATAAGAGATCACTGGCCCGCATTTGTGGCCCACAAGACATTGGAGAAGAGTAAGAAGATGTCAGCGACAAACAAGAAAAATGCTGCAAAGAAGGAGCATCACCATCGCACGGAGTCAGGTGGCTACCTCAAAGCCTGGCCGTTGTGGGACAAGGCTGAGAAGGACCTGCTTGATAAGGGGGTCGAACCAGAGACATTGAACTGGCCAGACCGTTCAAGGACTTGGTTCTTCGGGGTTGGGGGAACCTTGGACCATGAAACAGGGAAGTGCCGTTGGACGAAGGAGCAACTTGAAATACCCGTCAAGAAGCTTCAGAAGTATATCGCCGCAGCGCAGCAAGGGACGTTCGTTCCCGACAGAGAGAACGACGAGCTCACACAGGCCCTCGGGAATCCTGGGCACCCTGGACGAACACGTGGCACGCCAGGCTCCGTTGCGTGGAAGGTTGCGTTTCCCGGCGCAGGCGGTTACAAAACCCGGGAGAGGAAGAGGAAACTGGAGCAGAGCGAACTGCAGAAGCTGAATGCAAGGGTACAAAAGCTAGAGGAACAAGTTGAGAGCCAGCGAGCTGCCGGAGCTACCCCAGAAGCTACCCCGCCATCTCAGCGGAGAAGCAGCATGGCTTCCACCGAGCTCGTTCAGCAGCCTGACTTCACGGCTCCTAGCTACCCCGTGGATGCTATCACGGAGGCTCAAGATTGCCACCTTATGACGCAATGGCAGCACCTCAAAGTCAAGACGGCTGTCGGCTCTGTTGCATCTTCTCAACCCGGCGCAACTTTTCACTGCCTTCCGATTCCAGAAGGCTATGCTGTTGCGATGGTCGATGAAATAACGGAGGGATTTGAGGAGCTCGAGCTTGACCACCCTACCGGTGAAGGGGAGACTCAGCTGGGTCTTGATCTGAAGACTCCATGTCTATGGCGGAAGGAGCTCATCAACCTTCCGAACTGGACACCTCCGCCTCCTCCTCCTCCGCCTCCTCCTCCGGCGAGTCAGGGCACTCCGCCTCCTCCTCCGGCGAGTGATCAGGGCACTCCGCCTCCTTCTTCGGCTGCTCCGGCGCGTGGCGGCACTCCGCCTCCTTCTCCGCCTACGCCGGTGCGTCCGAGCAGCCCACCTCCTCCTCCGCCTCGTCAGCAACAGCGGAAGACAGCCGCCGCCGCTCCGGCTGCTCCGGCGCGACGTAGCACTCCGCCTCCTTCTCCGCCTCGTAAGCAACGAAGGAAGACAGCCGCAGCCGCTCCGGCTGCTCCGGCGTCTAGCAGTACAGCCAGAGGCGGGAGGCAATACAGATTCGGTCCGACTCTCACGCCTCTAGAGAAGTTACCATACGAGATGACCGAGGAGGAAAACGCGCAGATCTGTCAAGCCGAAGTGAAGGACTTTTTTGCAAAGAAAAATCCGCCTCCGGAGGAGAAGATAGATCCAGTGAAATTTAAGTGCACTTTGGATGCCCTGAAGCGACCACCACCGCCTCCGCCGGATGACAACCATGTCCGCGCTCTTAAAAAGGTTGTGCAAGGAGCGCGCCGGTCGGGAACTACTTTAATTGACAAAAGGTTACAAGAACGAAGAAGTAGGAAAAAAATTCCCCAGCTCGGCGAACAGGCGAACCAATCGTGCGCCCCGCTCAAGGTGTCTAGCGATATCATCACAAATCTGCCGGGGATGCTGCCCGGTACCAATCCTGGTGATTACCTGCCGACGATGCACATTTTGATACAATGGAGGTGGACGAACACAAATACCGGTACGGGAAGCCTCTCGTCAAACCTGGTCATCCTCCTCTAACAACGATGATGCGAAGATTCCATCAGTGGTACATGGACACCTGCAAGTCTGGGAAGGATATTTTGACGCTGAGAGTTAAAGAGGAGCACGACCTCATTGGAATTGATCTGTTGTCTGTTCCATTTGAGGAGTTCTTCCAGTTTTTCAATTAAAAGGACCTCGATAAAATAATCATCACTTGCTACTGTCTGTAAGTACTACTTCTGTAATTAAGTCTCTATATATAGCTCAGCTCTTTCATTGCATGTATATATAATTATCCTCACTATATTATGCAGATTGAAGATCGTCGAATGCAGAAATGAACAAATCTATGATATTGGGTTCATTAACACAAATCTCATAGATAAATGGACGGTTAAATATAATGCCAAAGAAACCGAGGCCAACTTGCTACAATCGTTGATTCAAAATCAAAACAAAGATAAAATACTCTTTCCTTATAACTTCAAGTGAGTGTTACTGTCTTGTGCATATTCGGTTTCCCTTATTACTCGAGGTTATAGTAATGTAATTGATGAGTTATGTATGCGTGCACAGCTTCCACTTTATTCTCCTAGAGATTAAGCTTGAGCAGGGACTAGTAACCGTCTTAGACTCGAGACGAAAAGATCCCAAGGAGTATGCGGCCATGACTGAAATGCTCCAGAAGTAAGTTCAATCGATCATTATCGCACCATATCGGCAACTTTGTTCATTTCCTGATATCAAGTAATTATTTTCATTGTCTCGCAGGGTTTGGAAAGTGTTCACCGCAGAAGTTCCGGGACTGCCGGGGGAGCTGCGATTTACACACCCGAAAGTAAGTACTACTAGCTAGTTCCGCGCATCTCCCATTGATTCTAGCTAGTTTCATCAATACCATTTATAATGCTTGATTATCAGTTTGATTGACCTCTATTTCTCATAAAGTGATTGTGGCAGGAAGGCAGGAATAATTTTTGTGGATACTACGTTTGCGAGTACATCTACAACGCGACGACCTCTAAGCGGGGCTACTCTGAAAAACAATATGAAGTGCGTAAGCAATAATATTCACAATTTTATTTTATTACCATCATTTCTGTTGAGTTTCGTTCATATATATGTATTGACCGCCTTCTTCAAATTAGATTTGGTAGATGCGGGATGAACTCCTACCATAAGATCGCATAAAAAGCAATTCAAGAGGAATTGGCGGGATTCTTTCTTGACCACGTCATCAATCCAGCCGGAGAATACCATGTGGAACTTGACATCAGATGTTAGGGATTGTAAGAGATCTTATATTGTATATATGTAGCTAGTAGCGTCGGATAGATATACGAAAACTTGTTTTTCGACCAATCTCTCGGAGAAGGAGGAGGTCGATCACTTCTCTCTGTATATGTTCATGACGATCTTGTGTACTTAATGGTTTCCTTCATTTGCTTACTAGCTAGTGTGTCGAGTCCTCTCTATACGTATAGTACATAGCGTCGACCAAGCACGGAGATAAGAGAGGACACTTCTCTCTATTAGCTAGCTAACACAATATATGAAACCCCTAAATTAACCCTACAAAACCCCCCAACCCCCCCCCCCCCCCTTCAAAAAAAAACAAAAACCCCAGCTCCTGAGGTGCTGACGCGTGGATGCTCTTTGGTCCCGGTTGGTGTTACCAACCGGGACTAAAGGCCCTCCTGCCTGGGCTCGCCACAGCGGCCACGTGGAGCCCCTTCTGTCCCGGTTCGTAGGCGAACCGGGACTAAAGGTATTGGGTTTTAGTCCCGGTTCCAGAACCGGGACAAATGGGCCTCTGAAACCAGGACAAATGGGCATTTTTCTACTAGTGCATGTGGATCATGATGGTAGAGATCCTCGTTGATGACACCAACCCCAACAAGTGGTGTCGGGGTGGAATCTAAGTGTGGTAATTGGCGAGTCGTGCCCTTACGGCCTGGCCCTCGGGTTGTTCATCGGCTCTTGATATCTCAAATCCCAACAAATACACTTCATTTGATCATGATCTTAGTAGCTCAAGTATTCACGTTTTCCCTTGAATCTTATAAGCTATGCATTTTTATTACCTGGTCAATTGAGGATCTGAAAGTGGCCAGCCCTTGTGCATGAGCTTGAAAATTTCAAATGTGTGTCCTCGATTTCAGCTCTTGGTGAGTTTTCCAAAATACATTTTTTGGTAGACGTATCACTAGTGCGACAAGTTAATAAGTGGTTTGGCTGGTTCACAATACCTTTTGGTGAATTTCAAAGCCTTGGATCTTAGGGCAGCGCAAAGCCTTCGGAATCAGTAAGCTAATTGTCTTTGTTCGCCACTAACCTAATCGGTGGTGGGAGGATCTGTCTAAACCCGACAGGTAAATTCACAGCCCCCGCGTCGTTCCGTGTGCTAGCCCTACTCAAGCCACGAAGTACTGGTAGCACGGCGCTACTCACAGACGTCACACTGAAAACTTTATTTCACACAAATATCACGAGCGTAAAATGTTGCTAAAACCAAAAACAAGTGTTGAGTTTGAAACCGTAAAAAGGGACCGACTCCAACCCTCCATCGATCGAGGACCAACTCCAATGCAAGTAAAGTATGCAATGGACAGTGCATGCATGCAGATGCATAGGATGCTCCTCCTGCATGTTACTGCCACCTGATTAGCAAACTGACCATGCGCTCGTGCGTCGATCCATCCATCGACCGGGCTAGACCAAATCTCTCTTTCTCGCTCAGAGATCAACGCCAGCAGTCCCCATGCGGCCATGTGCGTGTGAGTTCCACAATCTCTCGTCTTAATTTCCACACTAATAGTACTCCCTCCATCCAAAAATAGTTGTCGAAGAAATGAATTTATCTAGATGTATTTTTGTTTTAGATACATCAACTTTTATTCATTTTGACAAGTAATTCCCGACGAAGTGAGTAGTTTACTGCTCCCATCGAATCAAAATCGAGAACCTTCACAGATTGAGATGGAGCATCCAGGCCGAAGCTGGTGTGTTCGATCGATGTACTAACGAGTGAGACGATGGCACCCATCACTAGGTTGATCTGAGCAACTGTTTGTGCGAAGCCCATGGCCGGCATCACACAACTCATGTGGCTAGCTTGACCGGCCCACCGTGCTATCGACCCGGAACGCATGTTCGGCAGGGGCGCGACTATGCATCGCTTATTGCCAGTCCAAAGGAGGTCTTGCCTCAATGGCGCACTTTCGTTGCTACTATTAGGCTGGTCCAAGTAACTTCTTGCAGTTTAGTTCTTTTTTTCTTCCTTTTTTTTCATATTTTGAAAGAAAAATTCTAAATACATATATTCCAAAATCTTAAAATTACTTCAAAAATAAAACAACAAATGTTATCACAGTGTAAAATTTGTTAGCAGAGTTTTGAAAAAGGTTGAAAGCATTAAAATAAAATTTCCATAGCATTAAAACAATGTTCAAACGTTTAAAAAAATATGTACAGGATATTTAAAAAAAGTTTATACAAGGTAAAGAAAATGTTTGTGTAATTCCAATAAAAACTATTTTGTACATGGGCCGGCCCATGTACCAGTGTCCTTGGTACGGCCGAGAAATAGCACAGGCAGTTCGACAATGCCTAATTGACACTCAGTGCATCCAAGTGTTGACCAGAAGCGCTAGCATGGGCCGGCCCATGTACCATCTAATTTTCCTTCGATCATGCGATTCGTTTGGGTTCTGTTTTTGTTGTTTCTTTTTTGCATTTTTACAAATTATAAAAAGTATTTTTTGAGTTTTCTACAATTTCGACACATAGGGCTGACATCGGGAGTGGGTATCTTCTGTGGCCAACTTGACCGGCCCACCATGCTACCGACTCGAAGCATCTGTTCGGCAAAGGCGTGACTATGTATCGCCAATTGCTACGACTCCAAAGGTGGTCTCGCCTCAATGGTGGACTTTCATTGCTACTATTAGGCCGGTCCAAGTAGCTCCTCAAAAAAGTACTCCCTCCTTCCCAAAATCTTGGGCGTATTAAATTCTCCATGCAATCCCATAATATAGGACGCGCAGTTACAGCCCCACTAACGATTGCTACTCTTGTGGGAAAAAAGAAAACACAGAGGAGCATCTCGTGTGGTTACCTCTCATCGTTTGAGATTGGATCGGTCAACAGAGAGTCGGTCAAAGGAGATCGTGCATGCTCCGCTCGTTTTTTCTAGTTACCTCATGGGATGGCTCACGTAACGATCAATGCGTTAATTTTCGTGCTAATACCTAATACGCCTAAGATTTTGGGAAGGAGGGAGTAGCTCCCAGCAGCCAGTCTTTTGAATTTTTCTTCGTATTTTTGAAAGAAATATTCTACATATATTCTCCAAAATGTTAAAATTACCTAGAAAAATATCTATAAACTATGATTTAAAAAATATTAATGCACTGTAAAAATTTGTAGTTTAGAAATAAGTATGATAGCATTAAAATAGAATCTTCGTTGCATTTACAAAATGTTTAAATATTTCCAAAAAAGTACATGATATTTAAAAAAAGTTTATACAATGTAAAAATGTTAGTTTAATTCAGAAGGAAATATTCTGTACTATTGAAAAAATATTTTAGAGTTCAAAAAATGCTCCCACATTTAAAATGATGTGCGTTAAATTTCAAAAAGTATTGAATAATATGTAAAAAAATGTTTGCATTGTTATACAAAATGTTTCGTATCATTCAAACAATAATGTTACGACTTGTATTTGAAAAATGTTTATCACATATTTGCAAAAACTTCTAAAACATATATCTTTAAAAAATGAAAATAGAAAATATTAAGTATGTATAATCTTTTTAGATGTATATGAATGTGTATGAAAAAATATAATACCTCCTTAAACTACTTTAGTGATCTAAACGATCTTATATTAGTTTACAGAGGGAATACATATCCAATTACATGTTTGAACTTTTTTTTGTTAATAATTTATTGAAAAATGTTAAATGTAGTGGCTAACTCGTTCTCTTCCAGAAAAAAACTACAGCCAGAGGCGCAACAATAGTGGCTAACTCGTTCGCACACATAGGCAAGACTAAGATACCTCTCGGTGCGGGAGAGAAATAGCACCAGCGGTTCGACAATGTCTAATTGAAGCTCAGTGCATCCAAGTGTTGACTAGATGCCCAAGGGTCGCTAGCTTGAGCCATGCACCAACCAATTTTCCTTCGATCATGGGGTTTGTTTGGGTTCTTTTTTTTTTTTTTTTGTATTTTTACAAATTATAAAAAGTATTTCTGGGTTTTCTACAATTTCGACGCATAGGGCTCACATCGGGAGTGGGTATTTTCTGTGGCCAGCTTGACAGGCCCACCATGCTACCGACTCGGAGCATCTGTTCGGCAAGGGTGCGGCTATGCATCGCCTGTTGCTACGAGTCCAAAGGTGGTCTCCACCTCAATGGCGCACTTTCATTGCTATTATTAGGCCGGTCCATGTAGCTCACTGCAATTAGCCTTTTGAATTCCTGTTCATATTATTGTAAGAACATATTCCAAAAATGTTAGAATATATATATATATATATATATATATATATATATATATATATATATATATATATATATATATCATGAATTTTAAAAATATTAATGCTGTGTAAATTTTTTGTTAGCGTAGTTTAAAAAAAGTATGATAGCATTAAATAAAATCTTCATTGCATTTAAAAACTGTACATACATTTAAAGTATGTAGATGATACTTAAAAATGGTTATATGATGTACAAAAATGTTTGTTTAATTCAGAAAAAAATATTCTGTACTATTCAAATAATATTTTACAGTTCAAAAAATCTCCCATGTTTAAACTATGCACATTAAATTTGAAAAACTATTAAATTATATTAAAAATGGTTGCACTGATATACAAAACGTTTTCTATCATTCAAACAATAATGTTTCGACGTGTATTTTAAAAATGTTTAACACATATTCGCAAAAACTTCAAAAAAACAATTAAAAAAAAGAAAATATTTTATTTAGAAAATATTAAACGTGTTTAATTTTTTAGATGTATATGAGAAATATGAAATGTGTATGAAAAAATGTACTCCGTCCGTAAACTAATATAAGATCGTTTAGATCATTACTTTTGCGATCTAAACTATCTTATATTAGTTTATAGAGGGCATACATAATCCAAACAAATGTTTGAACCTTTAACAAATGTTTGAACCTTTTTGTTAATAATGTATTAAAAAATGTTAAATGTAGTGGCTAACTTCCTCGCTCCCAGGAAAAAAAAAATCGAGTCAGGGGCACTACAGTATTTGCTAACTCCCTCGCACCCATAGGCAAGACCGAGATACCTCTCGGTATGGGAGAGAAATAGCACCGAGGTTCGAAAATGTCTAATTGACGCTCAGTGTGTCCAAGTGTTTGATAAGGTGCACAAGGGTCACTAGCATGAGCCAGCCCATGTACCAGCCAATTTCCTTGGAACACGTGATTCGTTTGGGTTCTGTTTTTTGTTGTTTATTTTTTGTATTTTCACAATTTTTAAAAAGTGTTTTTGGGTTTTCTACTATTTAGACGCATGGGGCTGTCATTGGGAGCGGGTATCTTCTGTGGCCAGCTTGACTGGCCCACCATGTTACCGACCCGGAACATCTGTTCGGTATGGGCGCGAGTATGCATCTCCCGTTGCTACGAGTCCAAAGATGGTCTCGCCTCATTGGTGCACTTTTGTTCCTTTCATTAGGCCGGTCCAAGTAGCTCCCAGCAGTTAGCCTTTTGAATTTTTGTTAGTATTATCAAAAGAAATATTATATATTCGAAAAGAAATTTAAAAATGTTAATGCAGTGTATATTTTTTGTTAGCATAGTAAAAAAAAAGTTTCATAGCATTAAAAAATTGTTTACACATTTCGGAAAATGAACATGACATTTGCAAAAACGTTTATACGATGGAAAAAATTGTTTGTTTGATTCAGAAAATCTCTATTTAGTACTATTCCAAAATTGCTCTCGCGCTGAGAACAATGTAGTTTAAATTTCAAAAAATATTATATAATATCAAAAAAATGTGTGCATTAATTTAGTGTTTCGGATCATTCAAACAGTAATGTTTGGATATATATTTTGAAAATGTTTAACACAATTCTAAAAAACTTCCAAAACATATATTTTTTTAAAATGAAAATATTTTATTTAGAAAGGATATGCGAAATGTGTATATTCTATTTAAAATGTAAATTTTTTATAATGTATATGCGGAATTTGTATGAAAAAAGTAAGAAGTGATCTAAACGATCTTATATTAGGGAATGCATATAAAAAAATGTTTGAATTTTTTTGTTAATGATGTATCGTAAATTGTTAAATGTAGTTGCTAACTCCCTTGCACCCAGAAAAAACTCGAGGCAGAGGCGCTACAGTAGTGGCTAACTTCCTCGCACCCAGAGGCAAGACCGAGATAAATCTCGGTACGGAAGACGAATAGTACTGGAGGTTAGACAATATTCTAATTGATGCTCAACGCGTCCTAGTGTTGACCAGATGCACAAGGGTAGCTAGCATGAGCGGGCCCATGTACCAACAAATTCCCTTCGACCATGTGATTTGTTTGGGTTTTGTTTTTTGTTTTCCTTTTTTGTATTTTTAAATTTTAAAAAAAGTGTTTTGGTGTTTTATACTATTTTAGACGGATGGGGTTCTCGTCTGGAGTGGGTATCTTCTCTGGCTAGCTTAATCGACCCACCATGCTATCCTCCCAATACGCCTGTTCAGGAAGCGTGCAGCTATGTATCGCTTGTTGCTACGAGTCCAAAGGAGGTGTCGCCTCAATGGCGCATTTTCTTTACTAATATTTGACCGGTCCAAGTAGCTCCTTGCAGGTTACCCTTTTCGTATTTTTGACAGAAATATTCTAAACACATATATTCCATAATTTTTAAATTACTTCAGAAATATAGAAAGCCATGAATTTGAAAATTGTTAAAGCGATGTAACTTTTTTGTTAGCATAGTTTAAAACATTGTTGATAGCATTAAAATAAAATGGTCGTAGTATTAAAAAAAACGTTCACACATTTTAAAATAGTATACATGATATTTTTAAAAAGTTATGAAATGTAAAAAACTGTTTATCTAATTCAAAAAATGTAAAAAAATTCCCACATTAAAAAAATGTACTTTACATTACAGAAATATTATATAAAATGTAAAAAATCTTGCATTGTTTTAAATAATACATATAATTCAAAACATAGCGATTGGACGTGTATTTTAAAAATGTTTAAAACATTTAAAAATTTCAAAAACATATATTTGCAATAAAGTTAATAATTTATTTACAAAATATTAACCTTGTATAATTGTTCTTAAATGTACACGAGAATTGTGTATGAAAAAAAAATTAAAACATATGTTTGAGTTTTTTTTATAATGTATTATTGAAATGTTAAACATGTTTAAAAAATGATCCTTGTGTATGTGAAAAAATTACAATGTGTATGAAAAATTAGACCTGTGTCAAAAAAAGAAAAGAAAATGAATGAAAAACCGAAGCAAACCAAAGAAAAGTGATGCAACTGAAGAAACCGATAAGAGGAGCATAGAGAGGAAAACTCGAGCCAGGTGCTAAAATAGTGGGCAGACACACTCCTTGCTCCCAGAGGCGAGGCCGAGTTACATCTCGCCACGGGTGAGAAATAGCACTGACGGTTCGACAATGCCTAGTTGACGTCTCAGTGCGTCCTAGTGTGGACCACACGCATAAGGGTCGCTAGCATGAGGCGTCCCATGTACCAGCCCATTTTCCTTCGATCGTGTGATTTTTTTGTTTTTTTTGTTTCTTTGTTTGGTTTTCCACTGTGTTTCTTAGTGTTTACATATTCGCAGCCCCGTCGATGAGGGAGGCCAAAGTGGCCGACCGCACAGGGCCCTCAAAATTTTGGGGCCCCCAGTCCAGCAAGTAATGCTACGTGTATATATGAAAAAAAATGGCCCGGTAAAACAACCCACCCCGAGTCCCCCAATCAACCAAATACATGCACGCACACAGCCCGGCAGCCCGCCTGTTGGTTTCCCGTAACTCCGGATTAGCCTCCGGATTACATGCACATGTTGCAGTTCGTTAGATCGAGGAGAGGTCTTGAGCAGGGCGACTGGGAGAGGGCGGCAGACGCCAGGTCAGATGTGCGTACGCGGTCGTCGGCCGGCCACGCCACGGCGTATTTTCAAGGCGCATACCCGCTTGCCGGCATAAGTTCTTCTGTACGAACTTGGAAGCCCTATTTTGTTTTGCTAGTGTAGGCCACTCTTTTGTTAAACATTTTTTTTTCAAAATCTTAAATCAAGGGCGAAGATTTTTTTTTTATTTAATTAGCTACAAAGGCCATAATTCATAGAGTTTGAATTGATTCATCTTACTTCTGTTTGTTTTACAAAACAAAAAAAATCATGCATCTTAGAGGAAAGTATGATTCTGGTGCTGAAAAGCGAGGGAAGTAACATGATATTTTTTAGAAAATAGTGTTCACTTTTGATTTTCGTCCTGGGCCCCCAAATTTTTGGAGACGGCCCTGCATATTCGAAAAAGCTTTTTTTAACTTTTGTTTTTCTACTATTCAGACACATGGGGCTCCCATCGGGAGTGGGTATCTTCTGGTTTCTCTAGCTCTTTTTTCTTCTACTAGTTTTCATTGTGTTTTCTCAGGTTTCCTTTTCTTTGTTTTCTTTCCTTTTAGTGAAAAGGTCAAGAACGTTCCCAAGAATTGGGAAACAAAATTAATTCATAAATAGTCCCTCCGTCCCATAATATAAGAGTGTTTTTGACACACTAAAAATGCTCTTATATTATGGGACGGAGGGAGTACTTTTCAGAAGTTATGAGCATTTTGAAATCCATGAACATTTTTAAATATATGAACATAATATTTGAAACAATGCAAATAGTTTTTTAGTTCACGAACATTGTTTGGAATCCCTATTTAAAAAAATAGCAGATGTGATGCTTGTTTGTCATACTAGCAACAGTTTTGTGAGGCAAGGGACACAATTCATGAATATTTTTTGGAATTCATGAATACTAGCAACAATTTTGTGAGGCAAGGGACATAATCCAAAAAACATTTTTTGGAATTAATAAATACTATCAGTATATTTTTTCTGCGTGCCAAATGATTGCCATGTCGGCCCCGCAACCTGCCTACAGTAAAATTGATTCTGCTTTGGGTACTCAGCCCACAGAAATAAGAAATGTGGCACTTGCGTGTTCCACCGCCAAAAACCGCTTATTCATGAGCTTGATGCAGCAGGTTCCTTTGATTCACCATGGGAGTTCAGAAAGGGAAAACACAAGCGTAAAAAAAAGTAGCAAAACACCGATACTTATGAACCCACGAGGATTCTACTATATATTCATGCGCAATTTACACGCTTATTCATGAACCATCCATCACATGCTTAACTACACATCTAGCACATCGTCGTCAAGACGGGCATCGTCGCTAGGAGGGAGGCCGCAGTATGGCCCCCCAGTGATGGTCTTTAGGTTGCACGTCTCCGGCTTGACGAGAGACAAGGTGAACTCCCACAGGTCCTTTCTAGTGCACCCCTCAGGAACGCCCTCCAAGCGGAGCATCCCTTGCATGAAGTCCTCCATCGCGGTGCATCGGCATTCTTCCGAGACGGCTTCCAGCTCTCGACAGCACGGATCCTTGGAGGCCACTTTGCTCGGCGTGGTCTGCTGGGTGTCTTTGCAGGTCTGCTGGACCACGTACGCGCGGCAGCTTGGGAGTGGCTTGGACGGGATGCCCACCCCTGGCCTGCACGCTATGGTGGCTGCGGCGGCGGCGAGGATGGAGAGCAGGACTAGGGCCGAGAGGAGGACATGGTTGGATGCCATTCTTGATAGTTGGTGGATCTTGGCTATGTATTGCATGTATATATATACGCGTGGTGATGCCAGTGACCTTTATTAAGGCAACTCAGAAAACGGTAACCGTTATTATGACTGGAGTGTCTTGTGGGAGAGATTTTGGATGATGTGTATGACATCGATGAAGTGGAGTGTCTTGATTAATTTGCTGGAACATAATTTGGAGGGGAATGCAATTAGTTGGGTTTTGCCTTTTGCGTGCAAGCAAGGGAGGATTTGTAACCTCTGGAGTCTTAACTTTATGCTCCGTCTATTTCTGTAGTGATCTATACTCTTACTTAAAGTGAACTTTCAGTTGGTTCATGTGTGTATGGCTTTTGCCTTCTCAAACCAACAACGGAATTTTTTTCTGCAGTGAGCAAACACAAGAGCATTGTTCCACTTCCATCGCGGTTAATTACTAACTACACTAGTGCCAATAAACGTCTTGCATTATGGGACGGATCAGATGTAGTAGATAAATAACTTGTAAAAAATATCTCGAGACATCCAGTGGAAGTACTTCTATTATGAGCACGAGTGTCCAGCTAAATCCTTGATCACTTCACGACAAGGGTGGACGTCCTTGTCTCTGCAAGTCACCGTGCAATTATTTAATTTCTTGCTTCCATTTGTGCACATTCTTTTCTAAACGATAGCATGCAAGACACACTTGTACGTAATAAGAACACATTTCATACAGGTAAAACTCCCTATCCCAAAAGGTATATTGGCCCATAGCTACCGGTCGTTTATGTGAAGGGTAGAGCACACGATTGTCAACCCACGTGAGACGTGACCACATCGCAAACTTTTATGCGCCACGAACCGTTTGCGGTGAGGGACTATACACCCTCATTTCCATACAACCCAGACACACATTCATATACAACCCGAGACACATCTATACAACTCAGAAACATGTCCAACGTATATATGCCAACGTCTTAGATTGAAGTATATATATAAAACCGCATACCCTTCTGGCATCTCCACAAAATGAGCCCTCCTTGCATCTCCAAGATGCAGGGCCTATGGGCACCTGTAAGAAGTGGACTTTAACATTAGAGATCTTTTTATAGTACATCGTACTGCCTATTTTAAGTTGTAGTATTAAGTTGATCCAACGATCGAGATAGATCAGCTTAGAGTTTGGTTGAGGACAACTTCGTAGTTTGGTTGAAGACCAGGCTAATATTCTGGTCTTTTTCGGCTAATTGGGGATAGATTTGTGTCCACCGTTGTTAGATGAGACGAGGCCCTAAATGCTATGTAGAAGGTCGACGAGGAGGGCGAACGCACAGACCGCTGCTCAGCACCAACAATGAAGAAACTTCCAAGAGCTTGCAAAACTGCACTACGAAACATCAACCAGTCACAACAATGGATGGTTCAACATCAGTGGGTGCTGGTTGCAACTTTTTGGACAGACACAATGCCGAGTGTCGCCTGTGCCAGAATCCGTAGCAAGCCGATTCCAACATCGCTGGTGCTGATCGCAACTTTTTTCGACAGACGCAACGCAGAGCATCACTGGTGCCAGCATCCACGGCAGTCGGTTCCAGCATCGGTGGTGCTAGTTGTAGCATCGAAGGCGTCCATCATCAATCTCAAGATGCTGACCCAATCTCTCGAAGGTGCTCATAGGAGTAGAGTGTGTGTGCGTACATTCATAGGGATGAGTATATGTGTGTATGAAAGTCTATGTCTGTACTGTGTTCATTTTTTTAACGTTTTTTTAGGCGTCGTATCTCGGAAGCAATCACGTACGCGAAATATGGGCCACTACACGATATATTATGGGCCTAATTGCCAGCGTGTGTATGCAAACGCGCGACAGGTTGTCTTGGCCTCTTGGGTCTTCTCATGTTCTTTTGCCCTTCTAATTAAAGCTCATAATTCCAACAAAAAGAAAAAAAATAATACCCAGAAAATATCTATCTCCTTCTGCTCAACAAAAAATCTATCTCCATAACAAATCTATCGCCGTGGTTCCGCTCCTCCGAAACAAGTTCATCGCCGACGGGGAAGCAGTAAAGAGAGAACCGGCGATGTGGCGGAGGCTCCCCATGGCCGGAAGCCGCGGAGGAGCGCAGGCCGCCAGATCATCGTTGCCGCCGGTCGCCACCACTCCCAGCACTAGGTCTGCACGCCCACCCTTGCCCTAACCTCGACTGTCTCCTTCTCTATTTATTAGTCCTGTCGACTTGCTAGGGTACAGGTCGAATGGTCGATGGAATTTTATTGGTCCTATGCGACTTAGACACTTCCGATAACATACTTGCATCTGTGATTATTCTTAGATGATGAATATGCCAAAGTAGGAACTGGAAGCATACTTCCCCCTCTTCCGGTTCATATGACCTGCGCGCGTCCCTAGATTATAAATTTAACCAATAATGAAACATGTGATATATGCCTCAAAAACCGGGAGGGAGTAGTAAATGTGCACATAGATATAGATGTTGTCCACATAAACTGGGAGCATGTCATCACACTTTCATATTGCCAAGTTATAATTTGATATATCTCTTTATCTGAAAGATACTATGTAGAATATGCACCCCTAGAGTGAACCTAGCTCCTCCAAACCTAGCGATTATAGAGTGCCATGATCCCATGTCTTCCAAATATTCTACCACGTGTAAATCATGATACCATCAAAGGCCAGGGATAGTGCTCCTTCCCATATTTCTACCAACAAGTGTTAACTTGATCGGCATCTGGGATCGCCTATTTAAAAGGATTATATTGTAATGTTGTAGAAATCATGAGATTTTACATTTACAATAATATACTTAAAGTTCTCCAACGGATAAACATACTTGCGTACATTGGCCTTCATTAATATCCTGCGTCATTTCTAACGTTTTCGTAATTCTGTTCTACCCTAGATCCCCACCATCGCCGATTATTACCATGGTGCTTGATGACGATGACCTCCTCCGTGAGGTCCTGGTTCGTCTAGTCTTCCCCGCCAGCCTCGTCCATGCCGCCCTCGTGTGCAAGCGCTGACTCAGCATCACCTCTGACCCTGCTTTACTTCACTGCTTTCGCAATCTCCACCCACCTCTCCTTGGCTTCTACCTGAAATGTTGGAAATTCTCGCTCCCAAAGTTCATGGTGATGCCTCACATCCAGGGGCTTGACACCATGATCTGCCGCGCCAGATCGGCCTTCAATGCCTACTCCGATACGTGGGGGGTCCTTTATGGTTCTCAGAACGGTTGTCTTCTCGGCAGATTTCATCGGCTCAATAGTACTACAGATGTTCTATACTCAATCCGTTGAACCTTGAGAGGAACATTGTGACCCTACCGCCACTGCCGTCCATTGACCTCGAGCGAGGCATGTTCTACCGTGCTACTGAGTACGTCCTCAATGACCAGTCATGCTTGGGTGCGACATTAGTGCTTAGCCAGGATAGAACCACTGTCCACCTGTATGAATTACTAGATGGTGTATGGAAGAACCATACCTCGTCTACATTAGAGGGGCACCCCGTGTCAACTCCGGGAGTCAAGATTCTACTCACCAACCATAGGCTCTACATCGTGTGCTGCAGACCCAAGATTCTTGTGTTGGATTTGTTCTCCTCGGTTCTGTCGGTGATCGAGCTGCCAGATGGGATCGAGTGCAAGTATGACAATCTTGGGCTGTCACAAGCAGATGATACTGGATTTAATCTCGTTCATCTAAAAGAACTTGAGCTCCACATTTGGCTATGCACCCACAAACGCAGCAACAACAGTAACTGTGACAATTGGTTATTAGTTCATACAATTTGTTTGCGTGAGGTGTGTGCAAGTTTGAGGATGCCAACTCCGGCACTAGAGAATGGAAAGAATGCTGGTGTCAAGCTGCTCGCAGTCGGGGACAATGCGGAGTTCGTATTCTTGGAGATATGCAGCGCTGTCATCTACTTGGACATTGCGAGCAGGGCAGCAGAGAAGGTGTACACGTTGGCGCCGGGTGACGGAGACATTTATAAGATCCATCCTTTTACGATGATCTGGCCTCCTACTTTCCCCCGCCCTCAAATCAGGACTGGACCAAAAGGAATGGTGCAGCCAGAGAGAGCCCCAACCAATGCCAACCAACAGGTACATATCCTTGCATGAGATCAATTTTATTACCTTTGCGTGCATGATTTGTTTAATTGTATTGATTGTTCCAGGAGAATGAGCTAGCTCTCCTGACCAACCATGATGACGAAGTGCTTTCAACCCCCTCAGCCGACTGGGAGAAGCCTCCACTTTGAGGTACTCCGTCGAGGTAATACACATATACTTCACATGTTTTCTTCTTTGCTCTCAGCTGCAATCAATACAAGGTTCCAAGTTATGCTTATTCATTTTATTCATACCTAGTCTGTTGATGTAATTCGTCCAGGGAGGGCAAACATGAAGTGCATCAATGGTCTAGTGTGATACCTGAAATGCTGCCTCCTTCAGGGCAGGGAGGATGACGACGATGATATGCAGTATAATTCTGCAAATCAATCTTCCTCAGAAAGGAACTAGTACATATTTTCTTGATCGACATTGCTGATTGTTCTTGTTGATAGCGTGTGCGTGTTAGCGTTGCTGATAATGATTACTTCCTGTTGTGTAAAATGGAATTTCAATAGAAGCAGTCTCGCTTTTATGGAATATCGCTGGATTACTTCTTTTATGTTTATCCGTCACTTTTGATCGTTTTTATTTGTTCGTAAATAATTTTATTACGTGTATTGGTGTACTGCTGTTTCTTTTTTTTTTCTTTCAGAATCTTAGGTGTATTAGTTTTAAGTCCGTTATATGCCTGTGCTAGCGTTACAAATCCGGCTTATGCAATGAACCTTGAGGCAGAAGTAAGTTCCATTCCAGCAAAACTATAGCAATTTCAGTATTTAACTTGGGAAGACCTCGCAAGATCACCACGGCAGTCGACTTTCAGACGGAACATTGAAAAGAAAAAATGCGGCTGTCTTTTGACTGCCCACAATGGAAACAACTCGGCGACCTCTAACTGTCGGCCTATTTGGGTCACTTGGACAGAAATATACATATCAATGAAGCAGATTCATAGCAATTACATAGTACCCCCGCCCTTCTATATTAGTTGACGCTGAAACGGATGTATCTAGAAGATCATCTGTCATCACTTTATTTTCTCTCTGCCCAGAACAAGCACATCGCTACAATGTTCAGACCATCATCAGACTTAGACAAAGGGTCAATGGCAAAATAATATTTTTTTGCTGGAAAATGACTAACTGAATTTCTCTTTTTTTGCGGGAATGGCCAACTGAATTTGTTCCTATATCGTGGGGAATATGACTAACTGAATAGCGCGGGGAATATGACTGACTGAAGAACTTCAGAGAACGAGCAAGGTAGCCGCTAGCTAGGTTCCTTTTCATTGGTCCTGCTTTCATGGAGCCGAGTTCGTCCGAGGGCAAGCCGAGAGTAAACGCGGCGGCGACACCAGCAATGATTGCTTCAGCTCTAACTGTTCTCTTGTTCCTTTTGGGAGGCACTGTGGTTGCCTGCTTCAGCTTCTCCAGGCCCCCAGATACCCTGCCAACAAGGGTCCTAGACCATGCCTTCCTCTGCATCAGCTGCTCGTATGCGACGGAGTTCTGGAACCGAACATGAAATTCAAATTATTGCCGGCGCATGCGAGAGAAGTAGAGTGTGTGTGTGTGGGAATCACTAACCGGGATACGCACGGGCGACATGCTGAGGTTCATACGAACAGCTCTCTCATACTCTTCCCACTTCCTGAGGGCGTCGGGGTCGTCCACGAAGTGGGGGCGCATCCTCTGCAGCAGGACGTCCACCTCTTCCAGCAGTCGTTGTTCCGTGAGAGAGGCACCGCTACGCATCTGTTCTTCGTTCTTGTCATCGTCTGGAAAAATATTTCGCAAGCAATAATTATTGGTAACAGGAACAGGGTATGAAATATTGGCGACAGCTCAAACTATTGTATTAGTAAACAATGGCAGAGCTCAGTACTTTTTTTCATCGTTTTGCAATATACATCTTTCCCTAATAATAAAGCACGGATTGACTCCGTGGGTTCACCGTCACAATACGCTTCTTCCCGTGATTTTACGCTTTCAGTTTGAATTTAAAACATATTCGAGGTGGTACTAAATTTTGTCTCTGCAATATTATCGACTCGATTGACCTCTACGTTCTTTCTTGATCGCGTAGCTGGGCTACGATCCAGTTGGGCCTTGGCCCGTCTCTCTATTGTACGCTAATAGAGGTAAACAGTGTCCGGATGGGCAACTGCAAACAACGCTGCGATTTCCAAAAAAAATATCCCTACGAACGTATACATAAAGAAGGAAGAGAATGCACAGATTGGGAAAACTACGTTTCAGAAAGAAAAAAAAACTCCGGGAAAACTAGCCACACTCGCCGTCTCGCGGCCGTCGACACGATTTCCGTGGGCTCGCATCTCCCTGCCGCTGCGACAGCAAGTTCCGACCGAGCTAGCTGGACAGATCGGAACTCGACACGCTGTCTGCCAGGCCCAACACGTGCGACAAGAAGATCGGCATGGCCGACATCGGCTCACATGCAGAACGGCGGCGCACTAACTTGACAAGGGCGGCGTTCATGTCTTGAGGTGGGCGGTGCGTGAGATCCCAGCCCCCAGACTCCCAATGAGGTTGTCACCGACGGCGAAGGCCTCGCCGCTGTACACGACGTGGAAAACGACTAGGTCGGTCTAGACCACGACGATTGCTGGATCCAAAGACCACGTTGGAATCGACGGGGTGGGTCACGTCGGTGAAGATGGTGACCACGCTGCTACTTTGCCTCACCAAGATTGATCAAGCCCAGCAAACCTCACGCAACACATGAACAAACTTTCAGTGGATACAAGTGTCGATGGTGCAATCTCTTCAATTTTGTGATGCTACTGTTTCTATGCTGAATTTGCTTTGTGTGCTCCTTTGTGCGGTGAAAAGAACAGGATCAGGTAGAGAAGAAGGGAGAAAGTGAGAGAGATTGAGATAATTTCTCTACGTTGCTACTCCGGGCATTTGTATGCTGACTTTTGTTCTGCTTCTAGCCTTTGCTCGCTGCTGCTAAAGAGCGAAAGTGGGAGACTGTCATAAAGTTGTTACCATGTGAGGTGTTGAAACCTTGTACAGGGAGAGACATGTGTGAGAAAAATATCGATCTGCTCCCTGGTACATGCACAAAGCTAGCTACTGGATTGATCCTTCTCGTCATGATGAGCTGCAACAACAAGCTGGATTGATGGAAAATGAAGCAGTGTCAGGGAAATTAATTAGTTTTCATATGATCATGATGCGGAGGCTAGGAGCACTATCTCTTTCATTATCACAAAAATAGTACAGGTTGTTCCTTATTCTTTATGTCGTTGTGTAGCCTTGGGTGTTTCCTGTTCATTTCTACTGTGTGTTTCTACTTTGGTAGATGATCATAGGTGATATTATACTACTAGATGTATGGTTTGATACTGCCACTGTCAGCATGGATATTTTTTTTCAGGTTATGCTAGCTAGCATATGTTGCAACACAAAAAATGCTGATCAATCTCAATCGTGCAGACATAGCATATGCTTGATTGGCTCTTCTCCCGACAAAGGTATGCTTTTGACAAAATAAATTCTTTGGTAGATGATCATAGGCGATATTATGCTACTAGATGTAGGGTTTGATATTGCCGTCAGCATGGATAATTTTTTTCAGGTTATGCTAGCTAGAAAATGTTGCAACACAAAAAATACTGATCAATCTCAATCGTGCAGGCATAGCATATGCTTGATCGGCTCGTTGATCTTCAGATAAAGATATTCTCTTAACAAAATAAATTTGATCATAATTTTATTGATAATTTTTCTTGCTGTTCCCAACAATACACTGAATAATTTTGCAAGGACAGATGTTATGTAAAGCAAATAAGTTCCGTAGAAGAAAAGTAAGCTCCCTGTCTATATAGTATAGAACGGAGTTTTTCCATCTTTTAATTCTGGTATTCTAATTCATAGCTTAGGCTCTTTTCTTTCAGCATATAGTTAACTAAGAACAAGGACATTGCCATCTATGAATATATATGAGCAAAACAAATCATTGGCGCAGTCCTTTAGTTCGCCGCAATTCTCCTTATGAAATGTTTTTTGTACGTCGAAGTTTGTGTAGGTTTTAAAGAGATATTTTGCATATATACTTTCCCTAAAAGAAATGCTCACATTCATGCTCGCAAATAAGCTAAAATGACAATGGCTTTGGAGAATCCTTCATAATGTACGTGTCTGATCCCTCAAGTATATACTTCTTTTAGGAATCCTAAATTGTGTATTATTTAAATATAAGTTAGTTTTATATACTTTAATGTATTTAATTATTTAACAGTTCAAGTTGCTTATATTTTCTTCATGTGGAACATTTCTAACAAAAATTAAATGCACATCTAATGTACGATTGATCTTTGACCACAAATATGATTTAATTTATGTAGCTCCGTGATAAAGTTTGAGTTTTCTTTTAGGAGGATTTATTTTTCCGGCAATTCCTCACAAACAAGCAGTCAGAAAGAATATATCCTACTATTTTAGAATCATTGTTCAATTCTTACTGCCTAGGTTTATAATTTCGGTTGCAACTTTGTACTTGGAAAATTATATTTGCAATGCTGGCAGTAGTTCGGTTGATAGAGGAGGTGACTATAGGCGAGGCGCTAACCGACGACAGCCACCCGACGTGGCTGAGCCCTCCCACCGACGATCTCCTCCCATTATTGACGACATCCACCCAGATCGTTCCACCGACACAAGGTTGAACTGCCGCAACTAGCGAGGGCAGGAAGGAGGATAAGTGGCACTATAGGTGGGGCGTTGGCTTGACATAGAGGACGTGGACCAGTGTACACGGTGGTGGGCGCTGACTGGGATATATATTTTTCTCCCGTTGCAACGCACGGCATATTTCCTATCTATCCCTACTAATAAAGCAAATACATATTCTTAGTCCGTCAGGCATATTTACAGAAAATTCCCTGTATTTTTCTAGAAAAACCCGCCATCCATAATTAATTTTCCCCAAAAAGAAAAATAGGTTCGTTTATGGTCCACGATACACCAAGTGGGCCTTGTAAAATCAGAGAAAAGAGTTGTAAGAGTTGTGGGGAATCAAATTCAGAATCTCCCGGATGAGGTAGAGCTGGGCAAACCATCTGCGCTAACATCTATTTATCCCTAAAAAAAACCTAACATCTATTTGCGATTAATACCACCTCGATAATTTATATTCAATGTTGCCCATTTATTTACGTATAAAAGTTATCTAAAATATCAACAAGCCTCCACGAAAAACAAAGAACTGATGGAATTAGAACGAAGACCAGAAAAGAATTAACTCGAGGGATGGGATTGTGTGCGTCTGATACATGATACTTTCATCCTGAAATTAATCTATCTAAAGATCTGATTAATCGACTGGAAAAAAAGAATAAGGTGCAATCTGTGACCATGTATGTGTCCAGAAATTCATGGTGCACTTAATTAACGCTAAAATTACTTTCTCCTAATTAATGTGAGAGGGAAGCTTGGAACGGGCAGGCGCCCATGAGCCGTCCAGCAGTGCTCCTCCTCCACGGCTTCCCGGAGAGCTGGAGGTCATGGTGCAGCCAGATGGTCGCACTTGCCGCACTCTCGCGACCTCGCCTCCGACCTCCACGGTGGCGACTCCAGAACCCCCTTCCACCCCGCAGTCTACGTTCCTCAACCTGTGATGGGTTCTACATCACACAGGGTACCAGGTGACATGCCAACCCCTGTGTCTTCTTGTTCTTAATTATAGTGAATTGAGTTCTCTGTAATGAAAGTTCACACAACAAATCAAATCTCAGTGTCAATGCTGGAGATGACTACAACTGCTGCATGCTACGGCTTCGATAGTGGCTGCACCGGACTCTGTGAAGGATAGATGGGTGCAGAAGCCATGCATGGTGAGCGCTGCCATGCGGTGCCACGAAAGCTAACTCTTCGGTTTACCAATGCATGCTTGAAAAAAGGGAAAATTGGTGTGACCCATGCATGTAGGCTTAATTACAGCAATTATCTCAAGCATGCAAACACACATAATTATTTTCATAGACCAATCCATTAGTGCCTAGGTCACGCTGCACCACGACGTTCCCATTGCAACGCACAGGCATTTGTGCTAATATATATATATATATATATATATATATATATATATATATATACGGTGCATTAACGTCAAAATAGAGAGGGGGTGAAGAATAACTATTTCTCACCCAGGGTGATGAATAGCGTGATATATATAGTAATATTATTTATCACCCAGGATGCAGAATAAGTTATTCTTCACCCAAGCTAATCTTACGATCGCTTCATAAATAAATTACGATTGGAATACAAATAGTTACATTCATATTGATTCACTACATAAAATTTGGTATAAGAAAACAAAAAAAAAAGGTTATAAGACTACAAATATCGCATTTTATGTATGTTTTACACTATGTTTTTACGTTCGTAATTTTACATAACATAAAATATTTTTTACGGCGAGTATATATTTTCTTACATTCTCTTTTTACGTATGAAATAAGAAAAAATTTACGAAACCTAAAAATACGGTGCATTGACGTCAAAATGGAGAGGGGGTGACGAATAACTATTTCTCACCCAGGGTGACGAATAGCGTATATATATATATATATAAGAAATTTTGTTAGCAACATGCGAGCAGAAGGCATAAAAAGTGAGATCACAAGTACACACGATTAAAATAAATATACAGCCTGTGTGTTCATGATCATGTTAACTGAAGCAATTTTGAACAATAAACAGAAAAATGACGGGTTAAATAGTCTTCCAAGCAGGGTTCTAAGGTTCTCAGAAGGACAAACAAAAATCAAGAGATGTGATGTTAAGTTTAGTTACCTGATAGGAAATACTCTCCAATAATATTATTACAGTTATCAGTTATGAATCTATAAATTGAAAGGCATTGTGTATGCATAACAGTTCTCTTGACCTTCTGCTACAAGAAAGCACATTCCAATGGCAACAATAGCCAATGCCCATTAATACAGACCAAAAGTCAATTTAGTAAACCCATTGATCACAAGTTTTCCCGACAGAAACATGATAGATTTCGTCCTAGCTAGACTTTCATTAGCATCCAGATTAAATTCACCGCTATAAGAAAATCACTAACCTCAACATTGGGAACATAACTACAGATGTAAATCAACACTTTGAGTTGCTCTTAGATGCAATTCAAGGAAAACGAGAGCATGAGCTTGCTAGGTCGGATGCCTCATTTGACTTGCTGTACGAATCCACCCAAAAGTGCACGATAATATAAACCGTGAGTACGGGGGCAAAGGGTAGTGCTCCAACATAAACTAATGCTTATACATAAATCTGCATATAAAACCGAATCATTCGAGAAGCAAGCATAAATCACCAAATTAATCATCCCTAAACTGTGTAGCGCACAAAAAGCTAGAGTCCAGTGAACATACAACCCGTTTGATCCTCCCAGCCTGACCAGTGGCCACTGGCAGCCTGTGTTGGTATCCATCAACAAATATGCGATTAAGTTTATTTCTTCTTGAGGGAAAGAATTCAGTAAGCTAATTAATACATGCAATGGGAACTTACCTTTTTCTTTGCTTCTAAGGCACTTATGTTCTTACAAGGTCTCTCCCTGCAAAAAGAAATCAATGTACTGTTGGGAACAGTCAATTTTATATCTGAACAAATCTGTGTGAGAAAAATTACGAATACATATTATGATCAAATTTATTACCAGGGGAACCTCAGATTGTAAACTTTTATTCAAGGGTGCTCATGGTGTTGACATAACTGACTCTTTCTCATTTATCAAGAACTCTGTGTGTTTCAACAAGAGAAAGCCTGAAATTTTATATTCACAACCAAAAGAGAGAGAGAGAAAATATCAAAACTAATATAGAGAATTTTATGATCCTAGAATATACGCCATGATTATAAGCAGTTATGTGACACCACTATTTCGAATATTTCAAAGCCACGGACTACACTAATACTGTTCTATTTCACTAACACGTGTGTCGTGCATCGTTTTCAATTATCGATATGCAAAGTCAGAAAATCAATTATCTGAATTGAATGAGGCACAACTTTTTACATATACATCACATATGTTTTTTAACTACTACCAAATCAACATTGTGAACTATACATCATAACTGGGACGCTCCTATGCGTGCTTCAACTACACAATGGAAAGTATAAATGTTGACAAATGAACATAGCTAGTCTGTATCCTGCCATGTGCTAACTGATATATATTGAGCTTGCTATGTTGTGTTAAAATAAAATAAGCCGGTCTTTTCTCTGTCCCGCAAAAGGCCAGTCTTTTGCCTTCCTCAAACAAGTTTGTGGCAGGACTATGATTGCACTTCACATACACCAAGTAACAAAGAAATAGTTTCAACTTAGAAAAACAGAGATTAGTAAGAAGGATATATGTTCTCATTGTACATATGGCTGAGCATCATAAATCAAAGAATTGAATCTCAAGATGCAACTTTTATCACCGTCAGGTATGAGTATCAATGAGTAGGTAGGCACTGCAGGTTTTAACATGATTCGTGCACACTAATTAGACATCTTTTGAGATGGTCAGTACTGAAGCATGTTGTACTAAAGCAGTACTTTCTTTTGATGTATACTTACTTGCTACTCCAACTTGCAGTACTGAAGCATGTACCACACTAATTTGACATCTTTTTAGATGGTCAGCTCCTTCTGACTTGCACATAGACATGGTGTCATTTATGTCAGAATAATATACACGGCAGCTGACCAAGTATAAGTCTCAAGTAATAGGACTGTAAGTAGTCGAGCAACTGACTGAGTATAATATTCAAACGTTGCAGACTTGGTTTGCCTACAAAAAAGACAGAGTAAAACATATATAAATGCCAAGTGCATGATTTATTCCAAATTAATAATTACAAGATGCAACAATGAAAATAACCTTACGTGGCGGTGGAGCTCCCTGCTCCTCTCCACCATGCATGGCGGCGGGGCTCATTGGAGCCGACGAGTGTGAGGGAGGAGCTCCCTGCTCCTCTCCTCTGTTTTTGGGGGTGAGACCGCGAGACGAACCAGTACATTTTGCAGAGGGTGAGCATTTCCCTACTTTTATCATAGTAGTATTGAATAACGGGTGGAATTCATTCCTGAAAAACATCAAACTGCCACCGAATGGTGTCCATGTGTCATCATCTATTCCCCGAAGACAACGAAATTGGGTGACACGCAGGTCCAGTGCCACCAGCGCGTCGATGTCACCCACCACCCTGCAGTCCGCCGTCGGGAAGGCCTTCACCGTGCTCCACACCTTCGACAGCAGCGCCGGCCCGTGGAGTCTGGTTGCGGAGGAGGCGCCATTGTCGTCGAGGTGGAGGAGGTCGGCGAGGATTTCTTGCGTGAGGTGGAAGAGGAGCTTCCGGTTCCACCGGTGCCGGAGCGGGCCTTGGCGCCGGTCGTCGGAGTCGTCCGCGGGGAGGTCCAGCTCCAGGAGGTGGAACACGATCGGGTCCACCCGGGATGACATGGAGTGGCCCTTGAACGGCCGGTTCGGCGGCAGCATTGCGCGCATGAACCCGCCGCGCTCTAGCACCGTCCGCAGGTAACCGTACTCAGGGTCATCCTCCAGCGACGACAATGACGTCATGGACGCGACGGCGGGGAGTAATCTGCGACGGTGGTGCTGGTCGACGATGCGCGCGTGCGAGCTCGCCACCGGCACGGTGGCTGCGAGTGCGAAGGGAGACGGCGGTGGTGCTGCCTTTTCAATTGTTGTCTCAGCTGGCGTCTTCTTGACCCGCGTCGCGAAGCGCTCACACCCGTCCGGTGGTCTCTTGCACCGGACGGCTTGCGGCGATAGCGGAGCCACTCTTGTCGACGTGGTTGGAATTGGATCCTGAAGATATAGCTTCACTTAGCAGTCATAATGACTGTTCATGTCCGTAAGACATTTGTCAAATGTCAAGCATCTAACGAGAGCTAAAACAGTGTTCTACACGTAGAAATCACACTGCGAATTAATTTAACAAAATAGCAATCTTATAAATGGCAATGCACCCACAAGATTGCTAGAAAATGATGCATATTCAAAAATATACAGAGGCAAAAGGCAAGGGAAGAAGTATCACCTTATCTGTGCTAATACTATCACCCAGTTTTAATGATCTGCACTGAGCTGTATCAGTTATCTCCACAAGCTTCCAGACCTTTGACTTATCCATTGACTCATCAGCTATTCCAGGATTTACATCAACCAAGCTTCTGTTGTCCCCATTCTGTCAAAAAGAAGTACAGAGTAAGATCAAGTTAGTTGGGATCGCAATGTAAATTGTTTATAATAGAACAGACCAAATGAATCTGGATCAAAACAAACCATTGCAGTTATAGCTGATGGAGCAGCAGTTCCAGAACTAGTTGCACCGGCGGCGGCGGCTTCCACGGCAGCAGCAGTCAATGGATTTATTAGAGGCTGCACCAATAAGAAATGATTGATTCATGCATGCGGGGAAAACAATCTCAAGTTGTTTCTTGGTAAAAGTAACTACCTTTGTTACAGTCTCAGATGCACTACGAGAAGCATCGATGGAACGATTTTCCAGTGTGCGCAATAAACAAAGACCATCAGCATTTGCTAAAACAGTAGACAGCCAACAGAGTACCCTCCTTGTTAAAGCGAATACACGGGCTTGCCTAGTAATTATGGGACCAACCACCAAGTTAGAACAAGAGGGAGGTTGGTATTACATTAATAGGAAATCAGAAATTCACCAACATAAGCACATACAAACGAAAAGAACTCACATGTAGGTGCAGATTAGACGGGTGGGCTAGGTGCTGATATAGGAATGGTACAATCGATCAAAACTGTCGGCGACGTTCTTGCTGACGATGCTCCTGCAGAACTTCTCCCGCGTCTCCTCATGTCGACCCAGACCCCCGGCGCGATGGCGAGGACCACGAGATCTGGCGGAGGGGATTCACGCAACGGCGAGAGGGGATTCACGTAGTGGCGAGGGGTGCGGTATCCGGATCGGACGTGAGGGCCGGAGATGGTGGGGATGCGGGCGATGGAAGGCAGAGGCCTCCTCCTCGGCCTGTGCGTGGCTGTGGAGCTCAAGGATGGCACAGATGCGGAAGCAGCGGTGCGACCGTGGCGGATCTTGCTGGAGCTCGTAGGAGGAGAGAATGGGAGGGGAGGGAAGGGGGCGCCGGCTGAGGGGTAGAGGGCAGAGGCCGGGGTTGGGGGAGACGAGGTGGGCGGTGGGGTTGGAGGCCGGCGGCTGGTTTGGAGGAACTGGGAGAGGAGGAAGATAGCGGCGGCGGGCGGCTGGTTTGGTAGACAGTGCGAGGCTAGACAAAAAAAACCAAAGGCGGGAGGCGAGACGAAAATAAATCAGATAAAAATAAACCGGACGAAAATAAACCGTGGATGCTATTCACCAACTGAGATATTAGGAGTAGAGATTGGGCCGAAATATATTGACTTTAATTAAATGGCGTTCATACGAAACATATTATCAAATACTGGGAGAAAGATCTGATCCGTCCGTAGTTGAAAATAATTTATACTAGGAAATGAATAACGGTTTTAATTAAACGGCGTTCATCATTTGGAAGGCAATATTAACACTCCAAAAAATTAGATGTCAAACAGTACAAAATGTTAAATATATAAACTCCATCTGCGTTCTATTTCACCACCCACCCAAGTTCATAAATATTCTGTCAGCAATTTCCAATCAAGAACGAATTTTCGATCACCGATGGAGGCGATCATTTGGAACGCTGTGCCCGCGCCCCAGGAGGCTGTGCCCGCGCCCATGGATCTTCTGCCCGCACCAATGCATGCCGTGGAAAATGCACTCGAATACATATATGACTTTATCATTGGCGTTCGAGACGGAGATACATTAAAGTAAGTTGTCTTATTATTAAACATTTTTTTGCTATATACAAATCATGTTGGAACACTCTGGTACACACCGGACTTCCAATTTTAAGTGTGAAGAAGAAAAAATTAACGTGGGAGGGTGGTGGGCGGTGAGACGAAAATAAACCGAACGAAAATTAATCAGATGAAAAAAAAAACCGTGAAGGCTATTCTACCAACTGAGACATTAGGAGTAGAGATAAAACAAAAGAGCAATCCTACGAATCAATTCCAGCACTTTAACTATCAATTGTACAGGTTCAGCGAGCTAGCAATCTTTCTACAATACTATATATTTAACTATCAAACTAATATGCCCACAAGCCCCAAATATATTACCATGGAACGCTGCTCTAGGCATTCCTGTGGTTTCCTGGAGTATCCTCATCTGCTTCTCCTCGTCGTCGTCCCCGTCATCGTCATCGTCTTCTTCCGTGGACCCCTAAAATAAGGCCTTTATTAATATCTCTTCGTGGACCCCTAAAAAAAGCTCTTCCTGGGCCCCACCTCAGTGTGATACATATCTTTTGTTTTTCTTTTGTTTTATCTGCATTCTTTGTTTCTCCAACCGTGCCGGAGAAGTGGATATGTACCTCCACCACCACCTTTCCCTACACGTTGACCCTGGTCAAAGCTCGACGACTGAGCCGGCGAGCTTCTAACATGGCACCGCTCGGCGGCGCCAACGGAGGGAGCGCGACGCATGGATGCCACTAGACGGGGAGGTGACAACAGAAGGTGGGCGAGGGGCAATGACATGTTCAACAACTCGGAAGGAATGGGGAGGACCGGTGGAGGAATGTTCATGTTAGCGACGATGGTCACGCGGGCCGTGGCAAAATCGCACGGCAGGGCCGCGACGGGCGGGCAGTGTTTGGAATCGGTACACGGGTGGTGTGTGGATGGAGCTGGCGTCGATCCAGCAACGACATGCCGAAAATGATTGTGACACGACAAGCTGAGCGACACGACAAACGATAGCAATCCAACCGCCCCCTTGATCAGCCCGAGCTCCCATGAGAGCAGTGTCGGAGGGTGAAGCAAAATCGGGGAGGGGGGGGGGGCAAACAGGATAACAGGCAAGAAATAGCCACGGAGATTAACAAAGCCGGGGGATTAGAAGAGAGATTAGCAGTAGGACTATATATGCTGAATTTCTCACATAAGGGGGAGGGGGCAGGGCCGGGATGGTCACGCTGACGCTCCGACAGTGCATGAGAGATTGAGAGCGAGGTCCCGAAAGGGAGGATATAACTCAATGTTGGCAGAAAGTCGGTGGAGTAAAGAAACCCTAGACGCCCAGCGTAAAACCATCCATGGCCATGTGTGCGAATGTGCAATCACGGCCTAACAAATCTCGTTCTGACATATGACTATCTTGACTGCCCGTCGTACTAATAGAACCGAAATGTTAATCCATCGTTGGCGAGCCCGATACCATTCCCATCACACTAGAACCTCGCCGAATAGACTGCTCATACAAATGGCACTAAAATGTACTCCCTCTGTAAACTAATATAAGAGCGTTTAGATCACTACTTTAGTATTCTAAACGCTCTTATATTAATTTACGGAGGGAGTATCAAACACGAAGTAACTCAAAATTGACTAGATTTGGGCTATTCTTCTCTCTCCGTTTCTGTTATGGCACTCTCCAAGCCCATCTTCTCCTAGATCGGTTCATGTGCCATATTTGGGTTGGTATGCCATCATTTGTGTCGTATGCGGGTATACGCTCTCGCCGGCCATGTATATTGTCAGGGGTGTAGCGGCTGCCCGGGCCGTGGCCCGGGGCGTAGCGAGCAACCGCTTCGTTGACTGTAGCTACAATGACGCGCTATAGCAGCAGTAGTCACTGTAGCTGCATGGCTGGCCCGGGGCTTATACGGCACTGTATATATGGTGCCAACAACGGGAAGCTGATGGACAAAAGCCGTTTCCCCTTCGGACTGGCGTATTCTTGTGTAATGCTGTTTTAGCAGGAGTAAGCGCATTCCTGTGTGAATACGCTTCCTGTGCAGTGTTACGGCTCGGCACCTTATCCTCGGAGCGAGGGCAGGCGTGTAATTTTCAGCACCAAATCCCCGCGCTTCTTTCTCACCGAGCTGCTCACAGGGGAGGGGAGGGAGCTCCACACCGGACGGCGGCGGCGGAGGAACCTCGGCGGCGGCGGGCGGCGCTGGTCAGTCCTCCTTCCCTATATCCTCTTCACGTGCGGCGCCCCCCATTCTCTCTCCCATGGCGCCCCGCCCCCTTCCCCATTCCTATGGCGCCCTCCCTCTCCGCTCTGCTGCGGCGCCCCTCTAGCCCTCCTCTGCTTCAACCCTGAAGCACGAACAGGGTCTCAAGTTCTAACCTTTTCTCTCCCATTTTCCAGGTCCATTCGATTTCAGTGCAGCAGCAAACCAAGCCAAGAAAAGGTAACGCCAGTACCTACCACGCATCCTGTTTTTCATTTCTGCCGTGAATTCTCTCTCTGTGTAGATGCAGCCCAAGTGCTGCTACTGTGTGTTCTTAATTTTCTTGTGTTATCATGTTCCTGTACTGTACAAAGTGTATACAATTTAAAACACTTGATTTTGGTGGCACGCCCAACACTGACATCCAAACATTTCTTCAGTGCAGTGAGGATTTTCTGCTCAAACATCCATCCATGGCGTCTCTTCTTCTCCCACCTCAGTTCGCCTGCTCCCTGCCTTATTATTGCATCAGGTATTCTCTCGCTTTCCTGCTCTCCATCTCACTCACCTTGGTAGGTTTCGTCAGCAACAATACTCCATCAGTGAGTGAGGGAGATGTTTTTCTTCCTGACGAATCTGAATATACGGTGATTTCTCAGCTAGTTCATGTTAGAGGAAAATTATCCACAACTGCGATGTGTCATTCGCCAATTTTCTGTCTTACCAATGCTGCCTAATCTGAAATGTGAAATCATGCTCAACCCTGTCCTCTGTTTGTACCTTACCAACATTTTCTTCCATTTTAACTGGGAGTACTATTTAATCCCTTGTTCCTTTAACCATGAACTTCCCTAATTTGGTCGGTCATTACAGGGGTCAATTACATTATAAGCCCACCATTTGGGGAAAGAATATGACAAAGACTAAAATGGGGTTGCTTCACCGAAATGTGAGTTTTGTTTCAAAGAAGAGTTCTCAAGATGTAGAAGAAGGCTCAAGTGGTGAGGATAGTGATACTGAAACCCCAAAGGCAAAGAAGAAACCTGCGAAACGTGGAAGAAAGAAAGCCACCATAGATACATCAGCTGGGGAAACACAAGAAGGCCAAAGTGATACTGAGGATGCGTCCCCTGAAGAACCTAAGAAAGTGAAAAAGAGAGGTCGGAAGAAAGGTAATTTGCATATATTGCAGTCAAGAGCACACTTCTTATTGTATATTGGTCAATGGACTTCATGATTTTGCTAGATCACGCCCCTTAGCAATTCAACTTCTCTCCTGTGTCACAGCTGCTACTACTGCATCCTCTCCGGAGGAGGCTGACAAGCCAAAAGAACCAAAGAAGAGGGGCAGAAGAAAAGTTAAGACAGCTGAACAATTAAGTGACGATGAAGGGGAAGATCAGAGCAAAGATCTGATGCCCTCTAATGAAATGGAAGTTCACAGTTCAGCCAGTGATCTGGAAAGTAAAGTAGAGGCATTGTTAGCACAGGATACTGGAGAGGTTGACAAATTAGTGCCTCTTGTCTGCTGCTTTGGACCAGCGAAGTACTCATTTATTCCTTCTGGAAGACCTGCTAAAAGGTTGGTGGATCGTGAGATTCATAGTAGGATGAAGGATATGTTTTGGTCTCCTGATGAATTTGTGAGGGCACCTGGAGGGTCATCATCCAATGTCGCCCTTGCTCTAGCAGCTCTTGGAGGCCGGGTTGTGTTCATGGGAAAATTAGGCGATGATGAGTATGGTCAAAGTATGCTGTATCACTTAAATGTCAACGGAGTTCAAACTCGAGCAGTTAGTTTGGATCCTTCAGCGCCAACTGCCATGTCCTTAATGAAGGTGACCAGCAGAGGTAGCTTGACCACAAGCTGTGTTAAACCATGTGCGGAGGATTGTTTTCAGCAATCTGATATCAACCCAGATGTTCTCAAAGAGGCAAGACAATCCCATCAAAATAAAGCTCCAATGATACCATATCCTATATTCTTTGTTATTACTTACTTCGTATGGTAATTCTTGAATGATGCTTAGTTAATGATCTTAAAAATGATTTGTACGAAATTTGTTTTAGACAGAAGATGCAGAAATATTTCCAGTTTGTCGTTTTTCAGCAGAGACTTGTGTTATGGTTTTTTTATGATGACTTGATGAAAATCAGAATTGCATAAAAACCTATGTAATAGTGAAGTGCTGACTGCCGCTCCATATACTAAAAACCTATGTAATTCCTGATTGATGCTTAGTTAATGATCATAAAAATAGTTTGTATGTAATTCACCTGACGAAGACTTTGTACCTTTATTTTTTTAGACAGAAGATGCAGAAATATTTCCAGTTTGTTGTTTTTCAGCAGAGACTTGTGCTATGGTTTTTTTTTATGGCTTGATGAAAATTAGAATTGCATAAAAACCTATGTAATAGTGAAGTGCTGACTGTCGCTCCATATACTAAAAACCTGTAGGACAGTATCTTCGCTGCAGTTGAGCACCTAATTGTTTTTCCCCCAAATTAAAAGAGCATATCAAGAATTTACAGGGAATAACTAGTTCAAACTTCAGAGGCTAAAGGTCTCTGTGTAATATCCACTCTGTTTTTAGGTAAATCAAGTAGTTATTATTTGTTTATTTTTAAAGTGGACGGATGCAGTATGTCTTAACAGAGATATGACCTTCTTATGCTTTTAATGCAGGCTAAGATGTTTTACTATAATTCGTCAGCTTTGCTAGAGCCGACTACACGGACATCATTGTTAAAAGCAATCGAGGTCTCGAAGCAATTTAGCGGGATAACATTCTTTGATCTTAATCTTCCAATGCCACTATGGTCATCTAGTAAGGAGACCAAATCACTCATCAAGGAGGCGTGGGAAGCTGCTGATATCATCGAAGTCACGAAGCAGGAACTTGAGTTCCTCTGCGGTATTAAACCATCTGGGAAATCTGACACGAAAGACGAGAAATCTGAATTCGCACACTACAGCCCAGAAGTTGTTATGAAGATATGGCATGACAATCTGAAGGTCCTCTTTGTGACCAATGGGACCTCGAAGATACACTACTACACAGAAAAATACAATGGCTCAGTTCATGGGACAGAAGATGCGCCGATTACTCCTTTCACCAGTGAAATGTCACAATCAGGAGATACCATTGCTGCAGGTACCACATTTCTCTTGACTTGTGCAGAATATGGCACTAATTTCACATCATTGAGAAAACATTAGGAATTGTCAGCACAATAGTCGATACTTCCTATTTTTACTGTGTGGATAGGGTATGCATTGCTCCTTTGTTATAACACTATTTTTTTGTCTTTATAAATCTGGATATCAACATATGTTAGCTGACATGATTAATGACGCTTCATCTTTTATGTGTTTTTGTAATACTCCTGATGTTTGTGTGAACTAAATACAGTTGAGGTGACAAGATGTGTATATTGCTTTTCTTTCAGCCCTGATGAATATGCTGTCGATCAACCCTCACCTGGTGACGGACAAGGTCTATTTGCACAAGACAGCGAAGCACGCCATCAAATGTGGCGTCATCGATCAGTGGCTGGCCGCGCGGGAGCGGGGATTCCTTCCTAGAGGGATAGCAGAACCAAGCAGCGAACATGAGGAGGCGAGATTCATCACGGAGAGGGAATACCGTACCATCCCTGATGCCATGCAACCTGCGAACCCATCGGACAGCGAGCTCGCGCATGTCGAGTGAACGGAAGAATGTGTAGGAAAGAAGTCGACATCTATACACTACGCTGCTCCTAGTGGGAGTTGGTGTTCAGAAGGATTAGCTTAAACCTGCAGTTTCTAGCCTAGGTTCGCAACTGGAGTTGGTGTTCAGGAGGGTTAGTTTTAGACCTGCAGCTTTCTAGGTTGGTATGTTTTTCTTTTACAGATACAAGGCACACTAGTAGGAAGTTGGTGAGGTCTGAGATTTCTAGCTGCTGCCCTGTACTAGTGTTCAAAGCCCTGTGGGTTGTGAGCTGTGCTGTGGTACTTGCTAGAAATCTTAGCTCCCAATACATGAAACCAAAGAGACCTGCCGTTCAATTCAAAGTCTGTACTAGCTTTAGTTGTTGTTGGCTGTGTTATGCCTAAATTGGCCTAGTATTTCCATTGTTTTCTTAACTGGAACATCGGGAAATGTTATTGCTAAGTATTTCATATGATGATGACCATTCCCAAATCCCAAAGTATTTACTCGCGTCAAAGTGGAATCGACACAAGTTCGGTTTGCACCCACATGTACAGACTATACAAGGAAAAGATACGCAGATTCTGGTGTTATCTGTGCTTCACGAGCGTTGCAGGCTTCATTTTTCTTATATATAATCTTACATTCTGACCATGCAACAGAAATATATATATTTGTATGCAAAATGCATAGTGTGGCATGTATTACTATCTGCAATGCCATGTGGGCCAGAGCTTTTTGTTGAAATATCGAAACTATATAGACCACATTTTCAAGACTCAACTGCTGAATAAAAATCAAAGTGATGCACATACACTTTGTCTGTTCCTCCTACTTCAAAGCTCATGCCGGATACAAAAAGTGATAATTAAGCTTCCACCAAAAGCCTAGACATATTTAGTACGGCAGCATATACAGAGCACACGCATCTCCTTTTGGTTATAGCATGTTCAGCCAGGAACATTCGGAATCAGCGATGCACAATGGACCAGGGGACCTTCACCAGCACACAATGGACCAAGTGACCTTCACCAGCATCTTATAGTCGCCGCAAGTGATTTCTTCTTCATCATAGCCGCCGCGCTTTGGAGTAAACTCAACGGTGCCGACACCACTGGTAGCAGCGGCAACGGTCAACAGGAGCGTCTCATCAATAGAGACGCTGACCACGCGGCGTGCTGTTTGCAGGATTCCACCGTCACCGGCTGTTAGCATCCCAGCAAGTTTGCTATCATGTAGCATAATGTCACATGGAAAGCTGCTAGCGCGAGCGACGATTTTCCCATGGAAATCAACAGGTCCCTCGAGGATCTTCGCCTCAACGGTGCCCTCCACCGCATTCCTTACAAATGTGTAGTTCAAATCCAATGTGCTGTGCATGCTGACAAGTTTTTCGGTTTGAACCTGGTATTTCGGTGGATATGAGAGTCTTTTGATGCCATTAATCTCCATTAAGCCTTTGCTAACTCTCTCGTCCTTCACCTTTCTACCATTCACATCCTTGACCTTCAGGTCAACTTCAAAGATTATTGAATCACATATCATCAGTCCTCTCTTCTGGCCAGTCAAAACCAACGCATCATTCTGCAAAGGAAGTTTGATTAAACACGGTGTTAATTTAGCTCTGTTTCAATGATAAAAGAAGTTTTCATAATAGATTAATTGCAGTAGCATCCTGATTACTGCTAGAATTAATTGTAGTATTGGTGGTATTTAAAATCAACACTAATTGTATGGGGACTAGTCTCTTCTTAGATAGTACTCCCTCTGTAAACAAATATAAGAGCGTTTAGATCACTACTTTAGTTATCTAAACGCTCTTATATTTCTTTACGGAGGGAGTATATACTTGGCAAAATGTGAACAATTAATATACCCGTCTACCAGGTTCATTATTAAAATAGGAGTAATGTACAAAACATAAAACCATCTTTTTTCTGAAAAGTACATATTATAGAATGAATGGTGTTCCTGCATGAATAAATTCCTATAACATGATGCAGACCACAAGCAGCAACGAAGAGTTATTCACTTGACGAGTAACATGGTTGTGTGCTTCTGTGGCCACGAGGAACGAGGAAACAAGTGCATATATGTCGCAATTACACTTGGGGTAAAACTGGGGAAAAAAAGCTGTTGGAATTTACCAATCGGGGTTAGAAACAACAATAATACCTTGGAGCTGATGTTCTGGCAATCGTCCTTGGCACGCTGGAATAAATAGACGCGTTGGCGATCCAGACTGTCCCTGGCTATGATGGTGCCGTAGACATAGAGCGGGTATCCATAGTCGGAGGAAACGATACTGACCGAGACAATATTTGCCAAGTTACAGAACCCGAACCCCTCCTCTGGGAAGATCCTGTTAGTATTGTGCATCGCGCCAACAGGTGCTGCCAAAAGAAGAGGAAGAATAAATTACGAATGAAGACTGAATCAAAATGTAGTCCTCAAAAATTGTTCTCCATCTATCTAGGATGCAGCAGTGAGCTAGCAGAGCTGCACTACTCAGTTAGGCAAAACATCAACATATAGTTTTATTTTTCACAGTAACTAGACTTTATTTCTCAAATGATGGTCATAAAAACATCATATAGTTGGGCAAAACATGGGATTATGCACGCACATATAAACTGTACACGATCAGACACACAACTAGGTTGCCAAACTAAAAAACCTAGCAGTGGAGTAATCGAAAGATATGAAGTGATGGGGCGTAGTGGCGTACACTCCATGTGGAGGTCGAGCGTGGAGTGTTGGAAGCGGGTGAAGACGTAATCGCCCTCCTTGGGGTCGTAGTCGCTGAACCTAGGGTCCAGAGGGTTCGGCCCCTTCTCTTCCTCCTCCTGCTCCTGCTGCTTCCGCTTCTTCCGTGGCCGCGCGCTCGCCCTCCCCTCCACACTCGCCGTGGAAGAAGAAGAAGAAGAAGAATCGCCGCCGGCCATGGAGTTAGCGGTCGGGGCTCCTGAAGAAAGGGAGCGACCGACTGGATCGAGGGTGTGGAAGGGAGCCGCTCGATCGGGTGCGAGCCGGCCGGCCCACTTATAAGAGATCCGAGAGGCCCTTGAGCTGCTTTGAAAGAAGCCCAAAGAGAGGATTGGTAGACAAAAGTGTGTTCACAAAACAGTTTCAAAAAAAAAAGTGTGTTCACAAAATGCCCCCGCGGCATGCTGTGCCGCTGCGCTCTTCCTCTCACCGTGGGATCTCTCCTCGCCGCCGGCCATCGCCGTCCTCTCTCCATGGAATCTATTCTCATCGGCCAAGCACATTGTATCTGGCTTCTTTTTTTGCGGGGTGTATCTGGCTTCCTTGGTGGGCCCTTGACCCGCGTCCACGTGTCACATTAACCGTCAGGTCAAGGATGCTATGTGGCCAGGTGGGTCCGTGGACGAGACTGTTCTGCCTTGCCAGAACCAGGTTGGATAACCTTCACGGTGAAACGCAGGAGTTCTTCAGACCAAAGCAAAGCGGTTGGCTACGCGGAAAATATTTCCGGTGTGGTTGTCGGATACACTCCATCATTTTAAAATATCTAGGTTGGTATACACACTACTAGAGAAAAGCCTATCAATAGCGCGGGTGGCCGCGCTACTGCTACGACGTTACAGCTAACTTTACTGCTACCTTGTTGGACTACAACCCCAACCCCTGCCACAACGACGGTTCGCGCTCGACTTGTTGGTGCCAGCGGTGACACGCCATGAACCGTTGTGCCGGCCAAAGGCATCACCTGATGCGGCTTGCTCGCGATAGTCGTGCCCATGCAAGGGGACTTTACATCCAGCTAGAACAAACACGATGCCATGTCAACATCATAAATATGCAAGGCTGTATCATAATATTTTTCATGTATAAGGACTGTGGGGCTGTTTAGTTGGTGACCTGAGCAGCGTGCCTGAGAAAAATAGACGCCTGAGAGTAGCCGGAGATTCTTGCGACTTTAGCCTGCAACAAGTTTGAGGACTCCTTGCAAAAAAAAAAAAAAAGTTTGAGGACAGAGAGAATAATATTTACTCCATCCCTTAGCATCTCAGGTCCCTACACTGAGTCCACCCATCGCCCCGTGCACCCGTCTCCTTCCTTCCTTTACTCCCCGCACCCACTCCCGGATCTCATCTCACACAGCCAGTCCCCCGCCCAGATCCGAACCCTAACCACCCATCGTCGGCGGGAGCGGCCGACGCGGAGCAGGCGACGTCGTCGATGCCGTCTGTAACACCCCCCTGTAAATGAGCTTCAGTGATCACCTAATTAATGTTAAGCTACTTTGAGTAGTGAGTAATGATCACTGTGGAAATCATATCTCATTTCAAACTCCTCTTTGAATGCAAGTCATCTTGCAAATGAAAAATAAAGTTGCACCAAAATTTCTACAAAATAGTTCATCATATTGTAAATAATCTTAAGGCAATTATAAAATTGAAACCAACATTATTTGAGTTGTTAAAATGCCCCTAAGATAATTAGAGCAGTAACAAAACAACATTAATACACTCTTTTCCGTTTAATAAAAATCCAATTGAATTCAAATCAATCTCAAACTTTTAGTGGCATCACATAAAATGGCATTACTAATTATGGAGCCAACTCCACATTTTATAAAGTGCATTTGCTGCCTAAAGAAATACAAAACAGAAAGTAAAACATAAAACAGAAAAGAAATAAAAAGAAAGGGGCCAGAGGCCACTTACCTGGCTTCTGGGCCGAGCCAGGCCGAGCCCAGCGTTGTCGCCCCCCTACCTGCCCCGCCCACCGTGTCAGCAGCGCCATGGCCAGGAACTCGAGCTCCGGTCACAGGCCGCCACCGCGACGGGAGCAGGTGGCTGGGGATAAGAACGGCGCCCAGTTCGCTTTCTCCGGACGCCACCCTCCATTCCCCTCTCTCCCTCACGCGCGCTCGCGCCCGCCTCCCTCTTCTCTGCTGAGCTCCGTCGTTGCGCGCCTCCGGCAGTTCCGTGGCTCCGACGCCGCACCGTCTGCCTGAGCCGCCCAGGAGAACCGCCAGCCTCCGCCCGATCGCCTGCTGCCCTCCGTTGGTCCCCGGAGGCTCTGCATCGCTGGATCCCCACCGCCCTCTTCACCGACCGCCGCCGTTCCCCACCAACTCCGGCGACCTCGCTGCAGCTCCTAAGCCCTCGCCGGCCTCCTTGCGCCGCTCGGTGAGCGTTTTCCCTCTCCCCTGGCCCTTCTAGCTGCTCTCACGCGCGCTAGGTCGCCGGCTCCGCAGAGACCCGTAGCACACCGCCGCCACGGCTCGACACCGGCGTGCCTGCCGGTCACCTCCGCCCGTTCCGACGCCATAGAACGACGCGGGGTGGAGTAGCCGTTCGAATGCCGCAAGAATTGTGCGATATGGCCCCTTGTAGAGCAAATCCGACGCCCTCCGGCGAGTTCGCCGCCGCGGGAGGCTCGCCGGAGCTACTCCGGCGGCTCCGCTGAGCTGGCACCGCGTGGGACCCGCCCTATGTCACTGACTGTGGGCCCCCGACGCTAGTTTGACCGCGTTGACCACAGTCAACTGCGGCTACTGTTCACCTTGACTCTGACCAGTGGGTCCCCCACGTCAGACACTTAGTTAGCAGCTAATTGCGATTAGTTAAAATTCTATTAATCAACTACTGACACTGACAGTGGGACCCAGTAGGTTAATTAGTTAATTAGGTTAGTTTAAACTCTGTTAAACCCCCCACTGTCTATGACAGGTGGGTCCCAGCCGTCAGTTTGACCAGTTAACTGGCTGGTTGACCGCTGACATCACTCTGACTTCATGCTGACGTCATTATTCCTTTTTCTGTCGAATTTAATAAATAATAATAATTTTAAAATATTCCTAAAACTTTAGAAAATCATAGAAAATAAACCGTAGCTCGGATCGAAAAACTTTATACATGAAAGTTGCTCAGAACGACGAGACGAATTCGACCATGTCATCTGTTTCCATGTCGGGATCCTCTACGTAGGTGAACCCGTAACTTTTAGCCTGATTCCGGTAGATGAATAGTGCATAAACACCGGTTAATAAATCCTACTTAAATCCTAAAATAACTAATATGACTTAGACATATCTTTAGTCAACCATGCACTGCATCCTAGGCATAGCATGCTCTGTGTTGCATATGTTTGCTGTGTATTTATTTGTTTCCTCCCCCTCTCCTCTCTCGATAGACCCCGACACCGACGCAGTTCAGGAGCCCGACGACACCGTTGACGACCTTGCCTTTGCCGCAGAGCAACCAGGCAAGCACCCCCCTTTTGAGCATTCCGATATCGCCTATTCTCTTCTCTCTTATGCTTGCATTAGAAGTTACTGTTGTTACTGTTATCCTATTTCTGCTGCATAGCCTGTTTATTGTAACCTGCTGTTGTTACCTACCTGCTTATCCTAGACTATTTAGTATAGGCTGGGTAGAGACCCAACAGAGACCCCCCACTTTATCCCGACTGCCCCGTTGGATTATCAGAAGACCCGATCAACGGGATTGAAGACCAGGCCCCGGCACCGCACATCACTTCCCCCTTAGTTGCTCGACACTACTGGGTTACTATCGAGTGACGAGGGTGATACCTCGTTAGCACTTCTGATGTTAACTTTGTAGATTAGTTTATCGGTTATGGTCATCGAGGGTGATTTCTCCTTCTCCATTCCCGGTAACGACACTGTCGAGCAACTCCTCAAGAGTGGACCTCGAGGGTGATTCCTCCTTCGTTCACCTTGACGATAACATCAGGTGGAATTCCATCGAGGGTGATTCCTCAGGGTTCCCTTGGTGTTAGACACACGGATACTATGGTACTACGACTTTATACTGAACCATGTTACTAAAGACGGGTCGGCCCTGAGGGGGTACCCGTGCGAGCTTAATTGCGAGTGATGTGGAATCGGGTGTACCTGGAGGGTGCCCGAGAGTTGAATACGAGGCGTGGCCGGGCATTCTTAGCCCTTGCCGCAAGTCCTCGAGACGGGGCGACGGGGTCACATCGATCGTGAGTCTCTGCTCGTTACCGCGTGCTCCTAATCCACTAACGGTTTGGATATTTGATCCGAGGGGCCTCTGGCCTGATAGCACTAACCATCACGTGGGCATAGTATGGGCGTTCTGCGTCGTATACATCAGCCGAAGCTTAATAGATGTCAGCAAGGAGCGGCGCGCGCCGAGTTGGACTGGTAACGCCCTGCGCTTGTATAAGGGGGGCTAGGTCTGCTCTCGGCCGTGAACGTAACGTGCAGGAGTTCCCGGGGCGATGGCCCAAGACCCCTGGGGGCATAGGTTTAGTCCGGCGTGCTGACCTTTCTGTTAAGTCTAGGTCGGGTTGCGGCGTGTTGCTTAGCCGAGGCCGGGCATGACCCAATAAAGTGTGTCCGGTCGGAGTTAAGCGAGCGTGGTGGGTAAGTTGGTGCACCCCTGCAGGGAAGAATTAATCCATCGATAGCCTGTCCTACGGTAACGGACACTCGGAGTTGTATCCCGATCGGTACAACTAGAACCTGATACTTGAGATTATAACTGGATAGTATGGCTCTGGGATTGCTTTCTCGCAGGGAGTCGAGAAAGGATCTCTGGGCGAGGTTGATAACACCACTACTACTTTACTTTATGCTAATCTGCACTCTTCTAATACTGTAAGACCGCTGAAGTTGTTGAAGATGCTAGTTTTCGATAGGACTAGGCTTTCCCCTCTATTCTGGCATTTCTGCAGCCCAGTCCACATATACAGCCTCCCTTTGATAATGTTGCATATGTAGTGTAGATCCTTGCTTGCTGAGTACTTCGGATGAATACTCACGTTTGCTTTGCTATCTTTTTCCCCCATATTCATTTGTCGCAACCAGATGACGGAGCCCCTGAGACAGCTGCCCCCGCCGACAGCTACTACTACTACTACTACTCTCCCGGTGAGTACTACTACGAGGAGTCGTCCGACGACCAGGAGTAGGTTCGGAGGGTCCTAGGCAGGAGGCCTACGCCTTTCGATCGTAGCTTTTATTTTGTCCTGCCTTTATAAAGACTTATCTGTTTCTCTGTTATATCTGTACTCAGATATCTGATGCTTCCGCTGACGCTTGTATGCGAGCTTATGTATTCGAGCCCTCAAGGCCCCTGGCTTGTAATATAAAGCTTGTATGACTTTATTTTTGTTTTAGAGTTGTGTTGTGATATCTTCAAGTGAGTCCTTAGGCTTGATCGTGTGCATTTGCGTATATGGTTAGTGCACGATTAAGCCGGGGTCATCACACGGTCGTCAAATTCCCTCTACTGTCGTGTCAATGTCCGTGAACATTGCTTCTTTCTCCTCCTGCAGGACACAGAGCCGCCATTGCTTGTGGCAGATTTTGTGGGTGGCGTTGTAGGACAGGAGCAGCGCCTTCTGCTCGTCCACATTCTCCACGATGCTCGTGCCAGCGATTTTCTCCTCCGCTAGCCACGCGTTGGTGATTTGCTCATCCGCGAGCCGCATCTTGGCGATTTGCTCCTCTGCGAGCCGGTGCTCATCGAAGAGGCGGAGGTTGTACCTCTGGTCGGCCTGCGCCTGTGAGAACGCGTCCATGTTGGTGTAGTGTTCCCGCGCCTCGCACATGGTGATACTGGCATGAAACGACAAGGATGATGGCACCGGCTCATCGTCGGTCGCCTCTTCCATTGGTTCGTTTGTAGCGCTGGCCTCTGGAGAGCTCGTTGTCAGCCAGCAGCAATGCCGGAGAGCTCCTGCTTCTGTTTGTCTGACAAGCTTTCCCACAGGGCTTTGGAGCTCGAGGCCATGGCAGGTGTGGTGCAAAGAGGAGATCGGGGGAGCGGAGGTGGGATGCACCTGTTGCCGGCTCTGGCCACGTTCAAATAGCGGGCGTGCCATGCCAAGTGGCGAGGTGTTTAATGTAGATGTTTAACGGAGGGAGGCAGATGGACGGTGCAGTTTGAATGCAGAGACAAGGCGTGTGCACCGGGACGCGACCCAGGCGGCACTCTCGGCCGGCGCGCCACTTCAATGCCGCCTCCAGTGAGAGGTCGCGTCCACTTTGGGCCGGCATGAGTGCATCACTGACCTCTTCGAGCGGGAAAAGGGAGAAAGCGTGAGAAAGGGTTCTGGGTGGGCCTGGGATGTCGCACGCGTGTGTGGCAGCGGTGCAGACGCCCCAAAGCGCCCCAGTTTGCTTTTAATTTGCGGGAAAATGGACGTCCGGATTGGTCCGTGGACGGATGTGGGACTGTAAAACACGTTCGAAGAGACTGGTCCGGACGGATGCAGTGTTTGAGGGTCAGTGTTGGATATGCCCTAGGACTGTATTGGTGCACGTCATGAGTTTATATAGGCAAAAAAAAAAGCTTGAGGACCATGGCCCTTGGCTCTCTAAGTCCCTACACGGAGGCGAACCAACCTGTGGTTGGATGGTTAGAGTGCCAGTAGTATCCCCAGCCCACTAGGGTTCAAGTCCTGGTGCTCGCATTATTTCTGGATTTATTTCAGGATTTCCGGCGATGCGTTTCCGGCGTGGGAGGAGACGTGCTTGTGTCCATACCTGGGCAAATGGGCTGCGCCTGGCGGGCCGGCCCGTTAGCACGCGTGCCTGGCCCGTGGTGGGCCGGCCCGGCACGTGGCCCGCCTAGGGCCGTGCCTGGGCCTGGAGGCTGGGCACGCGTGCCGGCCCGGCACGGCCCATTTAGGTTTATTTATTTATTTTTATTTTTTTATATGGGAAATAGGCTAAAAATTAAATGGGCTGACGGCTAAACGTGCCGATGGGCCGGCCCATTTAATAGTAGTGCCGTGCCTGGGCCCTGAAGATCAGCACGTGTGCCGGCCCGGCACGGCCCATGTACTAAGCATGCCTGGTCGGGCCGTGCCATGCCTGGCCCATTTAACTCAGAGCGGGCCGTGCCGGGCCGGGCCGGCCCATCTGGCCAGGTATGCTTGTGTCTGTATAATGTGCTCAAAGAGAAAAGTCCCTACACCGAGTCCACCCATCGCCCCGTGCACCCGTCTCCTTCCTTCCTATACTCCCCGCACCCACTCCCAGATCTCATCTCACACAGCCATCTCACATCCAAGATCCGAACCCTAACCAACCCTCGCCCCAGATCCGGCCGCCGGCGCCGGCGCCGCCCGCGATGGCGTGCCTCGCGATCTCCCTGCAGCCGGTGAACGGCCCGGACATCCTCCTCCAGACGCGCTCCTGGTTCCCGGTCTCGCGCGCCCTCGCCGCCGTCTCCGCCTTCCGCCTCGCGCGCCTCCACCTCGCCCGCGGCAAGCAGCCGCACCCCTCCTCCTCCTCCGCCTCCCTCGACGCCATCGGCGACGACCCGCTGGCCACGGGGTCGGGGCAGCTGGTGGTGGGCGTGGAGTCGCAGTACCGCGTGGTGTACCGCCTCGTCAACTCCATCTACGTGCTCGGCGTCACCACCGCCTCCGACCACGCCGCTCCCGCCGTCCACGCCTTCGCCGTCGCCGACGCCGTCAACCAGGCCGTCTCCGTCCTCGTCGCCGCCTGCCGCGGCGTCGACGCCACCCCGGAGAAGGTCCACCGCAAGTACCCCGAGGTCTACCTCGCGCTCGACCTCGTCCTCCACGGCGTCGGCTCCGTTCGCCTCTCCCAGATCCTTGCCACCATCCATGGCGACAACCTCGCCCGCATGGTCAACTCCTCCCCCGACGCTGAGGCCCGCGCCCGCGGCGCCGATTCCTGGCCCGTCGTCGAGCACCTCGCGCAGGACCGCCATGCCGCCCGCGCAGGCTTCGCCGGCGCCTCCTTCGAGCTCCCCCAGGAGACCCTCTCTGCTGGCGACGAGTTCTCTGCTTCCAGCCTCGCGCCTGCAGCTGCTGCCGCTACTGGGGATGAGGCACCGCCTGAGGAGGCGCCCCCCGTTGAGAAGGACCCCTTTGCGGCTAGCGACATGGTTGTTAGCAAGCCAGAGGAGGCGTTGGTCGGTGCGTTCAAGAAGAACAAGGAGACTGCCCTTGTGGTTGCTGATCCTGCTGCTGCACTTGCTGGGTTGGAGGTCACCACTTTGCCCCCAGCCGAGGCTACTAAACCAACATTTATTGGGGTTGAGGGATTCGAGGGTGACTACGGAGGAATTGAGTTTGGTAATGAGGAAGCTTCACTGGCTGAGGCATTTGAAGGCTTCAATGCGCCATTTGGGGGTGGGCTAGATGCTTCAGAGTTTGTTACCACAACCAAGAAGGATCACAAGGACAAGACCCTCACTGGTCTTGAGCTGCTAGCCATGAGTGGTGGGCAGGCACCTAATGCAGCTTCTTCTGGTTCGCAACTTGACAGCTTGGTAACCCCTAGCAAAGAGATGACCGTGCCTGAGTTGTGCATCGTGGAGGAGATCAATGCAGAATTCAAGGAGTCTGTTCTTGCACGGGTTGGTCTGAAGGGTACAATCTTTTTGCGGACATTACCGCCAAAGAAGGCAGCAGGGAGGGAGACAGAGTTCTCATTCCGCCTTGAGGGTACTTCTGGAATGAAGAGGGCTGCCTTGCAGAGTACCGTGTTGAGTAGCCTTGAGAACGGCCTCTTCCATGTGAAGACACCATCGAAGGAGGAGCCTATCCCCATCATGAAATACAGCTTCCTGCCCAAGCACTCACCTCTCCCTTTGAGGATGCGGCTTGTGAAGCGCCACAGCGGTACATTGCTCTCGCTGATGATACACTATGCGTCGAACCCAATGTTGCCGCAGCCACTGAGCAACGTTACATTCATTGTTAAGCTTCCCGTGGATCCGACTCTGCTTAATGTTTCACCCAAGGCTGTGTTGAACCGGGCAGAGAGGGAGCTCAGGTGGCACATCTCAGACATTCCTCTGAAGGGCCCTGCTGGGCGGCTGAGAGCACGGATGCCTGTTGATCAAGACTCCAAAGATGGTGAACTAGAGGTCGTTGGAATGGTGAAGTTTGCTTACCAAGGGCCATTCACATTGTCTGGCATCAAGCTCTGCCCAGCCATCAATAGCACTGCCCAATTTAATGAAGTTGGCCACACCTTCTCAAGCGGGAGCTACCGCTGCATCTGAGTTGCTGGTACCTTCTTTGTATTGTAGCTGTTACTTTACCTTTTTTTTCAGTTTGCTTCTACAACAGGGTGCGAAATCCATATTTGTACGTATTTGTTTTGTGAGGCTTGAATTTAAACCATGTTTTGAGCTGTGATTATTCATCAAGGGTACACAATCTTTTGCAAGTTTCGTAATTGATGCATGGAAGAACATGTACTTCTGTTCATTATGGATGCAAGCAAAAGCAATACTTCTGCTACTGACCTTTAGTAATTATATATATTCACTATTGAAAGCCATCGTTACCTTGTCATGCTTTTTCTTTAGAACAAGGGAGGAGAGGATCCCCCCTAGCCTCTGCACCAATGCCCAGATTATTTGTTTTGGTGTATCGGCATTAGTTTGAGTGGTCTGATGGGCAGCCTAAACTAAATAGAGAATCAGGAGTACTTTAGTTGGCATTGCAACTGATTTGTTTGCTTTCAAGTTGAAAAGCTTGCAAGTTTGGTTCCAATATGTTTAGCATATATACGTTTTCTCTTTATCTTCCAACTGTACCATACATATTGGGTTTTTACTTTCTGTTGATAGGTAACTGAATTATTCACGGAGACTCTGGTTATGGTATTTTATTATACAGATTCAAACATAGTTTCTGCTGTTTAACCAAATTAAAGAGTGAGGGAGTAATTGCTCTCATTTGAAAGCTTTGCCCCCTGTGTTCCTTTGATGCATCATTGACCTTTTTATTCTTTTACGACACACAGGTTACTCTTTTCATTGCCTACACAGGTTGTCCCAAGGATAGTGCATATCTGCAAGACATTAGACACTAGACATCGACATCTGTGCTGGGAAAAGATTATCAAGTACACACTCTATTGACTCACTTTCTGCATGGTAATCAGGATGTTTGAACTCGAACCCATTTTGCTCTCCAAGGGTATGAATTTGACAACTCCCCTGTCTTTGGAGTGTGTTTTTCCCCTGGGTTCAGAAAGCATGAAGGGGGAAAACACTTACATAGCTAGCTACACACCATGTTCCTTTTTCAAATTTAAGTCCATTAATTCTGTATTGTATATCAATATGATGCATGCTTTTCAGTTTTCCTTGCATGAGTGAGATTAAAGCAACGATAATGTGCATATCTTATAGTATGCTGACAATAAAATTTACCAATTCAGTGGTGCTAACTCTAATATGATATTCTGTCACTCTGGCATGCTGCTATGGTGTTGGTAATATTCAAGAAAATAAATTTGGAAGGGTCCTCTGTTAGATATCTGTCCTTTGTGC